>JAOXNO010000001.1:167033909-167059220 GCA_028565335.1 Limnodromus scolopaceus
CCATGATCTTCCCAGGCACAGAGGTGAGACTGACGGGTCGGTAGTTCCCAGGGTCCTCCTTTCTACCCTTTTTAAAATGCAGTAGGGTGAGTTGCGATAAACATGTATTTATTTCCCTTCACAACTTTTCAGTGTCATTTGAGTCTTTTTCTTCTGGTTCCCTTCCTGCTATTTCCTTTCCATTCCTGTTAGTCTGCCCTTGTCTTTCACAAGTCAGTGTTGATATTTGTTACTGCTTTTAACAGCATTGTTTTCTTATGTGACTGTAGCTTGTAAGGGAAGATAATTATAAGTTACCTAATTGCTCTATATAAATGAATACTTACGATAATGGATTTATTAATATCTTTTCCTGACAGTACATCTCCATGGTGCAGTACAGGAGTGAAGCATTCTGTCTGACCGTTGCGAATTAGAGCGTATATATAATGATGAGGATCCTTCTAGCTGAAATAATATTAACATTGTATGATCAAATTCTAATATTAAAAAAAATAATAATAGTTTGCAAGGTTTTGTGTATGCAATAGAAGAAGATCCTGGTATTATTTATGGTGATTCTCTGGGTGTGACTAATCAGATGTAACCAAATCCCAAGAGATCAGAGAGAGGTCTTTAGAAGTGTCTGTACAAAGTAATAACACCTTCTGTATGGGGTTACCTTGAGGGTGTCTACATTTCCATGTGTACTAAAATGGTTTTTATTATAGTGGTGAGAATAGCGTTATTTTAAGTGCATTTGCTACTGTTCTTTATTAAGATATTAGCCCATTTGGTGGTACAAATTTACACTTTATATTCGCATACCTTGAGTTGAGATGTATTGAAATAAAAAAAAATAAAGTAAAACGCATGGCCCAAATACATGAGCCTTTGTAGTTCACTAGGGATCACAGCCAATTAGATCATCAGCTCCAGGGACCTTTGTAGTGACCTAGATGTGCCAGTATTACAGAGTTCAGTAGTATCCGGAAACTCCATCTGACTAGGGTTAGCAACAGTCTTGCCTCCTTCAGAAAATAGATCTAGCCAAGGAAACCTGGACTTCTGCATGAAGGAACTGACTTTGGCCACTCCCATTGTTGTTTTCGGGGGGTACAGATCATAAAGCTTGTATACCAGATCAGTTTTTAAGAAATTGGAGGACTGGCTGCTATTGTGCACGAGTTGTTCTTTTTCCATTTAAATGACTACTGTATTATTTCATACCATACTGAGGAATGAATATATTTTTCTTACGTTCTCTTTTGTTCTTGACAGCTAAAACTTTGTGATGATAATTCATACTGCTTTTCATCTTTAAAACATTTTGCAGACATCATCTGTGATAGTTGATCTGCAAAACATCCTTAAAAGGCATAGAACTTATTGGAATTAGTCATATTTTGTGTGGAGTTTAATCCTAATTTTCCATTGGAAAATGTTTACTTTATAGATGTCTATAGGAACAATTGAAGTAAATCTCAGGGCTCTTGGCATGCTCCCAGACCACATACACTCACTATTTTTGTTCTATTTGTGGTCCTCATGGTAAGTTAAAGCAGATGCTTTGTCTTCAGAGTGAATCAGGATGAATCTTGGTGCTCCAGGCAGTTTTGCTTCACCGGTCCAGTGATTCCATTCTTGAAGCTTGTCTATAATAGATATAATGAAGATGTAATGATTTTTGAGGTAATCACAGTGGTGTGAATTGCTAAGGAGAGACTAGATGATCTCTTGAGGTTTCCTCCATCCTAGTTTTTACGATTTGTGTGAATTCTCCATTGATGGATCTTCAGGTGGCAACAGAGAAAATGAAGCTGTGAAAGCAGGGGAGGGCCAGGTGACAAGGACCCTGGTCTGGCACAGTGGAGGAGGAGGACTGATGCATTCCTAGCTGTGCTGTCCCACTTGTGCTGATTTCTTTCAGTTTGGGAACTGCTCAGAAGATGCTGTGGTCTGCTGGACCTTGCCTCCAGGGTGGTCATAGCTTAATCTCAAGCTTAACTTAATATTAGTTTAATTTGTGTTAATGCCTCCTGCTTCTGTGGAGAAAGCTTTCTGTCTTGGTCTAGCTTGGAAGACAGCAGGGGAGAGGATGACGTGGGCACGAAGCTGAGACCCAGAGAAGCAGAACGGCGGTGGTCGCCTGTTGAGATCCCAAGGAAGCCTCCTCTAGCCTCAGATCCCTGTCTTGCTTTCCAATGCCTACATTCAAGCGTTAATTTCCTGAATAAGACTTCTGTGATCACCTGTGTGTAAACGCTTGTGTTGTCCATCCTTCTCACCAGCTACTGCTCCAACCCTGTAACAGAATTCAATACGGCTACTTTTTCATTGCCCATCTCAAGAAGAAGGGAGGGCATGCTATGACTGTGTTCAGTCTTTTATCTTTGAAATTTATTCTCTTTTTTTCTTTTCTGAACCCATTTCTGAACCCAGAAACAGTGCTTATCTGAGAGCTCTGGGTGCAAACTGAAGACAAAGCTGGTACTATGCCTATAGATACTTGAAGGGTGAGTGTTAAGAGGATGGAGGCCAGTCTTTTTTTAGTGGTGGCCAGTGACAGGACAAGAGGTAATGGGCACAAACTGGAACATAAGAAGATCCATCTCAACATGAGGAGAAAGTTCTTTACTTTGAGGGTGGCAGAGCACTGGAACAGGCTGCCCAGGGGGGTGATGGAGTCTCCATCTCCTAGAGACACTAAAAACCCACCTGGATACGTTCCTGTGCAACCTGCTCTAGATGGACCTGCTTTGGCAGGGGAGTTGGACTAGATGATCTCCAGAGGTCCCTGCCGACCCCATAATATTCTGTGATTCTGTGTGTTGCTGTTGTCATTGCTGGCGTACTGGTCTTCAGGAAACTTCTCAAGAGCAGCATCTGTGAAACTTTTGCATCTCTGGTACAGCCTAGAGATGTTTGTGTATCTTGGAGTCATTTATAGGATAGTAACAAGATGTTTGTGAGTGTCATCCCTAGATATTAGTACAAATGTGCTTCTGTATTTACATAACACGCTCCTTCCGAACTCATTCAATGTAATGTTTCCTTGTGGGTTCTTTTCAAACCCTGATAAGAAAAACAACACGTTAAAAAAAAAAGACATTATTTCTTTCAGTATGTGTTTAAAAGAGCATACTTTGTATTTGCTGACATACTGCAGGTTAAGATGTTTCCAGTTAAGCTTCTGGCTTTTCAGTGAACTTGCTTGTTAGGAAGCCAGACCTCTCTGCTTTTTCATTTTGAAATGGTGCTGGCTTGTTCTAATCCTCCTCCGCCTGTCAAAGCCCTTTAAACCGCTGGCCCCCGGCCATGAGATTTTTTCCATACAAGGGGATGACTTACCATATTTGATACCCTAAAGATTAGGGGCCTGTCGAGATTTCCTGACTGCTTGACACTTGTATTCTGGCGAGCCCGCTGTGAGCAGCGGGACGTGAAAGCGGGCGGGTGGATGAATCACCGGAGCGATCTCGCATTATTGTCACTCGGTCAGTTGATAAGGGAAGGAGAGATGAGAAATGTGGGCTTCCTCCGTAGATTAGATTGGAAAATGCGGCTGGAAAAGCAAAAGAATTTGACCGTAATGCATCAGGGGGACTAAGAATAGAAGTGATGCAGCTGGTGGAAAAGGCCCTTAAATGCAAGAAGCTTTCCCCAGTTTGCCCTCCCCAGCTGTAAGCCTTCAGTTGGGTACCAAGAACTGCTGGCCCAGGGAGGGGTGATAATTGGCCTGTGCTGAATATAGCCCTGGTGGGAGCAGGTTGGATTTTAACCCTTTGATACACATTCCCTCTGTGGGTTTGTCCGTATGTCCACGTGCAATATTTATTTATTTAGGAAACTAACCCTTGAAGGATCTAGAAGAGCCTGATCCAGTATTTAGACATTGTTTTCACTTCCACATTTTCTGCAGTATTAATTTCAGGGCTATAACACTGACTTTTTTGGTGTGTTTTTTTTTTTTTTTTAAACTGTTAATGTACATTTCTGGGAGTTTTATTTTCGGTGGTTTACTTTTTATTATTTATAAAGCTTGGTCTATGTAACCAAACTTTATGATTTTTATTGACTTATATTACTTTTTCCCATGTTTATTAAAATCGGTTTGATTTCCCTCTCCCCCGGCCCCCTAAGAGACTAACATTTGTTTTGTTTTCTAATCCTTAATTCATTGTGTTATAAAAACCAGCAAGTTATAACCTGCTTCACATTATACGACTGACTTACAGTAAATTAAAAATACATATTTGTAATGGGCATTTTAACAGAATCTTAATTGTGATAACTCAACAGGATGCAACTCTGTAGGGGTTATCATTAAGATGATGACATTTGCAACTTGCGGGAGTGTTAGTTGTTCACAGTTTTCCTTATGTTTGTTACGAAGACTATTGCATCTAGGTCTGCTTTTAATAAAACCATTCTCAGAACGTCTTAATATTGCAACGTACAGCGATATTTGTTGTTTGCCTCTGGACCGCTCTCGGTACTTTGATTGTGTGTGGTGGTGTCAGTCACTGAAGTTTGCTCCTGTAGTGATGCTTTTGTAATTGCTTTGTCCTTGGTGACAAAACCTTTTCAATAGGACGAGAGCATCATGTGAGACAGGTTCTGTTTCGGTGGCATCTTGGAGTAGGTAGCACCAGTCACGTGTGCTGCTACCAGTGAAGGCAGAACATCGAAAGCTCGAAATATGGAGAACAGAGAGTCATAGAATCATGAGAGTATTTGCATCCAGTGGATAATCAGGAGCACAGCTTAGGATATAGGAGACAGAATTATCCTTTGTATAAGAGAAGCAGTCTTGGAATCTTTCATAGCTAGTGGTGGATTAAACAGTGGGATGGAGTCAGAATTTGTCTTTTGAATGGGAATAAAGCCAGTGAAACGGAGAGGGTTGTTGTTGGAATAGTGCCAGTGGATGAGTGGCCTGCAAAAGAAGGGAACTCAGGGAAGAGGATGAAGTGAGAGCTGTGGTATGAGGAGTGATGAGGGTAGGTGGGACAAGTCACGGAGGAGTGTTGGGTTCACAAACTCTTCATCGCCTTGTTTCAGATCATAATTTTAAACTGTTTTGAAGCCACTGAATGTAAGGCAGTGGGGCATGAGGCTATTCACTCTCTGGGGTGAGAACAGGGTGATCTGGTTAACAGCCCCACACCCCTGAAGTTTGTGGCTAGAGGTGCCAGTTGTGACACTGATGCCCAGGTGTCCACATGGGACAACTGTGCTTGAGACAGAAAGGCTACCGTCTTGCAGTGCTGAACCTGGCAGCAAAGGAGATGGAAAAGGATGTCCCGCGGTCAAGAAAGGAGGACTTCTCTGCCTGGGTCAAGTGTCAGTGGGAGCAGGGTCTGGTGGTGGCGGTGTCTCAGGGGTGGCTGGTGGGATTGTGAAATTGGGAAAGATGGGAGGACGCTTGAGATCTGGACAGCTGCAATGTTTCTCTGGAGAGAAGAATGAGTGTAACCAAAGGGAGTAGTTGTGAGAGAGAGCTGAGGGAACTCTGTGACATCGATGGTAGATGAGGGGCAACCACTTGAAATCAGTATTGTAACAGGAAAAGCTGTGCTCGCTCTCTCTTAATCAAATTACAGGAATATTTTTCAACAGTTAATGTGTTTTAGGAGCTTCCTCGTAATTTCAAAATACCAGGTAGGTGTATTCCTGGCATGAAACCCAGGATGGATGTAGCTGCTGGTGCATCTTCAGCTTATGCATTTCTGCTACTGCCAGTTAAACGGCTTTGTGAAGCACTTTAAGTCGTGTACTGTGTCAAGTGTTGCCCGTAAATCAAAAAAAGAATCAAAGGGAATTGACAGAGAAACAAAAGCTTGGATTGTTGGGGGTTTGCTGAACTTGTTCCTCAGGGAAGTGGTGAGTGTAGGTGTTCGTGTCATTCGTGTTCTTCTGAGGCAGGATGGTTCGTAGGGGTTACGGATTGTGGTGGTTAGCCAGCAGTTGTTTTGGGTGTCTTGGGTAGAAGGTTTTGAGCCTTGCCAGAGGCATGCTTCATTCAAAACAGTGTCCGTACTGTCACCTCTATGTTGTTTTTCTGTTACACCTGGGAAAAAAAAAAAAAGTTTCTCCTCAGTGGTAATATCCTCTGGTATTCGTGTATTCTGTTGTTATTAAATTATTTATTAATGCTGTTTATTAACTTGTTGTACGCTTTTCCCTGAAAGATAATGAAATATCATGAGTCCCCTTGCTGGCTTGTAATGGGAATGGCGGGAGTGAAAATTTGGGACTGACTGGTTTCACTGGGGTGACACAGAACATGGGACTCATCAGCCCAGGCAAGCTCCAGAGTGAAAATCCTGGGGTTTTAAAATTGTGTTTTCCTCCGTGCAATGCAGGATTGTTTCTTTGAAGTGCTTTCCTCTCTAGTTTAATAAACCAAGCAGTGTGACTTCCTTACCAACCTTAGTTTCTGATTTTTGTAGTATTTTTTTTATGGTGGTGTCCATGTAACAGCTGAGCAGTGTACTTGTATTAACTTCTGGGTATCACCTTGGTATGCAGAAAGCTTAGTGTGGGCGGCATTGCCAATTCCTGCCTGACAGTAGTATTTAACTATCTCAAGTGACTTTTTTTTTTTTTTAATTTCACTTTTTTTTCTCCAAGCTCTTTTAAAAAGGGGATGCCTTTCCAAGTCTGCCTGGCTCCATTGAAAACGATGACCTTTAATGTCTTAAAAATCGGGGGTTTTGGTCGGGAGTACAAAGGAACCCAAGACTTGCTTAAAAAAGCCAAAGGTCTTAAAACAGTGCAGACAACTAAGTACCATTTTATTTAAAATACTTTCTGGTCAGGAGCTGTGGGTGGACTGACTGCAGTGACGGTGACGCAGGTCCTTGCTCTGTCTCCTTCTCTCCTTTAACTACAGAGCCATGAAGGGCAGCTGGCGCAGGTGTAGGCGTCTGTAGGTAGGTGAGAGGAACCCGCCAACTGGCAAGAACTTTATCTGTTAAAGTTACTCTTCAGGTTATAGTTTCTGGGCTGTGGGTGCGAGGAGTTGGTGAAGCAGGGTTAAGGGGGTTGTTCGCCCATCTTGGTCTGCAGAATGAAATGGCACTGGTTTACTGCATGCAGATGGTGAGTCCTGCAGGCTGCTGCGGTCATCTCAGTAGGAGACTGGAAAGTACAAATTACCTTTGGAAATTGGGCTATTTCTGGTTTTTTGCACTTAAATATGGAGTCAGATTTGCAGATGAATCCCCCTCCTGGAATACTGAATGAAATAGCACATTGAATTACTCCCCAACGCTCCCCTGCCCCTCAAAATGTCTAAGTGATGGGGGCACTATCAGATACATGAGAAGCAAATATATTTCTATTCAAATGAGAACAGGAAAATAACCAAATCAGCCATGTCTCCTGTCAAAAATAGAAGGGCTATTAGAACAAGGAGAGAAACAACGAGGACTTAGGGAGGCTGGTGGAATATGTATGTATCGGATAGATCTCTGAGCAGATGCGCCTTTTCTTAAGGTTAATCATGGCTTGAACTGAGCTTTACAATGTGCTGGGAAGTTTGAATTGCTGTGATGGAGAGTTTCCAGTAGAAATTCTCTAGGAATGGTACTGGGGTCAGTTTTACCTTCTCATTTGAAAGATGTCAAGAACATGAGTCTGGCTTCAGTGACTTTCTCTGGATTTCAAATTATTACTACAAGATTTGTAGCTACTGCATCTGGTAGTGGAGCTGTTTTGAGCTGGTCAGTGCCCAATGGGAACATTGTATACTTAGATCTGGGATTTCTCCCTTTTCTGAGCTTTTTACCTGCAATATGCTGAGGGATAATTATTAGTAATAATGCTAGTCTGCACTTTCAAGAAAGGGCAGACTAGGAGAAAAGACATTAAAAATGATTAATGGAAACACTCGTGGTCAATTGATCAATTTTAGAGAGTGTACCTTCCTATTAAATCCAACACTCATCAGCCACATTTGTAGGATGCCAGCCAAATAGACTCCTTAAACTGATTAATGGCATCACTGCTGTCACATAGTGCCCCCGGTTTAGAGCCTGAATATGTACCCACACCTTCATGTACATAGATACCATGCTGTTTTCTTGACACAGCATTTTATTGGTGTATTTCTGACGGAAAGCAAAAGAAGGGGCCGAAATTGTAACAAATGCAATGATTACATTTATTGTGGGTTAAGCAAAGGCTAAGCTGAACCTAACTACCCCGTTAGGTAGAGCAGGACAGATTCAGCTGTTGACTTTCTTTTTTTCTTGGAAGCATAACTTTGAGCCTGGAAATGAGGATGGTTGGGTTTCTTTGGTGTATATCACAACTTGGAACGGTGTTTGCTTGGTTTTCTTTGCTCGTTTCTCCCAATTTTGGGGTAAATCGTGGGAGCCTGTCCTCTCTTAGCCGCTGTGGCTGTGCTAGCTAGACAGGTCAGTGCTGCCTCATGCTTATTGCCACCTCTGTTTTGAAGGAGCAAAACAGGTTTCTTTGAGCAGTTTGATGGGTTTTTGCTAACTTACCTTGTGCTGATTGATGCAGTGAGATGGGACTCGCACATCTGAGGACACTGGGACTGCACATCACTTCTGAGGAGATGACCATCTCCAGGATGGGACTTGGTGAAACAGGGTGTTGACTCTTGCCGCCTGTGCCAGCCACGGGGGCATCAACACCGATTTTACAGCCGCCTTCTGGTGATGTATAAACTTACAGCTTGTGTAGCTTTGTCTGCTGCTTGTGGGAACGGTTTTGTTCCCTCTTTAAGACAAGCTTAATGGGTACACCTTATTCTGGTTTTGCTTATTCTTTAAGTGGTTTTGCTGTGAAAGTTGGCCCAGAGTGCTTGGCGCTGCGGTAAGGGGAAAGCTGCACAGTATTTTGTCCGCAGTGGAATGATGGTTAGTGCTGTTCTCTGACTTCTTTACAATGTCTCACACAGCGTAAAAGGAAAAGACATTCCAGGGTTTATATAAGCTACTACATATAAACAGTGTTAAATTGTTTTCTTTCTGCTCTGATTTTTCCGTTGTCCTGGTGTCCCCTCTGAAGGCAACTACGAGGAGACTATCAAATTTTGAAACACAGCAGAGGTAGTATTTGCCATCTGAGGCAGAATTTGTCTGTTTCTGACACTCATGTTTCAGACTTCCTCGCAGGTTAAATCTCTCATAACTGTGCTCTATTAACAAATCACGGGATGCTCACTACAGCTGGGTTGATGGAGAGCAGATTTTGGCACAAATATGCAGGCAATTTGGGCTTGTTCATTTGGACATGTAGCGGGGGGGCTTAGGTGTTCAGGCACCCTCACTTAGATTAGGTATTTGGGGAGTTGCCATCACCACGAGAGACATCAGATGCATGGTCCACACAGAAACTGATGCTCTACCAAGTGTCCTAAGGAAACTGGTGACCTTGTCCTTAAGCTCTGGCTATTTCATTTATAACTGCATACAAGTGCATGGACTGTTTGTTCTTCTGATGGTCTCTGGGATTCAGCAACCTCTTAACAGGAAATAAAGAAAATCCTCATTTTATTTTTGAATGAGTTAGAATATAAATGAAGATTGTCTTGCAACTTTGAGAAGAGAGTTTAAGCACTGCTGCCTGTACTGCAAGTAGAGCTGGCTCTGTTCTGGACCAAGTGTAAACCTAGTTTGAGTGCAGATATTAAACCAGAAGGAGCTGGTGATAGCATTTAGTAGTGCTAATCCTTATTAGCAGGGCAAAATAAGAATATGAAACCTGTATGGTCAAGTCTTTTTCTTTGCAACCTCTATAGTCAATCTAGTCTCTTGATGAAAGATTTGCTGGAGATACTGGTGTTTATAGCTTTCCCCACCGTGATGATACAGAAAAATCACTGGCAGGTCTCTTCCCTCTCAGCCTACTTGAAGTATGGGCAGTTTTCCTGAGGGATACCTTCCTTTTGGATTTAATGCTTAGACTTCATTTTTAGTATGCTTAATCACATTTGTTTTATCTGAAGTGCAAACAAAATGTAGAAACATAACATACACGATTCCAACCTGAAATTAGGAATAACCAGTTTTTAAATAATACTGTTTTATAACTTCTTTCAGATGCTTATAAGCCCTAATGAGTAGAAATTTTGGTTAGTCATTATCTGGAGAGTAATACTTAGTATTTTGCTAAAGGAAGTCTGAAAATAAGGGGAAACAGAAAGTCTGAAGATAGAGGAAAAGATCACTTTTTTTAAATTCCAGTTCTTTGAGTTCAGAAACATAGTTACATTTTGCAGCTTGGCTGAGAATCCTGTGCTGTTTTGATGATATTTTAGAAAGTATGCTTTTGGCAGATTCCTTAAGACAATTATTAACAAAAAATATTTAATCAACACACTAAAAATTTGTGGCTGTATGTGAGCATGTTTTTGTGAGCATGCTTTTATGTTCATATACAGACATGGGTATATATGTGGGTATATATGTGGGTATATATATATAAAGCAGTAATTCTTGTAACAAGAAAAGGCCCGCTAAGTCCTTTGACTGTGCACAGGCTGGTAAATAACATTTTAACTCTAATGTGGAGTTTGAACTGCGTGCAAGGATAAGGTGGTGAACTAAGAGACATTGCACTGAGTGTGTGCACTCTAACATGAACATTTCCTTATGTCAGAGAATCTGTCCAAAGTGATGTGTGACTGTGTTTATCAAAATTTTATTTTATTTAAATCTAACAAAAACCAATGTCATTCTATTTGAACTAGAGTTGTGATGGGAGTATCAAGGTTTCAGAGCTATCCATTCAAACAACTGAGAGTGTCAAAGATAACAATTACTTTTAGAATTAAAATTCAATGGGGATGTCGTATTTTGCTGCATTTTTCTCTGCTCCTTGCAATTATTGCACCCTTCTAGATGGACCACTGGATTATTACATAAATCCAGGCATTTGAGGACTCCATTACTTCTCCAGATTTCAACTGAGGTTTTTTTTTTTTCCTACCTTTACAATGTAACAGCATGTATGTACACTTCTAATTTCATTTGTATACATTGATACAATTGCAGGGTTTTTTAAACCTTACTGAAAGACATCATCTCTGAAATTATGAAATGTACCATATTTATATACAATTACTTTTATCAAACCAGACCCTTAAGTTCTAGGGAGAATGTAGAGTTCTTGAAATTAATCTTTAAGTCCCAGAAGGTCTAGGATTTGTCCTTGAAGCTGTTCAATTCAAAATAATTCATTAATGTCAAATAAAAGACCGGGTAAAGAATAATGTTTATTCCTTTAATTCTCTACGGAAAGACTGTAAGCGCTCCTTGAAAATTTAATCATTGAATAAACCTTCTAAAGGGGGGGGGAGGAGCATGGCACAAAGGTTATGTGTTCGGTTAATGAACATCTGACCAGTTGCATGTTTCTTTCTATGGAAATCTGTTACTGGAGTATAATGATTTGGGGGGAAGAAAAACCCCAAAACAACAGAAAAGCAACACATCACAGTCAGGTGAGCGAAGGATGCAATTCCTTGCGCCGCCAAGAGCCCGGTAACATTGAGATCATTCTGGTTTGGGCTAAAAGTGTTGGAGGCATCTCCCCGTGAGGCTCAGCTGAAATCAGGGTAGACGTTCAGGAGGAGCTGCATCACTCCCCCCACTCCATCCCATCCCAGCCTGCAGCCTCCCGGCTTAGGTACCCCAGGGAGCGAGCTGGAGGCAGAGCTGCTGCTGCTTCTTACCTTGAATCATGATGTACTTCAATAAGTGCGTGCGTCGCTTCTTTCTCTGTGCTAGATGTCATTCTTCGTGGGAGTCTGGATAAATATTTCAGTCTGTAGGAGTTCAGGAGAGCTAGGTATCGCCTAGCAACAAGCATCCCACTCTCTGCCTCTTGCTTCTCTTTGCTGTTATTAAAACACCAGTGAAAACCAGAAGTTGAAGCATTAATTTTCAGAAATACTTTGACCAACTTAAGATATTTTTGTTATGATGCTACGTCAGAGCAACAAAGATGTTGGCAGGGGGCTGGCATCTTAAAGCGCGTAACTCCGCTTGCCTTGCGTGATCAGAAATTGCAATCGAAGACTGGCAAAATTTTTAGTTGAGGACGGAATAAACCTGTGATTGCAGTTTAGTGAGTAACAGAATGTGTAGCAAGTGCTCCTTTGGTGTGAGATCTGTAAAATATATAGCAGTTACACTTAACCCAAACTGAATTTTTGGCTTTTTGGGCTGTATTACCTGGTTCATCTTGCAGCTTGTGATGGCTGCTGGTGGGACACTGGTTTATGTTGGAATTTCAAGTTTTTTAACATGTTTACAGACAACCTTGTGGCAAAGTGTTTTGGCCAGTTTAAATTACAGTGGTACAGAACTCAGTTTGTAAATATCCTTGGGGCTAGACTCGAGGCAAGAAACATAAGCACACAAAGTGCAGTTTAGGTAAGTTTTTGTCTATGCTGATCCAGTGCAAAGCTGCACCGAATTTCAGCCTCAATTCTAAATATTGAGGACTGTTGCGAGTCTGCAGCTCATGGTTAATGTATATTTAATCTGTTGCTTCTGTGGAATGTCTGCTTTACAGAGTTTACGAATTTCCCTGCAAGAGTCAGAAGTGCAGGAAAAAAGGCCAAGTATGTGGCCACTGTTAATATAAAGGTAGCCACTCTCAACACTGGGTTGAGGATAACCTGTGGTCCATCATCTCTGAACGCTGCTGAAACCGTGCTTTCAGTGATCCTGCCTTACTTGATGTTCAGGGTGGCCTTCATGAGTTTGGGAGAAGTCTCACTCCTCCTTCAGGGAAGTTTGGTGTGACTCGGGGCCTTTAAAAGGGATCGCAGAAGTGTCAGTGCAGATTGAAGGGCTTTCAGAGAAGAAAAGTACGTACTTTTAAAATAAAATAAACGATGGAAGAAGGTGAATCAGAAATGTAGTTATGCCCAAATATGGAGTTTGCTTCATAGAGGAAAAAGTTAATAAATCCTGATTCAGCAAAGGACTTAATTTTGCAAATGAGTTGGTCTTTCCCAAATGTATGTTCCCATGTCTATCCAAATTAGAAAAGAGGGAAAATAGCACGGGGCATAATTCCTAACTGTATTAATGGGAATTTACTTAAAAGATAGCAGTATGTAAAAGAGATGGGTTAAGTGATACCAGTATGAACTTGGTTTGTAATGGATTAATATGGGTTTGTATGTTCAAAAAATGTTCTATCCGTAGAGACAAAGGCACCTCCAGACGCATCGTGGCCTCTGTCTAGAAATACACTCAGCATGATTGTCCTGAAACCTTCCCATGTTCCTTACTCTGGTCTATGATTCCTTCTTCCCTCTGACGGTGGGTGGGGATGCTGACCAGGGCATTTACTCTGACGTAGAGGTGTTTCTAAAATGGACTAGGCATTGCAAATTCTGTTGGATTTTCTTTTGCCATAGGAGAGAGTCTTAACGTTTGGCAGCATTCCTAAACTTTATGAACTCCTAGAGTCTGAAAATACAATTTTAAGATGATGGTTAACTTTTGACTGGAAGCGGACATAATTCTGTGTTTGCTAGTTTCTTTCTTGTGATTGAAACTGGTGGTTTGTTAGGTGCTTTGCTCTATCATTACTTAAAGAGCCCTTTTGACATAAAGGTTTCGAATCAAGAATATTATGCAGTTGTCTCATTGGGTAGATTTTCTTCTGGTGTAAAACCCACTTGATAAAAATGGAAGATGCTTCTATTTGGACTCTCATGGCTGTTTTCATACTTCTGGTAGTAGGAACTGAGATTTCACAATAAGCTGCTAGAAGCCAAAGTCCAGAGCAGGTTTCACAGCAGTGACACATGTGACAGAATGGATGCACTAGATCAGTAAGGATGGACGGTTGGTCCTATTTTTCATACACACTTCAAAGTCATTTCATCTGATGCTGTAGCTTTTCAGCTCTTCTGAAAATCAGGGGAACAGATTTATGGAGTTACTAGTTAAATGTCTTTTTCAGATAAACAGTTTGCTCTTCATCTTCTCCCCAAAGCAGCCTTAAATGGTCACATTGAAGAGGTGCATGGCCTGTATGGGTGGCATTTGTGGCAAGTGTGTGTTGGCCATCAAAGTGGATGCTCTTGATCACCCTTGCTGGCAGTGAGCGCTAGGGGATAACCCCTGTCCTACTCCTAAAACCCCGTGTATTGTGGTGGAGCAGCCTTATGGGATGGTGTGCCCAGCTTGTGCTTGGTGAAGAGGAGGACAGGCAGAAACGCTTCCATGGAGGAGAGCACCCCAGTGATGCAAAGACATGGGCAATTCAGTGCTTGATAAATTGTGCAGACCTGAAGGGAATTAATGAGACCCAATTATTTATCGTTGCTAATGAAGTAGCTTTTTCATGAGGAGGACTGCTGTATGTGACTTAATAATTCCAAACCAGCTGGGGCTATGGCCAGTTGGGTAGTGGCGTCTTTGCAGTTTTGAAACACATACCCGTGTTTGCTCTATCACCATAGCCACCGTAACCTAATAGGACCTCAGTGTTCGTGTGTAACTTGAAGCTAAATTGGTTGTAGGAGCGTGTGTGTGTGTGTCTGTGTGTGTGTAGGGAGGAGTAATGATGAGAAAACCTGGAGAACTGGAAACAATTACAGGTCAAACTCTGTCTTCCTCGAACAGAGACCCCATGAAGCTCTTGAATATACTACATTTAATTTTATTGAACTTGATGACTAAACAATTTCCTGCTCAGGTTGGATAACCACATTGTATAAGTCCAGGATATGGAAAACCTGGTTAACTTGTCCCATTTTTTGGACATTAGCACAGAGAAGGAGCTGCTAGAAATTCAAAGGTGGTTCTTCAAGTGCTCAATTGAAAAGAAAAAAAAAAAAAAGAAAAAAGAAAAGAACAAACAACAAACCCACAACAAAATCTGCTTCATGAAATGGAAATTTTGAAGCAATAAAAAATAATACCAAGATAAAACAACAAAAAGGAAAGAGAATCTACAGGACGCATGGGAGATGGGGCAAAATGTCTAATGATCTGCAATAGTTAGCATGTTTTATGCGTACAGTATTCCGTTATATTTAGTTAGGTCAGTGGTTGTAATGATTTTGCAGCCTTTTGTGATTCATATAAATATTTGGAGCTTAATATTTTCTTAGAAATAAAATGAAGGTTAATTAAAAAAATAAGTAAGTTTATGGTGTTTAGCCAGTATAATAGTAGCACAGTGTATGAATATTTACTAATTGTACACGCTTAAGGGAGCTTCTTGTCTTGTTTTCAGTGTAGAAGTTGTGTAGTGTTTGCGTACCCGTTAGCCATGTTGTTGTATAGGCAGCAGTAAAGAAATCCTGGGTTGTGGTTGGAAGGTGATGCTCCACTGCTATTTGAAGGACGACCTTATTTTGAATGATATAAAAATAACAGCAGATTGTTTATAATAACTCTGACAGCAGGTTTAGATTCTTGACTTCACACCATTTCCATTATTAAAAGAGACATATGTAAGTAGCATTTGCTCCCAGATATATGCATGTATTCTGGCAAGAGGTTTAAGACATACTGTCTACTGTTTAAATTTTGGACATCTGAAGCTTTTTTCCCTCCAAGGCTTTAAAAAAGTTAGATTACTGGATTTGTATATTTTCTTAAAACTGAAGGAGCCTCCCAAAAGTATAATATAGCGTTGAAATCGCTATATACATTTTTCTTTAAGATTCACATGGAAACATAACTAAAATAATCATGTATCCATAGGAAAACTTTCAAGAAATACCTATTCAAATTTTGTAACAGTCTTGCACAGTTATTTCCCGTAGCTGGATTATTGACTGAGTTCACTAATAAATGTATTTTGGCTTTCAATGCATTATTGTCCAGATCTCACATAGTATTTCTGTAAAACACATTTTGAAATATCCATAAAGAATATTCACACTTGAAACTGCTGGAAAGTTTACCGGTACAGACGCAGGGTACTGATGTATAGTGGACTCCAAAGAGTAATTAAAGCAGCTGGGATTTAGTATGCTCAAGTAGCAGCTCAGGAATTAAAGACACCGAGAGCACTGACAAAAATCATTAGTTAAAAGGAACCATAAGGCTTTCTCCGATATACTTTTTGTCATATTCATCCAGTTTTGTTTAAAATGTTTATAAACTTACTACTTTTCTGACCTCTCTTTTACTGTGGAACAGATATCTGTGGTTAGGTTTTTTAATTTACATATACAATAATATTTGAGAAATTAATGGACTCTAAGAAAATACATCAATTAAATTGTTTTATCTTTTCTTTTTCAGGATTGAAGTGGATCTAGGGACGAATGGATGACTGAATATTCATATGAAGAGGAAAGCCATAAAAGTTGGTTGACATTTTTACAGCCATATGTATTATACATATTACTGCTATTATCAAAAATTTATATTTCGTTACAAAACATAATAGAAGAAATAACCGGTCTGAGCTTCGTACGCGGTATTGTCTTTCAGGCAGGGGAATGCTATAGCTTAACACAGTTGTAGCTTAATGCAACGGTTTCTAACCAAACCTGAGCGTTCAAAGGAAAACCTAGTAGTATGTTAAGGAAACAGGTAATTCCTTTGAAGCCAGGTGTTTGAATGGGCTGATGCATAGTGGTGTTCATTATTCTTTTGGGCAAGGATGAAGGGAGAATGAGAGAGGCGTTGTCTTCTATTGCCGCTGCTGGCTGTGAAGCTCAATACATTGGTGAGCGGCACTCAGACTCCTCATCGACAAATGCTGTTTAAGAAGTCAAACAGGCTACCATATCTTCAAAAGTATCTTGTCGCTTTGTTTTCTTATCGTAGAGAGGTGGTTCTCTTACAGCATACATTTTCTGCAGTAGTTAAAAAGGAAGAAGCTGGTAGTGGACCTCTGTGCTTTACTGACTTTATTGTTATGCTTTATAGGATGATAAAATTCAGAAGGCCTTGACATCTGTCAGTCTGACCTGTTGGTAACTGTGAACTATAGGCTTTGGCTGGGATGCTACATTAACCAGTTCCTGCCAAGGATTTTTAAACCAAGCTAACTGTGCCTGTGGGTTTGCACTGGAGCAAATCAATACTAATGATAGATACAGTGTGTGGTCCAGCGCGATGCAGTGTGCGATCCAGCAGGACGCCATGCAGCAGCTCAGAACAAGGCATTCTGCAAACTCTACTGGTCAAGGAGGGGTATGTTATGGTGGAAAATCTCTTACCTAGAGAGCTTTCTTCAGTCCCTGAATTCCAGTTAGGGGTAGGAACAATAATCAAAAAACCAGCAAACCTCCCCCCACCCCGGTTTCCCAAAAGCACAGTGTCAGTTGAATACCAGAAACTTAACTCTATAGTTCTGGTCGTGTGAGCAAAGTAGTTTACTAGGGTAAAGATTCTTATTTATCTCGGTGATAATTTGGTTATGTCAATATCTTAATGGTTCAGAAGCTTTACAGTTTATCAGCAGCTGATTTAGATACAGGCAAGTTTACTTCTAATTTCTTCTTGGATTAGCCTTGTTTAGTGTTTAAAACAGATAGTGGACACACTGATTCTAGCTACCTCTGGATTCACAAGCAGTGTCAGACTTCAGTGAAGAATCTGTGTCCTTGAATCCAGTCTCCTGAAATCAGACAGAGAAAAGGTATTTAGTTCAGAAGGATCCATAGACTATCAGCTTTATGTGCAGCAGGTTCCAGAAAACACCTCCAGCATCCAGGAGCCAAATTTAAGCCCTAATAGAGACAGCAAGTGGTATTAGTAGCTCTGAAGGAATGTGCACAATTGCTCTTCGGGATCAGGGACCCCGTACACCCAGATATGAACCAGCAGTTGTTGCCTGCTAAAACCAGTGCACAAAGGAATTTCTCTCTGGTTTGATTGGTGATGTGGTGGCTGTTGTCTGTACGGGTGTCTGATAGCTCGGGATGGACTCACGTCATGGGAGAGCAAACACTTCCCTGCTTGGACCTCCTGACCGTGAACAGTACCGTGAAAAACCGATACCATCCAAACCTTGCTTGCGTCTTCCAGAATTGCAGTAACAAAATCCTTTACGTACAAACTCAGGGAAGCTCTTTACTGGTAGAAAGTGTGAGAGACTGCCAAGAGCAACCTAATTATCTGCAAGCTATCTCTGGATGTCATTATGTTACAGTGGGCTCCTCATACTATCCAGAAGACCACACAGAGTCGTACTACCGTAGTGTGGTCGTGTTTTGCACCAAATTGAGGAGAAACTGGGTCAGACTAGAGGACCATCTTAGGCTTTTGGCCTGGGATGTGACACCAGGGAAGAAAATGTTAAGGATTTCTCCGATCCTTGAGAGGAGCTGTTGTAACCGGAGTCTGTGCAGAGGAGGGAAGACTTCCAGAACAGGCAAACGCAGAAGGCTCTTAAACTCATGTGGCCTCTTCCCAAATTTCTTGGGAAAGACTGTAGTTGTGTGAGATGCAGCACTGCTAGCTCTCCATCTCTGTTCCTCTCTCTGCTTTTGCCTTCCTGTTCCAATGCAGAGTGATGGCAGAAGGAAGGAAGCACAGGAGAACAGGGTGACCTCTTTCTTGTCAAGCCATAGTTCCATTCTCTCATGCCCTTCTGATGACATCCCGCAGTAATCATAAGGAAGCTGTGCAAAATATGTGCAGATAAGGAAGGGGATACTGAGTTATTTCATTACACGTTTTCTGTTTGGCAGCCTTTGCAAGGGCAGGGCTCTGAATCCAGCTGTTAATCTCTTACATTAGGAAAGTACTATGATTAAATCATAGCGCTGAATGAGGAAAAAAAAATGTTGTTACGTGGAGGAATTTGAAGTCCGAGGGTAAAAATTCCTTTTCTGGGAAGACTTATTCCAGAAAATTTAAGCAATAGAGGTGGAGAGGGCTCCTCTGTGGTCGCTGTTAAGATCGGTTGATAAAGTCCTGGCTCCGAGAGGAAAGAGCTGGGATTTCACCCAGGACCCTGCCTCAGCCTTTTGCTGTATTGCTGCTTTGCTAACCAAGTTCTGAAAACCTTCCATTGCTAACATGAGTACGTTGGGGTGTAAGTAACTTGAGTTGCATCATCTGTATGTTATATTGGTATATTTTAGGTCTTTGTTGGTCTGCCTCGGGCCATATCATAATGAATGTAAATGACATCTAATGCAACTAATGGAGGAAATATGATCGTAAAATTTTCTGTCTCATAAAATGAGGCCAGATGAATCTTTCCCAGAAAAATGAGAAAGCAGCAAAATAAACCTGTTGGTGTACATGTATATTGAATGTGTGCAACTTATGGTACTTCTACAATTTCCATAATAACGGCGACTAAATCCAGAGGTTCAGTTCTCTGTTGAATCTGACATTTAAAGTTTACATTTTTCAGTCTGCACTGATTGGATGTGAATGTATGGAGATGAGAGACCAGTATAGGAGCGGGTAAGGAAATGGGTAGCTGACAGGGAGGAACTATAGCTCTCAAAGTCCTGGGCAAAATAAATATCAAGACTTGAAACCAAAGAGAAGTGGGCAGGACTGAAAGGAGGTCAGAGAGCAAAATTAAAGGGGAGAAGAGGTTGCTCAGATTGAAAAGGCAGGTCTGCACTGTACTTAACAAGTGGTCTTGGGTACAGTCTCCCACTCACGCTGTGGTTTCACAGGCAGCCCACGGAAATACTACTGGACAGTTTGTTTGCTCAGGCTTAGTGATGTTCAAAGTTATTCAACGCTCAAAAAATGATGAACAACATAGAGTTGTATTGAATTCAGTGGTGTTAGGAGATGGCTGCTTATTTTCTAAAGAGGTCTATGAGATAAGCCCAAGAAGTATATTCGTGTGGTATCACAAATGTAACCTGTGGGTTCTCTCTTTAAAAAAAATAAATAAAATCAAACCAAACAAAAAACAAGAGCAAACTTTGGCTCTGCTATGTAGAGGGTGTTTTCTGAGCTCTCCAGAGCTCATCCCATCTCAGGAGTCTCCCAACCTCTGATGTACCACCCCCCGTGGAACTGGTTGTAGGAGGGTGCAGGTCCTCTGAGCTGAGGGTGACGTGGGGTGCTGCGCTGGCACAATCAGGGTGCCAGCTGGCACAACCAGGGCAGGGCTGCCCTCCAGGGTGACCTCGGCAGGCTAGAGCAATGGGCTGGCAGGGACCTCATCAAGTTCAGCAGAGGGGAAGGTCCTGCACCTGGGGAGGAATAACCCCGTGCTCCTGTGCAGGCTGGGCAAGCCCCTGAGCCATCTAACTTTGCAGCTACCCTGGTTTTGGATGGAGTTTGGGTTCATTGGGCTTTAAAATAACAAAAAAAAAGTGAAGATTGAAAGTCTAGTCAAGATAAAAATGATATTTTTTTTTTAAGTGTGAGGGTGTTGCCGGGAAGTTTTATGTTTTCATTTGCATAGTCAGAATATTAGTAGCAGTGTGGTGATATGTTTGGTTTTTGTCATCAGTTGTCCCCTCTGTATCTATTACAAACAAATGCTGTTTTCCTTGAAAGAAAATGACTGCTCTTAAGTGGTCTTTCACATCTAACATCATTCAGTGGATTCTTGGAGTATAATTATGACTAGAAACATCAACAGGATAAAATATGTTAATCTCAAGGGAGTTATTTTGCACTGGCCATCAATCTATCCTTTCTGTCATGTGCTTTTCAGTTTAGATTACTCTCAGGCAAAGAGGCTGTACTTTGATGTTTTGTCTCAATTCATTATGATTATAAATATCTTGGATAAAACAATGTAACAAACGACCACTTAAAAATGACTGATGGCTCCATTCAACAAGGCAGGGAGACTGTGAAGTTCTTTTGGTTTCATCTGTTCTCTAGCACTTATCAAGATGGGTCCCTTAGAGTCGATTGGTGGTTGATATTTAATGAATATTTCACAGTGTAAATAGATAACAGACAGTTAGTTGTCTGGAGCCCAGTCGTATTCATAGGACAGATCTGCTTTTACTTAATTGTCAGTTAAAAATGTAAAACTTATGCTGAAACTCCAGAGAGGGAGGAGAACTTTTCCCCAAACCTTATATTCAGGAAAGGGAGGAACAGCGAGAGATTTTCTTTCATTATCTGTTTTTGCCACATATTGTGCTGTCTCTTGCCTCCCATCCTTTCCCGTTGGATGCTGGTGTAGCTGCTGGGCTGCCAGAAGACCGTGCATGGGCAGCGATGTAGCCCCTGGGCTTGTTCGCTTGTGAGGTGGAATTGGAACTGATCCCCACAGCTGAAAAACTGCTGGGGGCATTTCCAACACTGCTCTTTTCCAAGGAGAAAAAGACATTTGAGATGCCTGCAGTGAACCCCTTCGGTTTGATGTGCTTGCCTTGCATATGAGCTCGTTCCTCTTCCCTTTGCCTTTGTAAAATTAATGAATGATTTCTGGGAAGACCTTAGCGTTCCTATTAGGCTTTCCTTACAAACAGCAGTACAAAATTTGTTCTACAGCACTTCTTTCTTCACTTCTGCTGGGCAGTGGCTTTCATAGCCTAAATGGTTTCTTGTTTATGGGTCCCAGGTCTTGGCTCCATTCCATTCCTTTCCCAACTATTTTGGTGTGTTTACATAGTGCTGTTCAGCAGCTGGCTTGGGGCGGGTATCCAAAGCACACGCACCCATATACATGCGCACACACACACAAAATCAGTTCATTGGAGTTAGGATCAAATCATATGTAGTGCTTGGCTTGTGATCTCACCTTGTTGAAGTCAAGTTGGATTATGATTTTGGGGGCTTTGTCCTTCTACTTCATTTCTCCAGTGTAGATTGGGGGCAGACATCTATGGAGGTTCGTAATTACTGCTTTTAAGTTTCATGTATCAAAAGTACAATAAGTTTTAGAAGTACTGTTTTAGAGGCTGAAGGCAGCTGTGGTGTTTCTGCACCCTCAAACTCCAGAAGAGCAATGCAAGTAGGCACAGAGGTGGGTTAGACTTTCCCTCTCAAAGTCTGGTCTACTGCAAAAGCCTCAAGCTTTGCTTTAAAATCAATAAATAAAGAGGTCTTTATATATAATAAATAAGGTGGTATTTTCGAGTAGTCAGTACAGAGCTGCCCAAGAGGCTTTGCTAACAATCAGGAGAAACATCTCTGGCCCAGCAGCCGCTCAGCAGCAGAGTGCAGGGCTTGCATCCCAGTGGCTGCACAGATTTCTGCTCTGCTTGGAGCTGCTGTGGGATGTTTCAGGTGCATTGACTTTGCGGTAGTTCTTGAATTAAAACCATATTTATTGAGCAGTTTTTTGAAGCAGGAAGAATGGAGAATCACATAAAAAAGCATGGCAGCGACCTTCATGTGAGATGATGTGTGTGGGAGGAACGAGGCCCACATTGTCTCTCTTGCAGGAGAGTAATTAGCCTAGAATTGACAAAATGTAACCAAAATATGGAATATGTCTAACACCAGAGTTCTTTTCACAGGGCATGTCATTAAAATTAGTAACTGTCATTGTAAAGCAAAGCTAGACCTTGCTGGTGTTACCTAGATCACTGGTGATGATGAATCTGAGGTTAGTAAATTGTTAGTAAGTTGTGCTTAAGGATCTTCTTCAGCACCTGTCGACATAACTTAATGCAGTAGAGTGCCTGTTAAACTACTTTCTAAGTTAATAGATATCTCCTTGCAATTTTAGTTAGTAAATGTGTTGGCATCTCTCATTTGTATTACTTGCTGCTGTTGATTCTAAAGACTTGGTGTGTGATTACTTAACTTTTTTTTTTTCCGATTAATTTAAGTCACACAGAGGTTAAACTCTTCCTGTGGTTAGAGTCCTCCTGTAACTGTCACTTTGGTTTTTAAATTCTGGGGGGGTGTTAGGGATTTTTTTTTTTGTTGTTTTTGTTTTTAAATTCATTTTGGGAGTGAAAAACAAAAAACTTCACCTTGAAGAGTTTACCAGAGATGAGAACAGAGAGAGCAAAAACTAATCTGTGAGCATAAAATGACAATAAAATGAAGGAGAGGAGATATGCTACAAGCAGAGTTCTTGCTTCTCGGGAGGAACAGAAACAGGTGCCGCTATTTCTTGCAGTCTCCAAAAATGCATGTTGTAGACGACATGAAATGAAGTGATGGAAGCAGAAGATCTAGATGATGAATTTTGATGTGAGCGCTTCCTCAGCTGCAGCTGCACTTAGTACCTCAGGCCTGCCAAGCCTAAACGTAGGACCTGCCATATCCGCCTTGCTGAGAGCATCCGCTTCAGGGAGCAGACTGTGGCCATAGTGCAAGTGATGCCAGGTCTTTGCATGCCCACTGGGCAGGGTTAGCTCCCTCCGTTCTACCTTTGGAAGCTGGGGTGTCCTCCTGTACCTTTGCAGTGCTCCTCTTGCTCGTTATTGTCTTTATTGGAGATAATTTGAGGTGGTGTTTACATGGCATGAAAGTATCAGTTGCATGTTGTGGGCTCTGGTACGAGGCTGTGCACTGGGGTCTGATGAGGAAGGCTTGGAGGGCTCGGTAGGACCAGTTGAAGTGGTAGAGTTTTGTTCGCACTGTTACTAGAAACTCCTGGAATGACCAGTCCCCCAAACCACAGGCCAGTTTTATTTTTGGAGAAAGCTGGCTTTTGAGCAGTCCGGACCAGAGCTGGGAGGTGAGCCGAGTCTGTTACTGATTTAGCTTAGATCAGGAAATGCTTTCGTGAATGTCCCAGCCCAGTGTGCTTTGGTTTGCCTTCTAGTGTGGCCTTGGAGCTGTGCAGGCCAGGTGGCTTTTGGAAGAAGCCAAACCAGGAGGTGTGCTTCAGAAGTTTACATAATGTGTTCTGATTTCCCATGGGCTGTTGAAAGGTGTGTGCTGTGGAGATCTTCAGCAAAACTGAGAAGGTCCCCTCCTGTTGCACATTGCTGCTTGCTGAGGGAGACACAGACTCACAGTTCTGCTGGGTAAATGCTCAGGGACCTCCCAGTTGAGATAGTATCCCATCCCTCTTTGCTTAGTGGTGTTTTCGAAGCAGCTTCTTCAGTTCCTCCTTCAGCCTTGATAGCCCTGGTGAGAACTAGTTCTAAGTGACAGGACAGAGTCTATAGGGAGCTAGATCTCAAAGGCCTGGATCCATCGCTTTGAACTTCAGTCATTTTGCTGAAGGCTTCCATCTTCCATGAGTCACTAGACAGCAGTAGGCATCTCCAGAGGGCAGTTCTTCCCATGGGATTTCTGTATCCTCCCTGTAAGAACAGACATCCCCTCTGCCTGCAAGCTACGATGGTGCAGATGGGGTGAGCACACCAGGCTCCACTTTGCTGGACTCCTCCTCCAGTCCTTGGGTTTTCAGAGCATCCCTTGAGCATCCCTGCTCTTGCAGCCTGACTTCACTGCTGCAGCATGTTCTCATGGGAATGAAAGAGCAGTCACCAAGCTCATTTCACCTTTTATTCCTAGAGAACAATTATACTAATTCTAATAATGACTAAATTTATACTACTCCAGAGAGGGAAGCACAAGGCATTTAATTTCAAAGCTGTTTGACAAGACCATTTTGATGTGTGTATTTTCAGAAGTATGACACAAGTTTCCAAAGCGCCTAATGGGGAGAGGAAAATGTTTAAATTCATACTCTCAGGTTTTTGGTTTCTGAGAAGCTGAATACTGTTCAGTTCTGTTGGGCATGATCCATCAAATAAAACAAGTTTAAAACAGAGATTTACAGGATTTAATACTTCTGCTTGTTTCTTAATGGCCTGTTTCTGGTCATTAGTTACCAGGATGTGTTTGCATGGAAAAAAGAATACTTCTCTTGTGGGAGGTATTAATTCTCAGTATCATGCAGCAGCACAGCTAACTGCATTTCAGAGTTAATCTTTACTTCTCAATGAGAAGGGAAAAACCCATGGCTCTTGGTCTGCATGGCGGTGATGATTAAGATATATTGAACCAGAAATTGAAATACTACATATGCTTTCCTGTTTTCCCTTTCCTATGTATCTGACAATAAACATTTAGTGCTAGAAATAAATGCATTTGGATTTTAGTATTTTTGACACGCTGTGGAGAGAATTATGTCAAACAATGGCAATTTGTCACTTCTTATATGAAGGCGTAGAAGAACATGTTAAAACTCAGTAGCTAGCACGTAAGGAGAAGGCAGTTATTTTAATACTGATATCCACTGCTAACAGACCTGAATAATGATTCCACTGGATATGCTATTTCATATACTCAAGGACGTGTGTCCAAAAGAGGAAAATAAGTTCCTGTTATTAATCTAAATCTTGACCCACTCGCAGGCTTTCCACACGGTGCTTCATAGAATTGTAGAATGGTTAGAGTTGGAAGGGACCTCAAAGATCATCGAGTTCCAACCCCCCTGCCATGGGCAGGGACACCTCCCAGTAGAGCAGGTTGCTCAAAGCCCCATCCAGCCTGGCCT
>JAOXNO010000001.1:167071279-167088186 GCA_028565335.1 Limnodromus scolopaceus
TCCCTGCCCATGGCAGGGGGGTTGGAACTCGATGATCTTTAAGGTCCCTTCCAACCCAAACCATTCTATGATTCTAATATATATTGAAAAATATATAGCAAATTAAAACATAGTTACATCCTTAGACATTTGGCTACTTAACAACTTTTGGAAACCCGCTGTCTGCAAAATTAGTTGGTGGGGTTTTTTTTCTGAAGGATCTAGGCACTGGAATAGAAATTCAAGAAGCTTGTGTTGCATGTGTACATCTTTGTACTGGTAACAGGGGGATGCAGCTGGACATGGTCTGGTACATTGGATGAGGATCTCAGCGGGACAACGGGAGCTGAAGGCCAACCATTGCACGTGCTTCTCAGGCATTGACAGCATCGAGTCACAGCTGCGGAGGAGGTCTGGGCTCTACCTGGCATGCCTGGTTGTAGTAAGAGACCGCACTCAGAGGCCTTCCTGGAAAGCTAAGAGCTATGATGCTTTCGTGATCACTGGATGCCATGCAGAAGCATGTCTGTGATATATATACCTATAGGTGGACTTCCCTCCTCCCATGGCTCCCTATAGTGTGAAGTGATGTACGGAATTCCATGCACTGCATTTGGGTCTGCCCTGAGCTCTGTTCAGGGCTAACAAGCAGACACAGTATGTAGATCAGTGAGAAATAACCTTGTTGTTAGCTTTAATTAATTATTTTTCACAGTTGCGTGCTGAGCTGCTGTCCTAGCATATTTCCAGAAGTCCATTGCTGTAGTGTTTGAAGCTTTTGTTTTTCAGATAGGACACAAACCGCAGCTTGTATGTCCGCGTTACTCACCCAGGCTTCTGCAAAGCTCTGCATGCTCTTCTCACTAAACGAATTCCATTTTGAGTTGGAATGAACTCAAATGAACCCCACCCAGTTTCACATGAAAACAGTATGAAGCTTAAGGCTTCACTCTGCTTTTTTTTCTTAAAAAATTGTTTTGATTTTCTTTGAAGCATCAATAAATGCAAACAATCCTTTTCTTTTCTGGTGAATTTGGTGGAAAATTCAAGTTCGGAGTAAAATGCAGAACTACCGAATCTTTGCTTTCGTTATGAACATTTCACACAGCTATAGACATAATTACATATGATGAAGATCTTATGGCAAGCCATGGACTGTTAACCCTGATTCCCTGGCAGAACTCCCAGTTGAGTGATAATCTTCTAGCTACATAAATTTACTTTTATTTTCTATGGGATAGTTGTTTCCTTCACTTCTTGAAATGAACTGCTCTTATACATACTGTGGCAATGTTAACTGGTATGCTTCACCCTAGAGATAGTTACATTTAAGTGACTAACAAACCTCATGGTACAGTATATAAAGGACTTCTTTGGAAATTAAGATCTTCAGGAGTTTGAGGTAGTAGACAACCGAGGGATTCTTTCCTGTGAGAATTTGGAAAGAAGACATTCTTCTTGGCTTCCTCTCCCTCTGAGGAGGTAGTTATATTTGAGAAGAGATGGTAATCTTTCATTCTTCTATTATCCCTTGAAACAAAGAGAAAAAACAATTTCAAGCTTTGGAAATCTTATCTAGTCGTATCCTTAGAAGGATCTGTCATATCTTCAAGGGCTTTGTATTGAGTGGATCACTTCAGATTTTTTGCCCTGAGGTGTTATGCTGCCTGTTGATTTGACTGATGGATAACTTTAGTACAGTAATGTAAGTAATGAGAATGATATGAATTTAGGTACTGGTGTTCAGAAAAATCAACAAGGTAATCTTATTGCTAGGGTATGTAAGTGTGACGTAGGCTACTTCATGGTTAATTCAGTGATGTTTCTAAGGTATCTGTATAAAAAAGAAAAATTTAAAAAATCATATTTTTGAGCCATCAAGAACACTGTTTTCACAAAAATGACTCAAAAGTTTGAAACCATAAAATGAGAATATAATGATGAATTAAGAAATTACTGCATGAGCAGAAAACTTATGTAAAAATAACATGAAGATGAGGCAGGGAAAGTTATAAGTCACAGCTTTGAGACTGAAAGACTGCTTAAGGGCTGTTCTTGACTCTTCACTATTCAAACGTACCCCCCTTAAACTTGAAATTTTTACTGTAGCTTGAACATTGAATTTGAGGCTGCTCTTCCCCCAACTTGACACTTCATATCTCAAAAATGAAAGCGTGTCATGTTAGAAGTTAAGTTTGTACAGAAAAGTAAAGGAAGAAGTGAAATGAAGGAATTAAGTTGGGCTTGGGAAGAAGGGACGGGTGGAGGAGGTGTTTTAGTTTTTGTCTTTGTTTCTCACCATCCAATTCTATTTTAATTGGCAATAAATTAAATTAATTTCTCCCAAATCCTAAGTCTGTTTTGCCCATGACGGTATCTCTTAAGTGATCTCCCTGTCTTTATCTCAGCCCCTGAGCTTTTCCATCTTGCTTTCTTCCCTTGTCCTGTTGAGGAGGAAGAGTGTGAGAGCAGCTGGGTGGGCATCTGGCAGCGAGCTAAGGTCAGCCCACCAGAGCTACGAAGCATTGATTTGTCAGCTGAACATTTTTGGGGTCTCAAGGAAAAGTTTGGAGGCATTGGTGGCTTTTCTTGCCAGTATGCAGTTCTTCACCATGATTAAGCCCATTACCTTCATTAGTGACAGCAGTAACTAGCATCATCCACCTTGCTTCTGTATATCTCTTGCATTCGCAAGATGAAACAAGAGGAGGGGATTGCCTTGCACAGGAACATAAGCGTTTGTTGATCCTTGCAGGAAATTAAAGATCTGGGTTCTGGGTGCTCTGAAGCCTGAGCTCTCCACTTTCTTCATGGGGTTTCATGGAAACTGTCATCATGGTTTGGCCAGGTCTGGCAGAGAAATCTTTTTATTTGTGATGCTTTAGTACTTAGCAGCTAGATGTGAAAATCTTCAACAGCGGGAGAGACAACTGTGGAGTGGGATGGGGATCTGCAGTTTCTTTCATCTTGTGCTTAGAAGAAATTATGGAGGGGGTTTAGTGGTGCCTTTGATGGTGTCTCAGGACAGGGGGTTGGTTGTGGCACCAGCTCCCCTGCTGTTGTTAAAAGATTGCAGCGTGATTCTCAAATGTATGGCTTGGCCAAATCGAAAACTTGGCTATGGAACCACAGCCCTTCACGTGGATGGAGCCAAATTTCATAATAGTCTAACTCATAATTAAACAAGCACGACAGGATGTTGGGGGCTTTTGAACAAAGATGAGATACGAGTTTCTGTTTTGTTTTCTCTTCCTCTAAAATAGCCGAAGATAATTGGATTAAAACTTGCAACAGAAAGTCATCGACGTGAAGAAAATGGCAGTTGTAGTTGCAGCAGTGCTGTGCTGAAAGTGTAGGCCTTTTAGGAGGGGGGAGAGTCTTGTTATCAGACTGATTGCCATAGCTTCGCAGAAGAAGAGCTTGTAAGCATGAAAGCTTATCCATCTTCTGTAACAACTGCTCTAATCGCAGTTGCCCATACGGACCTGGGTATGATTTGTGTTTTTAATTAATCTTTCAAGGGAATAAATGTCCAAAAGTGATTAGTGAAAGCCTCCAACGGATGGCACCGAGAAAGAGAGGTTGATCGCTTTTAGGATGAGTTAGTTTGTTGATCCAAGAGAACAGATGTTTTGGTAAGGTCACGCTGTGTTTGGCTTGATTATATGCCCAGTTTGGGACATACATCTGCTGGGTGTTTTTACTTACGAGGGTGACTGGAGTCCACCTGGCGGGTTGGGGTAGGAAGCAGGAGAATAGAGAAGGAAGGGTTGTCACAAATTCAGGTCACCTTCACCTGGGCAATGTTGGGAGCTATGAGTTAGCTGCCACAGTCAGTGAAAAGAGCTGAGTGAGCCAGGAGGGGACCGCAGCCTGAAAAATGCATTGACTCCATACATCATGTCGGCAATCTCAGCTGGTGGGTCTCCAGAGTGTCGTCAATTGACGTGGAGCGCAGGAGCAGCCTGGCCTCACTCAGGTGTGGATGCTCCATCTGCCTGGGTGACCGGAGAGGCTCCCAGGGGAACTCAATTCACACTCCCAGCCCCCGTGGGGATGAGTCCAAGCCCCTTTGCCTTAGATGACTGCCCACCGTATGCAGATCTTGGCAATTACATCCTATTTGCTGAATGGCTGTGAGCATACTGTCGTGTGAACGCTGGTTGTGGCAGGAGAGCACCGTTTGGAAAGATCAGCTCTCTGGGTGACTGTTGGGCTACACGTGTCATCCATACGTGTAGCACACAGCCAGGATCTTCTCAGCTATTACCAGGCAGTGTCCCCTCTCCCCCAGGATGTGTCACACACAACGTCCTTCCAGTTATAAATGCAGAAGGGATCAAATAGTTTGGAAAGAATCTACTTCTGTGATTATTGCTACTCTGAATTATAAATGACCTGAAAGCCAGAGCTATTCACTGCATTCACTCTTCAGACCAGAGCCCTGCTTTTAAGAAATATGATTTTAGAGAACAAAAGGGGAAGCGAGCGCTATGAAAATTTAGTTAAATGTAAATGTGTTAAATGGTACATGAACTAGTCAGGTTTTCATGATTTATCAGTTTTAAACTTCAAAGGCTCTGGTTAGCTTGCATTTTTAAAACTAATGAGTTTATCACAGCCGGTGGGGAAAAATGGTTCAAGTATATCAGCTGTAAATTGGTACAAAGCACTAAAAGGGACATTAGCCTCTAATCAGATTCTAACAGTTCATTAAACCTGCCTTTCCTCGGTGGCGCTTTGTCTTTCCCCCCCTCCTCCTGCCCGCGCCTCCTGCACCAGCCGGCCTCGTCCCTTCGTTCAGGCGGGTAAGACCTCCTCAGGGACACCAAGCAATATCAGCTCATCCTTCTTTGTCTACCAGCTAAACAGCCCAAGGGATGCCTGATGATGGTATGTTCCTGATCTTGCTGTAAAACTCAACTCTGCCGCCCATAAATCAAGAAGGCAGAGGGACCGCTCTGCTTGCAGAATGGGCGCAGGGAGGGGGGGAGCCAGGAACGCCAGGCTGGCTCCTGCTCTCCTTCCACCCCAAACCGCAGCCAGACTGCTGGAGCTCAGGGTGACTCCCGGCATCCGCTTCTGATAAGTAAACAGTGCACCGCCTTTGCTGGGAAGAGGGATGTGAAGCCTGGAAGCCTTTCAGCCAGCTGTTTTGTGGCATCAGAGTCCCTTCCTGCTCTTTTCCCCACCTTGTGCCTCAAACGCCGAACAAAGATCAAGGTGCACAAAACAAATTGCTGAGAAGACATAGGAAGAGCATTTGTAGGGTTTTTTTTTTTTCTGTCTTTTCATCTGTGTCAAGATGAAAATCAGTAGATACCCAGTGGTAGCATAGTGTGGACCGGGACATAGCAACAGCTTGACTTGTCAAACATACACACGTGTTTGAATGTGGAGGTGTTCTGCTGAAAATTACATGCTTGATCTGAAAGTTTGTAACTTCAGCATTTGGAGCTTTTTGTGAACTATCTCAATCTACTTTTAAGGCAAAAAAAAACAAAACCCAAACAGAGATTGCATTTGCAGTTGCCTTTGCTTATCTGCTTTACCATCAAGTTCCTGCCTGCCCTGTAGTATCAAACAGCAGCTCTATGTGCTGTAACACATGGGGTTCAAAGGGAGGGCGATGGGGATTTTAAGCAGGTCATTTGCTGTGCCTGTGGCACCATGTTGGAGCATGGCCCCATCCGTTTCCCAGCTTTTCAGCCTGCTGTTTAAACGACAATAAAGGGGAGTGTACAAAAATAAACAGTTGCTTCAATATTTATGTCCCTGAAAATGAAGATCCTGGGACAAGGTGCATTAATTGGAAAAGAGAAAATGTCTAAAGTAATTTAAGTTTTTAAAATGTATTTTGGAAGCTCCGTTAGGACAGACCATTTTTCTTAAAATTCCCTTGAAGGAGCCGTGGTGACAAACAGGGCTATGAACGTACTCCTTACGAATAACGGCACCACGCAGTACTGAACAGACCTGCTGCCCGGGAAACACAGGGAAAGCATGGGTTTTTTTTCCATTGCGGTGCGGTTATTGAGGACTACAAGGTAACGCTTAGAACAGAGGTGAGTTTCGAGTCTCCAAGTGCTGCCTCCCAGACGGGGCTGCAGACAAGTGAGTGACTGTGAATGAGTCACTTAGAAGCAATACATGCGGTAGTTTCGCTATTGGAAAAAAGAGCTGTGACGTCTTCTTATTTCTGTACTGCTGACCAAGTTGTCTGGATTTGTAAGGTCAGATTCTAGCTTGGGGGATAAAATGTCTTTTATTCTCTCCATGTTGTCTAAACTAAATAGCAGCTGAAGGGGCTCGCTTTCAAACACCAGCCTTGAGCCTTGGCTGGAATAGAAAATTGACTCAGGTTGAAGTAGCGTTTGAACTGTGAAGGCACAAGAGGTTCTTTTGCATCTCTACATCCACTGCTCCGGCACCAGCGGGATGAGTGGAGCAGGGATGTTGATTCAGGGAAGCACAGTTCTGCAAATCTCACTTCAGATCAGAGCTCTCAGCATATATTGCCCATAACTACAAGGACAATGTATCTTTTTAACATGCTTTTTAAAATTTCTTTTGTGTCAGAGGTGAGCGCGTCGAGGTTTTCATTGACAAATCACACAGAATCACAGAATGACTGAGCTGGAAGGGACCTCTGGAGGTCATCTTGTTCAACACCCCTGCTCGAGCAGGGTCACCTAGAGCACATTTGACCATGCCCAGACAGTTTTTGAGTATCTCCAACGATGGGGAGTTCACAACCCCTCTGGGGCAACCTGTTAGTCTAAAGTTCAGTATCGGTAACCAGTTTATACTAAAACTAAATGCTGATAACTTTACAAGTTGCGCCAGGGGAGGTTCAAATTGGATAGTAGGAAAAATTTTTACACTGAAAGGGTTATTAAGCATTGGAATGAGCTGCCCAGGGAAGCGGTTGAGGCATCATCCTTGGAGGTATTTAAAAGAGGGGTAGACATAGTGCTTAGTCACATGGTTTTGTATCAGAGTTAGGTTGATGGTTGGACTAGATGATCTTAAAGGTCCCTTCCAACCTAGATGATTCTATGATTCTAAGATAATGAATGATACGACATTTGAGGAGTTGTTGATGTGTGTTAATTTATAGTGCGTGTGCACGCAGAGCGTCACTATAACTTCTCTGAATTCAGGTATATGCTTTCTCTAGGTAATACAGAAGTACAAATGTTTTGATTGAAATGGAATATACCTAAGTATGCTGCCAGAACCCTGAAGCTATTTGACACCAATGCTCTCCAGTTCCAAAGCAGGGAATTTATGTACGTGTGCCTGTGTGATTAATTTCAAATTAAAAAATAGATGAAGATGATTTTCCCTTGTTGCTTACAAAGACTTAGGTCTCTTTTAAGGATAAGTGAAAGTATAATTTACTATTTTAACAGAACTAGTGACTTGGTAACTACTCCTTGAAATTAATAGTACATCTTTGTTAACTTTATTTCTGCTAGGAGAAACTTATTTCTACAGTATCGTAGAACTAAACCAGTGAATCAAACCAAGTGGTTTTCATCATTTTTTTGATTAACCTTTTCCTTTTTTGCTTTAGGATATCAGCGCCTTTGAGAACAGAATGTTAATGCTTGATGGGATGCCGGCAGTCAGAGTCAAAACAGAGCTGCTGGAATCCGAGCAAGGGGTAAGCAGAGGTCTCTGTGTGGCCTCACTCTGTGACGCGCTGGTGACCTTTCCCGAGCTTCTCTGTGGTTAGCTGTCCCTCTCGTCGTATTGTTGTTTTCTTTTCTACATTTTCTTTTTCTTCATTTCTGCCATTTTGGAGTTCATGTTCGTGGGAGATGTAGCAGTGAGCATATAGTCTCATCTGCTTGGGACCACAGAACAAAGCTCTGTGGAAGACTTACTGAAATTATCTGGGATAGCTGAGATGCTGTTGATCTATTTTATGATTATAACAAAAGGTGCAGTTTAAAAAAAAACAGGGAAGAATAATGGGTTACAGTAAAGAAGCCAAATTCATATGTCTGAGAAAACCTTTGCTATTCTGCCTTTTTGGGATATTTGCCTTACTGTGGTTGTTTCGTCCTTTATATGCTTGTCCTGCTCCATTTTCTGTTTGGGCAAACCTGCTGTCTTTTCAGTGGAATATGCTTGTTTATTGTTATGGTAAGGGGGCTAGAAGCTTTGAATTGTTAAAGTTGGTATCACATCAATTTCTGAAAACAGGACAGAGATCATGAATTAGCAGTTTGAATTTTTTACACAACAAGGGGTTGGTATCCGAGTGGTAGATTTTAGGAAAATGGAAGATTACATTTTTGGATGTATTAACAGTATTTTCTTACATATTGTGGTAATAAGCACATTGGGGATTGCAGATTACTATGAGGGCATCTGTATTTAATGGATACTGTATTATCATGAATCTTTATTTCCTTGTGTGCATCTTTCATTATCCCAAAGATTCCAAGCCACATGAGTGCTCTGAAGACAGATGCCTTCAAAAACCAGAGAGCCTAAAAGAAGCAGCAACGCTATTGCTGTGTAGGGATGGGCTTTTGCCTCCTCCTGTTAGTTGACTTTTTTCCTTTCCTGCTATTTTCTCAATTATTTAATTGAGAATTTAAATGATATGAAAGAGAGGGAATTAACTTTCAAGAGGACTTAATTTGAAAGACTTGCGAGGAGATACCAGTTATTCGGGATGTTTTTTAGGCTGTAAGTTTGAGAGATAAAAAGCCAACCTCGCCATTTAATGGAGTTCTTGTTCATCCCTCTGCCTTGAGAGCAAGTACCCTCAGAAAATACTCCAATACAGGGTAGTTTGAGAGAACATAAAAGTTGGACTATTATATGAGCCATGATGATAAAAAGACAGATCCATTAGAGGTAATCTTTAATACTTTGTGGATGTTTTGCATTATGTCTTTGTATGTAACATAGGACTTTCTCTATATTGTTCTGAAGACAAATGTTTTATTGGTATTTGCCTTTGTCTAGTTTAAAATAAATTCTATACATGTTGCATATTGCTTGGTCCTTTATGAAGAATACTTCCTTTAGCAAAGTGTGATTTGATTCTGGAAGACCTATTTGGTGTCTTAGGAACTGGAAGGAAATGAACAATTTGTACAGTTTTTTAATTTCCTTAGGGTTTTTTTAATAACATTTTATAGACTTCTGTGTAAGCAGAAAATGATGTCATCTTTTTCAGTGTCTGAACTGTTGGACAAAGAGCTTGGTTTGATTTGGGATTTTATGCGCTTTGGTACTAATTAAGTAGTGTCTGGTCAAGAGTCTCTGGCACCTTTATGACTCTTCATTAGGGAACAATCAATAAATACAAAATGAATTCTCCAGTTCACTAACAGAGGAGCTTGCCATTAGGATGGCAATTTTCCAGCAAACAGCTTAAACTCTAAAGAGAAAGGTGGTTGAAACAGATGTTTAGCATGTGCTTCAGAGACTGTTTTGAATATGTAGATGTTGGTAGACATAACAGGGACAAGTGTTTGAAGGATGTGATTACTGAAAACAGCACGTGGAGCTGTTTGGGAAGATAAATATCATAACTGGGAAGTATGGAATGGGAATTAAAGTGTGATCCAAGTAGCATGAATTTGAAATTGTGGTGTCTGTCTGTGTTATTACAGTGCCCGAAATCCCTAGAGTTGCACCTCCATACGCCTATGTGTATACAGGGAGACGTGGTTTCTACTCTGAAAATTTGCAAACTAAGACCATCTTTTAAGTCTTCTGAAGGTAGTAGCCAAAGCTTCATCGCTCAGGATGCTGAACACCAGACAAGACTAGGCAAACTTTTCCAAAAATTGTAGGAAGACAGCTGGGTTTTTTTGCTGTTCCTGCTTGGTATCTGCTATTGGCTCTGGGTTTGCTGCAAGGGCAAAAGTGAGACATGGTTTAAGGGTTATGAAAAGAAGGTTTCGTCTGTGGTTAGAGCTGTCCTGAAGGTTGTGTCAGTTGTGGAGGACTGAAAGTACCAGTGTCTGGAGCACCAGTGGCCCCTGACCAGGGTTGTGAGGGCTGAGTGATCAGACCAGAGAGCGTTGAGTTGCCATGTCTCACTAATGAGGCTTTGGATGAGCTGGGATAATACCATCTGATCTTTTAGCTGAGAAGGGCTACGGGACCACTTTAGCTTGTCTCCTATTTAAGTCTAAGCCTGTATTTCAAATAAACGTCGTCTTGATTTTAAAACCATTTGTGGTGAAGAACCTCCCACATCTGGGCTAGTAATTACCTATTCTTGTTGTGAAAGTGTGCACCTAATTTTTAATCTGAATTTATCTAGCATTGATTCCAGCCTTTTCCAGTGGCAACAGAATTCCCTTGTGGTGCTGTGTGACAATCCCTTAGCCCTTTCGGAGCCAGGCTGTACAATGTGCGGTGAAGTGATGAGGGTTGTTTCTCAGGTTGCTTTTGCAGCCTGGGAGGCTGCCACATGTGATAACTAAGCAGACCAGTCTTGGTGGGTCCTCCGTGTTAATGATGAATGTGTGTTTACAAGGCAGTTGCTGCAAAACTTTATTGAAGTTAGGATTAATTCCACAGGTATGTGCCTACTTGTAGGGATATTGAACCTTTTCCTGCAAGGCATGTGGATGCGTCTGCCAGAAGAGGTGTTTTCTCAGTAGTCGTGCCTTGATTAGCGGTCCTTTGTGGTTCATGACCTCCAAGGTGGGATGCACAGAAAGGGTCTTGCTGGGGGAAAGTGGGTATTGTTTGGCCGTGCTGTGTGGGACACCCAGCCCGTCCTCCCCACTCTCCTGCCTCTTGCAGAGTTGGCCTGATGAGAGAGTGGCCAGTAGAGAAAAAGCCTGATCGCACCCTGGGCAGTTGTTGGTGGAGGTGAGTGTGTATGCTTGGAGGGACAGCAGGCTGCTGCCGGCTCAAATCCCGCTAGGGTGCCGATGTGCCTCCTCACCTTCCTGTTCCTGTGGTGTCCTGCGCGTTACTGCTGGAGTTGAGGCAAAGGTGCAGACGTTTTCTCAGGGGTCCCTTGGTGCCAGTTCTGAGTCACTGGCAAAGAGCGGGGGCCAGAAGGAACCCCTGTGATTCAGAGTTCGGCTCTAAGACCACAAGGAGGTGAGCGAAATGCCTACAGCACTGCTTCAAATGGGAATTGCCGTAATGATGTTGCACATACGACGCTGGCTTGGTGGATGACTTCAGCAGATGATGTGATCACCACATTTGAGTCCATTTTTATGCCAGGGTTTCAATTTCTTTCATAATTTGGCGAGTTTAATGATTAAACAATATGTGTTTATCCTAGGACTTTATTAAAAGCCTTTTTTTCAAATTCATGTGTCTCCTTATACTTTGTGAACTAGTAACCCACCAACCTATTGAGTCTCGAGCAGTAGAAAATACCACCACTTAGCAACCTTGGTAAAGTGAACATAGGTCACTGCAGTAACTTGACAACACAGAAATAGAAAGCTCTGGAAGAAGTAACGTTCCCCTTCCTTTTACATACTACTTCACCAAAATGGGAGTCTAATAGGAAGAGGAAGATTTTATACAAACAGCACCAGCTTTTAACCTTAAGTTGGTTCTTCACTTACTGTAACCATATATCACAAAAGGTGCAATAGGCGCCATCTGGCTGTGTGCATTTCATCAGGAATTCATCTTCCCTAAGCTGCTCTGAGTAACCTGGTCTTCACCAGGTGTTACGTCTTGACTACATGTGGTGGTGGTGGTAATAGAAGTCACTCATGATGCAGGTGAGAACCAGGACAGAGTAAATCAATCAGCTAAGACTAGCATTTTCTGCTGTGTTTGGATACCAAGCCATGCAATCTGTCCATTATATTCCCATGTTGCTTTTGGTTTTCCTATTGGAGTCCTCAGTTTTTTTGCAGGAGAGGTTAAGTATAACATAAGGGTTCTTCTCTACTGTCTGTACATGACCTCCAGGATCTTCCACTTTTTTTGTTAGGAGATGTTTTCTTTTGTTTCACGATTCATCTGCATCTTGCGCTGTGTTTGGGTGCTCTGTGTCCAGACCTGGGCTGATACCTCTGAAAAGTTTTTAAGAAGTATTTTTAAATAGCATCTCAGTCCTTACGCTGCAGAAGCGCTACATATCTGTTACTAAAGGCAAGCCTCTGCTTTGTTTATAACCATATCCTAAATTGGTTAATTACTGAGCTTCTTACTGTGTGAGAAAATAGTCACCAAGCTGATAGTGATAAGGGTGGGATAACAAGTAGTAGTTAATCACTTCAAGGTTCTCTCATATGTCAAAGTATGTACCCCTATACCAATTAGGAAAGAGCTGTGGCCGCTTCAAGGAACATCCTTATCATCCTCAAGAAGCTGGCAAACTTACAGGAAACTCTTACTGCCCTGAGGTGACTCAATACCTTAAAAGGATAATGTGAGGAAGGGTGTCCCTACCCAAAGGACCACCGAGGAACTCAAGCCTGCGCAGAAGTGTTTTGGAGACACTGCAGAATTTAATATGCACGTGCAAAAGGGCTTGAATATGTAAGCCTAGGTGGAGGTATGTATTAGGTAGGCGGAATAATGAGAATCTTTTGTGTATAAATAATGGGTGGATGTCCCCGGTAAGGTGTGCTAGATTTGTGGATTTCCACCTGGCACCCGACATCGAATAAAGTAGTATCTCCTCTCTAAACTACTTTTGGTTTCAAGAGCTTTTGTTTCAGGTAACATATCTAGAGCCAAGTGGAAGTGGATTTAAAATGCAATACAGCAGAAGGAATAACTAAAAAAAAAAGGTGTAGTCCAGCTCAAATTTTAGGGTAGCCCTGGGAGAATGAAGCTGTGGGAGCTGCTCCCGCTGCAAACCAGCCCAGCCTCTAGCTGAGGCAGAAAGGCAATTGGAGGCGATGCCTGTGATTCAGCTGTGCCCCACACACCAGCTCCTTCGAGACTGTGACTAGTGGAAAGGGGACAGGACTCAGGAGCTACAGCCGGTGTCGATGCGGCAAAGACAAACCTTTACAAATCCAGGTTTTAAGGCACTGAGTTCAAGCTAAATGATGGTGGGAGAATGGGATTTAAGCAGCCCGTAAGGGAGATATGCCTTATGAGATAGAGGTTACGGGGCAAATTTGGAACAAAGAAATATTTACAAGGAAAATGGATTTTTCTCTTTGCTTTGGAAAAAGTTAAACCAGTTCTGCTTTGTTTTATCATCGCCAATTTGGAATAGTTTAATGGTTTTTAGAAGGCCATCAGCATTAGCAAGAACAGATGCTTATTTTTCCAGCGAACTACCATCCTTAATTTTGCACAGGAGATTTAATGCAGACTATTGTTTGAGGCTTCAAGAAGACACAGTGCCGCTCTAATGACTTTATCACAAATGAAAAAAAGACATTACATAAAAGATATCGCATTGCCCTTTAACAAGGCTTCGTTATTATCTCCCCTACTGTGGAACAGGAGCTAGCATTGCTAATAAATTGGTAGAATTACTTTAGAAATGTGAATTTGCTTATCATTTAATATCCTCCAGTGACCTACAGCTTTAGATCTTTTTGGTCTGCAGTAAAATCTTTGCATATCAGTAACCAGCTTCAGAGAAGGACATGAAGAAGGTGGTCCCTCCCCATGTAGGTGAAGGTGGGGTACTTCAGCAGGAAAAAAAATATCTTTGTTCTTTGGCTGTGCCAAAAACTATTCTGAAAAGTAATACTTCTCATTGTAAAAATGTGCAGAGGATGGATTGATTTACATGGTAATGCAGACTGGGCAGTGAATTTGTTAGCTGATGGCTACTATCAAGATGTTAGGATGGATGGTGTTGACTGCTCAAGTGTGAGGTCTTGAATTCTTGCTGGTCATTGCAGGATGTCGCCCAGTTTCTTAAAACTGGTAAATATGTCTAACTTATTTACACATACGAAGTTACACTTCCTCAAGTATTTGCAGAGTCGGGTCATAAGCTTTTGTTAAAAGGAGCTGTGAATATAGGACTTGCGTCCCATGATTAACCTTCAAATACAGAGAATAATGAACCTCTAATTTTCATCAGTCTGTTTCCAAATCTGCAGTCTCACTGATTCCTTGTGCCCATGTTTTGTCCCCTTAAATAATTATTTGAAGATTACGTATCTTGTTCTGAACTCACCTAATTCTGCTTGGTCCGTCTCCATTCCCATGCCTTATCACGTCTGAATTGTGAAAAAAATCACTAAAATGACAAAACTCTTTAAGAAGCTAATATTGTTCTCCGTGTCTTTTGTCTCCAGTCAAATTATCTTGTTGTCTCGCATCTGAAGAATGGCATCCATGCTTGTGTTGTTATATATGTAAACATGTTCTACCTCAGCCTGGGTAATAGTGGCAGAGTGGCAGTTTTATTTTCAGAGGTTTCTAGAAGTACCTGTTGAAATTCAGTTGAGAATAGGCTCAATAGCAAAGCTTGCTCCTTGACTATATGGGGAACTGTTTTATGACGATTCGTTCAGCTTAAGTACATTCTTTGTATTATTAGAGGAAAGAGCACTTCTAGGATTTGATGTTGTCATTTATGATTCTCTGCTTCATTCAAATGATTCAAATACTTTTTCTGAATTACTTGAAGTTTAGCACGACAGATTTGGGGAAACAAATGGCATGTGGACAGTGCACATGTATCAATCTCTTCTGCAAAGAAACTAGCCCTTCTTACTTTCTGGTGGTTCTCTTTGTCTTGCAATAGATGATACTTGAGGAGTGTTACAGAGCTGTTAGAAACACAGCTGATTACATCTATTAGTTGCTTTACAGTGCCATAAATACATGACATTCTTCAGAAGGGGATCAAGATCTGATCCCAAAGACCAGTAAGGCCATAACCTACAGGGCGTGATGCAAAGCCACGTGAGATGTACCTAAGGAGATACAGCTGTATTCCTCGAGCTCTGCTGAGGGCTATGCCTGCAACTCAGGAATGGTGCAAGACACATCCTTAGAAGGGTGCACCACAGCTACATCGGTCGGATTCATTAAGCCAAGTGAAATGCCACAAGCTGATAAATACTGTGGGTGCTGTTTCATGTTAAGTGGAAGCTCACAAGAAGAGTAAAAGCTAGCCAACTCCTACAGCTTTGCTCTCAACCCGGCATTCCTGCTGTATCCATTGCCAGTGACTGAATGACGTCAGGGAGAGTTGGGTCAACTGATCACTGATCCAAGAAAACCCAACCCAACAGGAGAAAGGTAATGGCTGTATGCATCCTGTAGTAACGCTGTTAGGAAATCATGGATATCTTCTGTCCTGCAGAGAGGGGAAGGCTGGGAAGAACATTGTGGATGCTGCTATTGACAAAGGGCTGTGGTTAGAGCTGGTTTGTTGTATCTGAAGCTACATCTTGAGACATCTGGGACCCAAATTATCTACTTTGGGCATGTCTCCTTGCCAAATACTGGGTATTTACAGTGTTGCACATGTTCCTTACTCCTTTTGAAATCAGCTTTTGTATATAAAAGAGAGCTAAGGGGTTTTTGCACCATGGTTGTTGGTGTGGTTTATTTATTTGGGATTTTTTCCCCCCAAGGGATCTGATACAAAAGTGCAACAGAAAGGTAATAGATTTAAGACTAATAGGAAATGATAGCTTAAACAGCTCAGTCAGCACACTCACTGTCACGCTTGCCAGGCAGTCTTTTTGCCAAGTTAACCGAGTTTACAGCTAGAAAATGCAGGTGGGGTTTGTAAGATGTATGATGCTGTCTGAAATTCTCTCTAAGAGAAGGATCTCACATCTTCCAAGATTTAATTTACTGACTGCTGTCTGCCATTGCTTTCCTTTCCTAGACAGTTAAGTTGGTTGTTGGAGGGCTCTTTAGGGAATGTAGTCCTTATTTTGTCTATTACCGTTTGTTGTATGTATGGTAGGAACAGGGAGATTTTCATTTGTGGGTGAGGACTTGGTTGCGCTAGGCACTGCGCAAATAAAGGGTGGTTCCTGGATATCTGGGTTTAATTAATCAGAAGTTGTGTTTAGACACTGCTTTAATGGGCAGCTTGAGGTAATATCGATCGTGTGTATTAGGGATATAGTGGCAAGTCTAAAAGGAGTGAAGCAGAGAGAGATCCAAGCAGCTCATGTTTAGCTAACAGCACCATGCCAGAAAGATGTCCCATGTCTATAATGATAGAAGGGCAGCAAGAAGATGATTTCACTTACTAAGAAATTAGATTTTATGAGAATGTAGATATTTTATCTGCAAGAGTGGGGAGAGTTTCAAAGAGAATGTGCGATATTACCCAGAAATTAGTGCAACTTAATATTGTTACAATTCCATAGAAAAATGACACAAAATATATCGTATGTTAAATACCTGAATTGGTAACAGTTTTGTGTGTTTATATGGACTGAAAAAATAATGTTGGCTTTGGGAGAAGGAAAGTCAACCCTTTGATTCGAGCATAGTGCTGAAGTGCATTTTGAGATTATAGTTTGTTGCCTTCTATCCCCAGTCAATTATTTCATGGGCTCACCTTGAAGCCAGTCTGCTTTTTTGATGATGTATGACCTCTCAGCTTGCACTGCTACCAGAGCTTATGATGGGAATCTCATGGAAGATTTATTCAGCTGAGGAAGTCCAGCCATAAAGAAAAATAAGCATGGTACACACAAGCTGTATATCTGTCAGTTACTGTGAATTTCTAAATCCACATTTTGGGTTGAAAATTGTGTGTTTTATAGAAATGTGAAAGGTTACCATTTCCTTTATTGCATCAAAAATAGTTGAAAATGTAAAAAAATGTGTAAGAAAAATTTTCAACCATCCAAATATCTACACTTACATCATTCCCCCTGATAACCCCAGTTCCAATGACTTGTGTGTGCTCCATCTTCTGGGAGTGTGCTTCATCAACCGTGTCCTGGGCTGCATCAAGAGAAGTGTGGCCAGCAGGTCCCGGGAGGTGATTCTGCCCCTCTACTCTGCAC
>JAOXNO010000001.1:167093342-167119874 GCA_028565335.1 Limnodromus scolopaceus
TGGTGGGAAGGGTCTCCCCTCTCCTTGTCCTGGTTCCAGGTGGTCCTTTTCACCTTTTAATCATTTTTTTTTTTTTTGGTGTAAAAGATGCATGACATAGGTCAGTAACTGAGACCTGACTACTTTCCCTGTATGTTTAGGAGTTGCTCTTCGCATTGAGCATGTGTTCCTGAGCTGCAGCTCAGTCCTGCAGAAGGCATTTGCCAGAGAACACGACGCCTGGGCGGGCCTGTGGATGCCAGATGCAATTTAATTAAAAGCCTGTGTGAAAGAGGAGTGTATGGATGGTAATGGCATGAAAGGGTGAAGAGGGACCGGTGATGCTCGCAGTCCTCACGAGCTGAAAGGACGCTGAGGGATAGAAGCTCAGGGTGGGAATATGTTGCCATGCCAACCAACTAATTTCTCTAACGGGAGGAAACTGGTAATGAATAACTACTGAGTGGGGATTTTAAGAGAAAAATATGCCCTGTGAAAAACAAAAAGGTTGTGTTTTTGATAATCGGCCTTTGCCCATCCCCGTACGAAATCCTGCGCAGGGAATGTCTCTGTGGGAGCTTCCTGCTGCCCCGAACCAGGCCCTGCCGTGCCCATCTGCTGACCTGGGAAGCGCTCGCCCGCCCTGCGGTGATGGGTGCCAGCGCCCAGCCTGTAGCCGCGGCCTGACCCGAGCCCTGCGGGGGATCGTTCCCCCAGCAGCTGCGAAAGCCAGATGAGGGTTTTCACAAATCTGTCTTCCCTGGTAACTGTTTCGAGTCCTCTCTTTAAATCACTGGCTAGCACATTCGCTTTTTGTTGTCCGTGTCTCTTCTAACACAGTGTGAAAACGCTGGGGAGAAGAACTTTTAATGCTGGCATTTCTTACAAACAAGTTTCTAAACCCTGATTAGCCAGGTGTCCTGGAAGTTGGGCATGTGCCATTTGTGTTTGGTCTGTAGCTCTGAAAAACCTTCTGACTTTGAAAATGGACAGAAAAAAAAAAAAAAAAAAAAGAAGTTAGTGAAGCCCTGTGCTGAGGGCTCCAGAGCTGGACACAGTACTCCAGGTGGGGTCTCACTAGAGGGGAGCAGAGGGGCAGAATCACCTCCTCGACCTGCTGGGCATGCTTCTTTTGATGCAGCCCAGGGTACAATTGTTTTTCTGGGCTGCAGGCACAGATTGCTGGCTCATGTCTAGCTTTTCATCCACCAGCACCCCCAAGTCCTTCTTGGCAGAGCTGTTCTCAATCCCTTCATCCGCCAGCCTGTATGGATACTGGGGGTTGCCCCAATCCAGGTGCAGGACCCCGCACTTGGCCTGGTTGAACCTCATGAGGTTCACACGGGCCCACTTCTTGAGTCTGTCCAGATCCTACTGGATGGCATCATGTCCCTCAGGCGAGTCAACTGCACCACTCAGCTTGGTATCATCCTCTGCTGGTGCTCCTCTGCTGTCTTCTCTCAACTTCCCCGCTCTTGTTGCTTCTCTTGCAGACACACATGCCACAGGGCAGCAGCAAACAAGATTCTTCCACCTGTCTATGCTGATGTTTTAAATGATGACCTCTACTTTCTCTGTCAGGGTAAGATGTTACGTTAGCAAGCTGGCCCAACACAGGGTTCTCTAGACTTGTGCTACAGAAGGACAAGAGGAGTGCTCACCCGTCTTCACAAGCTGTTACATTCCTTGTAGTAATAATCTAATAATCCATGGCAGGGGGGTTGGAACTTGATGATCTTTAAGGTCCCTTCTAACTCTAACCATTCTGTGATTCTATGAATCTTATCATTACTTGTAGTGGAGGCTAGGTCAGGCATTGGAAGAGGTTGTCCCATTCCTTCGCTCTTCTCACCCTCTCCAACCCTCACCCAACTCCTCAACTGCTGTCCCTGAGCTGATGCTGGTACCCATGGGATCACTTGGTGAGCTGGTTCAGCTTGCCAGTCTGACATAAAAGTAGCTTGAGTGAAAAAAACCAAAAAAGGCAATAATTTTGACTTTCTGAAGAGTCAAGAAAATGCCAAAGCAGACTTGAAGCAGACGGGGCGTGTGGGGAAGGGGAAGAGTGGCAATAAATGTTTGGATGTATGTTACCCTAACTCATGAATCGTGCTTTTAGTCATGCCACGTGGATGAAATGTGGTTTAGGCTTCGCCATGCAGTTTGCAGGTGCTAAATGACTGAATAAGGCAGACGTCTTGACTCCAGCAAAGGAGGGCTAAGTGACATTACATGAAATAACAGCCGCACGACAGCACAGCCTACCCTGGTTAGGAAGATACGGAGGTTTCCCTGCAACCCTGTTTTTCTGACAGGGTTGTTTTTTTTGTTGTTGTTTTGTTTTTAAAGCTCTTTTTCTGAGCATGAGGGATCACGGATGGCAGTTTTCAAACGCAGTGGAGAGCTATGTCTGAGGCTCATCCTTTATTGTGCCCCTGTGTAGCCTGCACTGGGTCTGGTAATGGAGTACTTCAACCTTTTGAGCCATACAAGGACTTGGAGAATCAAGGCCTTTTTTTTATGAGGATGATGTATCTGCGTGCTAGAAATCTTGGGAGCATGTCATGCAAGGAAAAAAAAATAAATAAAAAAATAAAGAGTGCAGTGGCACAGATCTGTTAAGATTTATTGCATCATTATCTCACATGAAACAGTAAGATTGTCCTGGCATGACTGAGCAAAAACAATAGTGTGAGGGTATCGTTATTTATTTTGATGCCCTGCTGATCATCCCTAGACATTTCCAGGAGCCAGGGCATCCTCCCTCAGCAGCGAGATCTGTTGTTTCACATAGATTCAAAGGTAGTAATTGCAAAGAGGGAAGCTTGATATACATGATGTTTCCTTCTTCGTTATAGTCTATAGATGGGATGTGTTCATCCATGAGTTAGTGAGACTCTGTAAATGGGAACGGTTTCTCCTCTGGGCTTCTGTTTTCTCCCATAAAACCTGACAGAAAAGCCCCTGAGCAGATGATTTGCAAGTTTACACTGAAGAAACATAAAGACTGATCCCTCTCCTTACAGACCTGGAGGAAAAACAAACTCCATACAATATATTCCCTCTCTTTTGAGTGTAACAAACCAGCAGTTGCTGCTGTCTGCAGGAACAACAGGAGACTGCACAGCTCAAGATACAGCCTATGACATAATTCTGTTTGGTCATGTGATTATTTTTTTAATATGTAGGATTATTTTTATTTCATGGATTATATTTTATATTATTATTATGGATTATTATGATATGATTAATTGTATTTTAGTATATGTACAGTCATTTTTTTTCCATTATTAATAATACAACGTTAATGTGTTCTTAATATGTATCTTAAGAAAGGAACTTGAAGAAGCTCCCCATTTTTGTATGAGGAGCTTCATAACCTGGAAGTGATGCATCAAACGTGAAATTGCGATGTTTTAACTAGGACAGAGCCTAGTGCCAGTGGAGTGGCTTAAAAATGAAGGTCATTAGCCGATAGCAGGAGGTAGTTGATCAGATCAGTTTTTAAAAATCAGTGGTCAACACGGATAACACTTGGTTATTGGTTGGACATTGTTACTATTTCATACAGCATAAAGGTTTTGAAGCATTTGCAGCATCCAGGGTTTTCAGCGTGAGCTTCAGGGTGCATAAGACTGTTCCCATTATGCATTTCTCATTCTCAGTATTCCATCTGTAGCATGTTGGTGTGTTTCCACCGACATTTCTTAAAATCCACTTGTCAATTTACTCTAGGTGAAAAGTGCCTAAACTGAAGCTTTCAGAAAAAAACCCCTCTTCATATGAGATACAGATAAATGTATTCATTATGGTCCAGCTTCAGTTAAAGGCTCAGTCTAATTTTGAATTCAGAGTGTGTCTCCTCCCAAGTAAATAATTTAGTTCACTGCTTCCCACCACTTCAAGCCTGACCTTGAGGAAGTAAAAGAACTTCTCATCATTCTCATAAGCTCAGAGAAGAAAGAAAAAATAAGGTTGGGCTCTGCTGGGCCAAGGAAAGCACTCTTGTCACGAATGCCCTGAACATCTTAATCTGGCCAGTTTCTAGCTGGAGAACCTTATCTGAGTGCAGTTGTCAAGGAAGAATGTATGGAGGAGAGTTTATCTGGGCTAACCAGCCTGTAAGTCAGTAAAGATTTCATAGATGGAAAACAACTGTTTCCATTGTGCCCCGATAAGAACAAGAACCTGTGCCTTTTGCAAAATACAGGTATTTGTTTTGTTGCTCTTTTTTTGAGGGTGAGCCGAATGCTGCACTAGATGATGTTTGAATGAATTTTGTGTCTCAAATAGGAAAATTTAGCTTTACATCTAATATGTATGGTCTCATCTTTACTATGTTGTACTGACTCCTGTGACATGTTTCCTCAGTCTAAAAACAAAAATGTGCTCAAAATCAAGCCACCGTATTTCACTACGGTTCTTAAATCCAAGTACAGTTCTTGTCTCTTAATACTTCAGCCCCAGAATAAACGCTCTGTAGATCTGTTACCCTTGGTTGATGCCTTGGGTAACTTCAATAGCGGGGTATGGGACAGCCTCATTGGAAGGTAGTGGGACAGATGGTGAGTCTGAGGGTGTACCGTGGTCTCCAAAATTACTGTTGCTGAATCCTCAGCCCCTGGAAAAGCCTTACCTTCAGCCTGTGGAAGCTGAGCGCTGTGAGCCCTGCCGTCGCACTACTGGAAGCTCAGGGTAACCGGGGAAAAATACAAACCTGTATTGAAGGACGAAACTGTTCCTTCATCTCATACTTTGTTTATCAAACTGTCCCTTTCATGGTTTTGTTATTGAGAACATGACAGCATAGATGCTTCACAACCAATTAATTAGAATTGTATCGAAACGGCATCCGACTGAGTATGTGGCATGACATTTTGAGTGGTAATATCCACAAAGGAGCGAAGTTGACACTTAAAAAACCCCCAAAACCTCAAACCTTTGTTATGTGGGCACGTGGTGAAACATACCGTGCATTAAAGCAGTTAATGTTTTAAGTCTGGTTGCGTGCGTGGAGTGAGGTGGTAGTTGTAGCAGTCTGATTTATTCAGAACCACCGTAACCACCATGGTGAGTGAAGCCAAGGCCCATTTGGTCGCAGACTCCAGCAGGGTCTCTGACAGGTGAGAAAAACAGGGAAGATGAAAAAGATCCATGTCGTGTGATCCTTCCTTGGACATAACTTTGATGGGTCAGCAGGTTTTAGGTGTTTTTAAGGCTGTTATTATACTTGGACCATTGTGTTTAATAGCCACTCATGAACTCTTCCCAGTGAAACTGTTTAATCCGTCTTTTAATTCATTTATGCTTCTGGTCTCCAGAATACCTGTGGCTATGTGGTGGTAATTGTAGGTGTTAGATGAAAGACTACTTATTTTCAGTTATTTTATAGCTGTTGTCTGCCAATTGCACTCGTTCTTACATTGTGAGGAAAAGTTTCCATGTCAATCAGGATTTTGATGTTTATCATAGGACTTCAGTCATCGTTTTCCGAAACCAAAGTGACTTGACTGCTTTATATACCCTTGAATGTTTATGTCTCAGATCATCCTTATAGCCTTTTTTGTACTTTTTGCAGTGTTAACATACCTTTTTGAATAACAGATGCAGGATTCCTCTTCAGTAAGTTAGGTATTTAAATGTTAAATAGCAGTGTCTGTGCTCATCATCCTTCGTCTTTAGGACAGGCAAGACAAATTATCCTCCAGCCCCCTGATTGTTCTCCACTGGGTAGAATGGGTGTATGGATGACCAGCACAAATTAAGATGTCAAATACGCATCTGAAGCCTAGAGGAGGTGAGTCCCATGGGGGTAACCAGAGCTACATGGTGCATTTTGGATTTGTTCAGTTGTGCAGTAGTGTTTTCTGTTTTGCTCCCTCCCTGGATATTCCTTATGTGTGGTATCATGCCCAGACACGGTTGAGCTGATGTTCTCAGACAAGGGTTCACACTAGCTTCAAGGTCTCTTGAGACGTTTGTGTTGTCATTGATTATATATATAAGATACAGATTTACAATGAGTTTTCATGCTTTAGATTGTGGCTGGCTTAAAGCAAGAATATTGCCTACCCCTCCAGTCCCTGCCCAAAACAAGAAGGCAATTTTATCAAAATACTCAATGTAAGTGAAGTTCGTTCTTGAAAGATAGGAGGTCTTTACCACTTTGCTCATGTCTATCTTCATGTAGCATTTAAAGGAAGGTGTTAGACATCTTACTCCATAACCTGGCATCTTCTTTAAGGAAATGTCTTGTTTCCCCAAGAGAACTACTGTAATATAACCCATTACCACCAGAACAGCAACATTTCCATGTGCAGCCAGTTTACAGGTCATCATTGTGTATGCACACAGTAAAGGTTAGTTTTCCCACATGCATTACGTGTTATTGCCTTGTCACTCAGTATCGCAAGTTCGTTCTGCAAGTCTTTGTAGATGGAGATCCGATGTAACGAATATAAGAAAAGTCTCTGAAATGTGACTTAAAAAATGGAAGTGCCATATGTTAAGTGTTCTTTAAAGGCCCAAGAATACCACATATTAAATAACATGACCTTTCGTGGCAGTCTCTTGATTTAATTAGCATCGGTCTTCTCACTTACGCAACTGCTGTATGTCAAGTGGCAAGTTCTTTCTCAGCACTGCGCTGCTCTGTGAAGCCCTCTTGCCTAGGAAATGGCACTTTCTTCATGCACGTCATGCTTTGGCTGCTACCTGTTTCCATTTTTTCATTGATTCAGGGTTGGATTAGATGAAAAGTATATTTTAAAAAAATTCTTTTCTATGTCTACTTTGACATGTAAAAAAAAAATCTCAGAAGTCACAGGATTATACGTTTTAAATATGGAAAGCGCTAGTGGGATTATTGGTTAATTCTTTAAATAGGTGCATTGTTCTTGGCAAATCCATTGTTTGTGAAGCCGGTGATGCTACCGGAGATCATTTGCTGTACAGCTAAATGCTGCTTAGATTGTTTGTCGTTATCTCATTGTACCTAATTGGAACTGTATTGAACTTAGGATCTGCAGAGATCTTTGGTTTTTTTTAATAATTAAAACATAATACTATTTTTTTTACTTGCTTATTGTGCCTGCTCTTCATCAAGGATCGTTTGTACGTAATGCAGCTTAAAGAAGGCCTTGTGATTGACTTTCCACTGTTATTCAGCTGTTTGTCTTTAACTTCTTTGGCTTCTGAAATGTAGAGAGGAGGATGCTGAGTGCCTGTCTCCGTCATCCTCCTTTTCTTTGGTTTATCGTTGACATTATTGCCCCATCTGCTTTGGGTGCCTTTAGTTTGGTGGGTGTGTTTTTCACATCCATGGAGCCTCTTCCGTGTGGCGGTGGGGTTTCTAGAGAGGAAGGGTGGCAGGACAAGCAGGGAGATCTCCTGTGCCCTGCTGGGAACAGAAGTGGAGCTCGTGAAGTCAGAGTCCTCTGACGTTGCAGGGTCTCGGCTTCACACAGGGTTGAGGCTCAGCTGGTGGGTCTGTGCAGCAGTGGGGCATTCAGTAAACCTTGAACTCAGGTTGTGTCTTCTAAGAGATGAATGAGAAAGCTTTAATTTTACTTAAAGTGGCTGAGTGGCACCTTCCAAATGAAACAGAGCATCAAGCAGTCATTGGTGACAGTGGAATAACAAGTATGACCTGTTGTCTCACTTGCTGATGGCCATTTATCATGAGCGCTGAACGAAAGGAGAGCTCTGTACAAGTGATGGTGTGCAATCATGTAAATTAAACACACGGGAAAACACTTTAGGGACAGTGGCACAACAAGTCATTGATTATATGGGTCTCCAACTCCTCGGGCAAGTGTCACTGTCCTTACCTTTCTACATCACCCTCAAGCCCCTGCTTCATTTTGTCTTCACCATCCCATGGCATAAGCCATGGGATGGTGAAGACTCCCACCTTGTCTTCTTGCCTGCATGTGGTTGACCCCAAGCTCCTTCCCCTTCACCAGAAGAAGCATTTCTAGTGCATCAGATTGAGGAACAGATACACAATAAAAATTAAACCTTTTCTGGGGGGAAGAGGTTACTTTCAACCTGCTACTTCCTTGGGACTGCTGTGCGAGTCCCTATGGAAGCGTGAGGGAGGAGGGAAGTCAGGGACAGGAGGGAGGTGGTATTGCTGCTTCTCCTAACATCAGGGTTTGATGTGAGTTTAGATTGACCTGGGGGTGGTGGTGTAGTGCAGATGCTGCCCTAGAAAGATCAAGGAGCCAAGTCAATTCCTTAGCTGTGGTGCTGCCTGCTTGGTACTGATGGTAGCTGGGCCGCTTCTTGTTACGTGGAGATTTTCATCCTGCAGCCCTGTTTTCAAGTATTTCTGATTTTACAGTTTGCATAAAGCCACATCCCTATCCTTATTAAAAGAGTAATTTATTTTTTTGTTGTTGTTAGAGGGAGTAAGATCAAGCAGAAACAAAATAGAGATTGAAAGTAACTTGTAAGGAAGAAAGGGGAAAGATCAGCTTATGAAGTATTAAATTGTTGACTGAACTTAACAATACATCTGAGCAATAATCACAGATTTTATGAGGTCCCCGGGAGGATTTCTGTGGATTTTTGTTTGAGGCAGCAGTGCTAAAATAGATCCTAAATCACTGTTCACACTCTGGACAGTCTGATAAAAATCTTTCTTTTTTTTTTTTTTCATGTTGCAGTTATAAGGTAATGAAAATACTCTATAGAAAATAATTCTGTTATGATTTTCTCTATTGGAGCAACTCCACTAACAGCCTTTTCACTAGCAGATGCAATTTTTACTAGGTAAGCACCAGCAGTCTTAGCTTTATGTATTCTGGCATCCTCTCGTTTCTATTTTTTTTTTTGTGGGTTTCAAATTATGTCATTCGGTTCCTGCTTAAGACATTGCCTGTACTTCTTTGGACAGCAGTCTTAATGATCATCTCCAAAAGTCTGTCACCAAATACTTGTTGAAAAAATTTAGTGTCACAATTGAGGCCGGTAGGGAGAACTCTTCTGATTGATTTTTCTGTTTAAAAGTTATTGACAATATGAAATATTGTCAGAGTAAGGAACATTCTCAATTATGTCCTATTTAATTTTAGAGAAGCACTCAAAATGTCATAGTTAATTATGAAAAACGTAATTTTCAAGCTTGGATCCCTCACCCTTCTTGAGACCAATGGTGCATGTCTTAGCAGAGGTTAACTTCTTTCTTCATTTGTGTGAAATAAGTAAATTGAATACCATACACTCGGCTGTGTGGGTGTGTTTTGGATGAGATCTTAAAAACTGAGATCCTGTTTATTCTGTGTGGGCGTTAAAGATCTCACTGTTATGCTATACGCTGTTTGCAAGTTGCTTAGTACCTACTACCCTTTGAGATGACTGCGTTCCAGCGGTGTTACGTGTACGTAGCTGCAAAATGTTCTGGGGTCCTCCAAAGCCAATGGTCCTCCGTGTGAGGGTATCTGTTGTACGCATTTATTGTGCCTATCGCTATAGCGGTCTTCACCATTTGTTAATGGTGTTTATTGCATTCATGTTTATTACTGCTTTAATCAGATGATAGTCTCAAAAAGTAGTCATCTGTTTAATATTTTGAGCTGGCATGACTCAAGTTTCATCCAAACTTTTACAAAAATAGGAAAAAAATTTTAGCCGTGAGCTGCTCACTGTCCTTCGGAAAGTGGGACGGTGGCCGTGGGGCTCTGTTCCTTGCTGGGACCCCTGACTTACCCCAGCTACTGGTGGAAGCTGAAAAAGTTTGGGACCTTGTGGAATAAAATCCGTGCAACATCAGGCAAATACTCAGTTTGTCTGGAAGTCCAGGAATTTGCCCTTGTCTGTAGCATTTGTGACTCCTTGTTCTTTGGAATCCCTCAAACTCAGGTGTAATATCATTTATAATAATCTGATTGGGGTGAGTTAGTCCATAATTTGTACTAATACCCAAAGAAAAGCATAATAATAGGTTAATACGGAGGTAATGTGTGGAGCTAAAGACAGCTTGGCCTGAAGATATTTCCATGGCAACAGAAGGGTCCCTACAGATGTCTTCCTTCTAAACTTGATGCTGTTTATTAAAGGCTGTCTGTAGTACAATCTGTAATTATCATTAGGTAAAGAAAGGTTGTGAACGTGGGTGGACTGCTTGGCTGATGCTCTGTGACTGATTTGTTTAGCGCAGCTTTGAAATACAGTTACAAAAGAATATTAAAAACCTGAGATCCTTTAGCTCTTTCTCTCTGCAGGTAAGATGAGGCTTAATTTGAGACTGTTGGCTAATAAGAGTGAAGTATCTCAACAACAGCATGGGGGGAGGGGGATAGGGAGAAATGTTTTCAAACTCTTTCAGCATGATGACTATTACAAGAACATGAAAAGCATCCTGGACAAATTAAAAAATGCAGAGGTAGAGATAATAAGAGAGGTAATGCACAATAAAATAAAGTTTTGTTAATAGCAAAAACCTTCTTTAAGTGGAAGGAGACAAAGGAAATTATCAGACTATTATCTAAAGGAGAAGATGAGAAAATAATGGATGACAGAAGAAGTTGGAAGACAAATCAACCTTTCTTGCTTCTGCCTTTACGAAGGAGAAGGTTAATTGGGATCAGCTCCTTAGCATGGTTGAAGCTAACAGCAACGTGATAGGAACCCAGGGCAGAAAAAGTGAAGAACAGGTTAAAGAACACTTTTATGAGTTAAATGCATTCATGTTTGTAAACTTAGGGTGGAGTTTATTCTGGTCTACCCAAGCAACTAATTGAAGCAGTTTCGAATCTTCGAGCAATTACTGTGTAAAAACCCTACAGGACAGGTGGGATCCCATAAAAGGGCATATAGAGAATATGTTTTTAAAACAGAGAAAGAAGGAAGGTCTGGGTATTGCGGACTGGTCAGCCTAATTTGGTACTGTGAAAGATGCTCAAATGCATAACTCTTCAAAAGCAATGGGCCATGATTAAGTGTAAGCTGAAAGTTGTAAGACAGTTTTGTAATAGAGCACATAGATTTTAAGTCTACTAGTTACAGTACTGAGAGGATAAAAACAACTGTAATGATGGAACACAGCAAGCTTGTGAAATGGCTTTTGTGAAAGGATTGCTTGAGATAGTGTGATTTGATGACACTGAAGCTCAACTGGGATGGAGGAGCAGTCCCAAGTGTTCCTCCTTGACTTCAGTAATGCTTTGGTTAGAGTCATATATGACAGATCAAAAAACATCTGGAGGTTTACAGTGTATATAAGATGATTACTATGTGGGTGGCTGCAAACATACAAGCAAGCTGTGTGGATGACCGCAAACATGCAGAGTAATCGGTGATGGTAAGCTGTCTGGCAGAAGGATCTAGTGGGGTTATCAACTTGTGGATGGTGGGATGCAGTTTAACAGAACTACAGATCACAGAGTGGTTGCGGCAGGCAGGCGCTTCTGGAGATCATCTGATCCAACCCCCTGGTCAAGCAGGACCACGCAGAGCAGGTAACTCAAGGCTGTAGCCAGTCCCCTTTTGCAAGGGTGGAGGCTCCACAGCCTCTCTGGGCAACTTGTTCCAGTGTTTGACCATCCTCACAGTACAGAAGTTTTTCTCTTATGTTTACGTGGGATTTTCTGTATTTCAATTTGTGCTACTGCTTCTTGTTCGTTCACTGGGCACCACTGAGATAGGGTCTGGCTCCATCTTCTCTACTCCCTCCCATCAGGTGTTTATAATAAACATTGGTAAGATCCCCCTGAGCCCTCTCTTCTTGTGGCTAAACACAGCCTATAAACTTGAAGCTAGACTGCAGGCACTACAGAAGACCAGATTAAAATCGATAAACTGGAGGTGAGATCCAAAATCATTAAGAAGAAGGATCAATACAGAAAAGTGATAAATAATTTTAGAATGGAAGATCAAGTTAATAAATGCATAGCATGAAAGAAGCATAGCATAGAAGAAGCATTGATGGATAAACATTTGTTTAGTCTAGGAAGGAGAAAAAAGGGATAGCATTCAAATTTTTGAAAAGGTTTTTTTTAGGCAGCACAATAAACATTTGTTCTTCTTATTCTCTGATGAGAAGGTTTAGTTTTCCAAGAAAAAAGTGTGCAACTTTGATAGTTAGGCACTCTAACAGTTCTAGTTCTTAATGTTTTAACAATAAAATGAACAAACCTTTCTAAATATATCTGGTTCAATTTTTAGGACAACAAAATTAATTGGTTTCTACCTTTAATATCACATGCAGCCTTACTGTTCTGTGCTGCTGTGATCTCCTACAAAAGGAATTTTCTTTGTTTTGGGGGAAGGGGCATCCTTTGAATATGTTCTAGGATGTAGTCTGTCATCATTACCGCAGAGTATGTTTCTTTAATGTTTTGCCTGGTTTTCAGTTAAGAACCGAAGCAAACGTGAAAGCCTGAATCAGCTGGCAGAATTAGGGTGATCCTGTAACTCCCCGTAGTGTGGGCACATCTGATTAGGGCCCAGCTCTGTCATTACCAGAGGAAAAAAATTAGCGGCAGTCCATTTTACAGTGTTAATAAATTATGCCCTCATGAGTTTTGCTCACTTGTTTGCCTGGAACTAACATTATAAATTGCAGCTCAGTCAGAAGATGTTGGTATTCATGGCAAGATTCATGTCTGCATTTGAAATGTGGTGATTTCAGCAGCTAAGTAAACAGCGAATAAGAGGGGAGGAGAAATGTAGCAAACAGATTTGTGAAATAATTTTTTGATACTATCTCACATGAATAACATGGTACAGTGCTCTTCTGTTAATATTGGCAGTGAGGCATTTTTCATATTACTGTGTGGTTCATGATCTCAGCTGAGGCGGGAACAAGAATACACTGGCCTAATGACAGAAAATCTGGTAAAAATAGAGGGATGTCTCTGTGTACCTCAAGACAAGAGCAGATCGACCTTTGATTTATTGCTAGTCTGTCTCTGCAGAACTTTACCAATCCCTAATCAATATCTGAAACTTGTCAAAAATTAAAAAGCGGTGTTGACTACTTCTACAGCATTTCAGGTAAATCAAAAACACATAGAAGACAGAAGCTACATAGAGTTGAGCAGATACTTTTGCTTTCCTTATTTTGGGTCATCATTTTAGCATCTCCTGGGGAAGACCTTTTTATTGTATATAAAGTTAATCCCTAATTATTTTTGGGTTAGTGTCTGTGTAGAGAAGCGAAAGGCATTGGCCTTGCAAACAGTTGGGGCTGTTCCTAGAGACCTGGGAACCTGAGCATGTTCTTTCACTAATTTTGTCAGACCCTTACAATGATTTTGTGCTTACCCACAGCTTGCCATAACTAGAGGAAGATTTTGGGGGGTGGTGTCTATTTTGTCTGAATTAGACAATGATGGTTGCTCAAGTTCTAGATGTGAGAAAAGGGAGATCCTGGGGTACTTGTTCAAGGCTATAGTCAGCCTTCAAGTTGAACGATAGGCTGAGGTACTTACTTTTTAACCATATCTCATGCTGTAAGGGCAGTCATCTGTTACTTTTTCATAGAAATGAAAAAAAAAAGCTCTTTATATATATACGTAAAGCTTTTCTTTATAAACTAAATGAAGAAGGAAGGAGGCATCTGCTTCAGTCTCTATGCTTTAGGCAAGCATAGAGTAAAACCTGGCATGTCTAGGTGAGGTGAGTAATGTCATGCAACCATACAGTCCTTCCTTCCTTAGCTGTGTTTGCAATGGGAGTTTAGGTTTGTATTGAATTGGGATGTAGAAGATTCTGTCACAGGACACGAGCCTGTTTTTGTAGAAGCTAGTCCTGTTTCCAATGCACCCTGAAAAACCCAAGTCATTTCTCCTGTAGACTAATCAGTGCAAGAACATTGTTTGTATTTGAGAGCATGGGGGGTTTTGTTCATTTTCCCAATATTCTTCAGCAGAAGAATGGCTGAATCCGTGTTTATTTAAACTCTCCATACCTCCCTACCAGGAAAGCTTTTCTGAAGGATTTTGTGCTTGACCAAACCAAGACATTTGAATGTAATGCTACGTCTTGTGTTGCTCACTTGTTTGTACTTCATGGCTGTTAGAATCATAGAATGACATGGGGTTGGAAGGGATCTCTGGAGATCATCTAGTCCAACCTCCCTGCCAAAGCAGGTCCACCTAGAGCAGGTTGCAAAGGAACGTGTCCAGGCGGGTTTTGAATGTCTCCAGAGATGGAGACTCCACCACCTCTCTGGGCAGCCTGTTCCAGTGCTCTACCACCCTCAAAGTGAAAAAGTTCCTCCTTGTGTTTAGATGGAACTTCCTATGTTCAAGTTTGTACCTGTTACCTCTTGTCCTGTCACTGGGCACCACTGAAAAAAGACTGGCCCCTTCCTCCTGACACCCACCCTTTAAGTATTTATAGGTGTTGATCAGATTCCCTGTCAGCCTTCTCTTCTCCAGACTAAAAAGACCCAAGTCCCTCAGTCCTTTCTCATAAGAGAGATCTTCTAGTCCCCTCATCATCTGTGTGGCCCTTTGCTGTGCCCTCTCCAGCAGTTCCCTGTCCTTCTTGAACTGGGGAGCCCAGAACTGGACTTGTTTTTCATACCCTGTTGGTATGTCCCAGTCATAATGATAATCAAAAAAAGTGATAGATTTGATGTGCTTGTTAACATCAATGTGGAGTTTGCATTTTCAGCTCACTTAGAGTTCTGACCATGTAGTGGTGTTACTGTTGGAGTAATGCTGGTGTAAACTGGGGAGCCTGCGACATGTCTGCGGACACTTCGGTCTTTTCTTTGAAAACAAAAATGCTGTGACAGGCATCCTGTTTCACCAAACTCTGATCTGCTATTGTGTTTTAGATGCTTAAAGCAATGTGGTCACCGCTTGCAACTCAATTAAATAAAATATAAAAAAAAAAAAAAAAAAGACATTTTTCTTTCAAGTGCTGCATCCTGCCCTTGCTGGTTTGCACTCTCCCTGCCCTGGCTCTGCATGCCCAGAGCTCACAGAGATGCTGCTTGGCATTTTCCTCTTCACTGGGTCAGTTAAGGTAACTGCTCTGCTTCAAGTGTTACAAAGAAAATGAGCTTCATACACTGGCGTTTAAAAGCTTAGAGAGTTTCGAAGTCTGTTGGAGACTAGCCTGATTTTAAGATATTTTCCTGTAGCGGTCACTGTAATAGGTTTCTGAACAGAGTGTCAAGCTGCAAGACAGCTGTTACCTGAAAGAACTGTGTTTATTACTGCTGGAAAGTGGTGGCAAAGAAATGACTTTGAAAGGAAAATACAGGCTTAGCCTGCAAAGGATCAGAGTTGAAAGTGCCTGAGCAGTGACCGGTGCTGTGGAAAAAATGCAATTTTTAAAGAGATAGAGGGAGATAACCCATCAGCGGGCTTTGCCGTTACCATGTGAGTCTGAGTTCACAGTCTGTTTTTTGCAAGGATGCCAGCGTTACAAAGAGTGGGGTCCAGGTGTCAAACTCCGATATATCTGTTTGCAGGACTGTAGCTATACTGTGAAGAACATTTAGTTTAACAGTAGTAAAAAAAAAAAAACCACAAAAAAAGTTGCCTAGTGGAAGGTACCAATACGTTTCACTTGCACAGACCCCATATAAGTTTTCTATGCTATGTCAGGGAGGCAGAAAAAAAAGTGTGTGTGTGTGTGTGAGCCTAAAGGAAGGAAACTGAGGAGCACATTTCTTTTTGAAAGAAACTCTGCTTGCTACTGTGTACAGAAAAAAAGTCTGGGTTTTTTGTTCGTTTGTTTGCTTGTATTTTGTCAAACTTTTCTACACTCTTGAACATACTGTTACAGGAACACTTTCTCCCCTCTTTCTATACAGCACCTTTGACATGGAAAAGTTGTGAGAAACTAAACAAGCATCATAGTCCATGGAAGTTTTTGGGGTTTGGACTGCCTTTACAGACGAGCTTTTGGATTCCTGGTGCATAGACTTGGTTGGATCCACTCACCAGGGCTCAGAATATGTCTGAAGATGTTCGCTGTCGAATCTGCAGCATTTACACTATATGCTTTCTGACTTAAATATGGAAATTTGTAATCTTCATCCCCTGACTGTGCCTGCAGATAGAACATTTGATTACGCATGAAAAAAATCCATCAAGAATGTTCTCCAACTTTTGTGAAGTTTTCGGTTTCAGACTAATAGCTCTTTTTCCTGGCTGTGACTGTAGCAGAGATCAGGATAAGCCCCCGTTGCCCACAGAGTGTTGGTAGTGATTAAAACCAGCTCCTAATTTAAAAAAATTGGCTTCTTCTTGGCGGAGACATTTTGGTATCAAATTTAATCTCCCTCCTGCTGTTGCAGTGGTCAGACTAGCATGTCTGGGAAGAAAGTCAAAGTAAGTTTTGGAAGACATTGCATAACAACATAAATCAATAATTCTGGAAGAGAAGGTATTTTCTGGGGGTGGGGAGCTGCCCAGAAGAAGATGCTTTTATTATGGTTTTCTTAAGTATGGAGGGCAAAGCAGAGCATGGAAAGGCTGTGCCCCGTGATCTCTGTGGGTGGCAGGAGATAATGTTTAATGTGTGGGAATGGCCTTTAAGGGACATTGTCTTTATCAGGCTATCTGATTTAAAACTAAAAATAAGACTAGATGCAGCCCTCTAAGATTTCTTGTAATATTGTGCCCTCAAGTCTACTGTGAGAGCCACATGATGATGTTTGATAAAATAGGATTTAGTTGCTGTTGTAACTGGTAATGATATGCTTGTTATTTATCCCGGGTTCTCTTTCTTCTTTGGTCATTGTGTCCCCAAATGTCTTTCTGTGGCATCTCTTATGAGTGCAGGTCCTGTCCCTCTGTAACTGCAAACCAGAAGGAAATGGCTGTAATTCCCTCTACTTCTACCTGATTCTAGTGGGAAGATAGTGATGATGTTCCCTCCAGAAACTTTGTTACATTTCTTCAAAACAAATTAAATATTTCAGTTCTGGAACTTCTTCACTTAGCTATTAATACCAAATTGGGTAACACAGAGGAAATAAGAAGCCAGTAAAAATAAGCTACGTCAGGAAAGGAGATATTTAGATCAGGTCAAGTTCTGTATGTACAATAAAGGCCATGCTTCTTTCAGCAGGACCTCTAGACAATTACATTAAAGTGCCTGACGGTTCACTGTAGAGAAGTAATGGCAGTCCCAGTGCTCCTCAGGCCTTTGCTGAGAGATGCATCCTGTTGGACAAAACCACGTGCGTGGGCTGACTCCTAGGAAGAAACGTATGAACCTGCATTAATTACTGATACGTTCTCTTTGAAGAATACTGGAATACCCATAGGAGCAAACTGATGTAAAATTCATGCTGGTGTTTTCTTAAAATGGATCCTTTCCTAACAAGGCTTTAAATTCAGAGAATTATGAATGTCCTGCACAGGGGAGGCGCCTGGATGTGGCACAGAGGGAATGTCACCAAGGTGAGGGGATGCTCATATCTCTTACAAGCCTCTTTGGCCAGTAACATCAAGGAAGCACCACAGGAGTGGTCAACTCATGGTCAAGATCACCCGAGGACCTCTGTCTTTGCTAGTGTGATAGTTGTTAGGAATGGTTTAGATTTGTCTTGAACTTGCACATTGTAAAAGGAATGATTAATGAAATTTGCAAGTATAAAAAGCCTTTGCAAACCAAGATGGTTTATTTTTGAGAGCTCTTTACCTCTTTAGCTGCAGTGGTTTCAATATTTGTCTGAAGATTAAACTTTATCTGGGAAATAAATCAATGACAGGGTGAAAACACTCGAAAGCAGGATCAGGAACTGTTTGACCTGTCTTGAAGATTGGGACTGAACACAGCTTCCTAGATTTCCTCTGTTTACATACAAATTCCCCATGATGTTTTGTATAACTTTTAATTCTGGGGTTTTTACTTCCCATGTTACCAGAAATTCTTGTGCCTTGAGTAAAAACTAGCTTTAGAAGTTGGGAACCCAGATGTGTCCTATAAACCTAAGAATTTTCCTTGGAAATGCTAACAATTGGTAACCTTGGAAGATCTAAGGTGGACCTCATTTCAATACAGAAGCTTTGCAAAAATACGTTGTGTTTTGTTTTCAGGTCTTTCAAGCCTTTGAAGAGTCTTGGCAGTGCAGTGGCTCTAAGATTTGCTGGGACTGAGATGAGATCATATTTGGGGAAATCTGAAGAATGAGAAATGGGTTTAGTTTGGGGGACAGGCTGTTTCAGCTGGCTACAATTTTCCTGATTTTTAGGTGAACGCTGAATTCGCTCTGGGTCATACTCCTAGGTTCTGGCAAAGGTTGTTTTGCCCGAATTGGTTCACTCACCCCCAGTGCAAAACACATGCAAAGGGTTTCCTGGGAAGCATGTGCCTCTGACTCTTTCCCCCTCCAGTAATTTATGCTGTAGCAGTTGGGAGACTGGAGCAGAATAACCTTCCCTGGTTAACTGACGGAGAAGAAAGAAATGGAAGGAACCATTATTTTCCTGTCAAGGTTTCCCTGAAACAAAGAGTTGCAGAATTATGCATGCTGAGGGGTGTCTTTGGTCCTTTGATTAACAGCAGAGGCCCAATTTCGCCATCAAAAGCGTTCTTAATTATAAGCCCCATTGAAAAGGCTGCCTTGAACGCTGTAGAAATGATATTACAGGAGCACGTCTGTCTCTGCTTAGGTGATCTGCAGGCATTTTCTGGGATCGTTTTATTATAATCATCAGAAATACGCTGAGAATACAAGAGAAAACTGGAATTCTTTATTTTTTAAATCACAGCAGAAGGCGTTGCATCAGTGAGGAGCTCAAATAGCTGGTCGTGGCTTGAGTGTGAGAAAGCTTCCCACTTTGCTACCTTAGCAAAGCCCGATATTCTCCCCGTGCAGCTGGTGACATAATGTGTATCACAAGGTCTTCCTCAAATAAAAGACATCCGTCTTGGTTATTTTATGAGTCTGCTGATTAAAGAGATTTTATTGTAATTACTATGAGTAAAAGGCTACAGCAGAAGATGGAAATGTTAATTTACAATCTGCTTGCTGACCAAGTGTCATGTGATAATGGATTGGGACAGACTGTGGTTTGCAAATGGACCTGAATTTTCGGAGCCGCTAATTTGAAGTGGCAGATAAAGTACCAGCATGTACGTTTCAAAAGGGACGCGTTTTGATTAACCAGCTACGGTTACAGCAGCGGTTGTTTGACAGGTTGGTTGAGAAATGACCACCTTTGGTTTTACACTGGTGGCGGCGATGTACGTGGTAGAGGAGGAGAGGGGAAGTAGCAGAAAGACAGATGGGCAGAGCTTGAAGGTAAATCTCTGCTTTGTAGCAAGAAGGCTGCGCTCCAGACCCACCACAGCACTTATGTTCCCGATTTCCAATTAAACAAAAGGGATTTAGGTACCTTACTAGGTATGTAGATCAGACCTTTAATTCTGTCAGTCTCTTAAAGATGTGTATATAGTCCCAGATGCAGCTAATTAATTTAAAAAAAAAAAGTCTTTTTCCAGCCATAGCATTAGCCCTGCTCTTTTTTTCAGAGGCTTTATAGCTCAGGATGCAAGGCATCAGGCACCTCACTCTGAAATGGTGCCAAAGGATTTGAAGGAGTTTCAGAGATGTGGGCTCAGGTGTTTCAAACAAGGCTAGTGACGGTAGCCTGATAGCATTTCAAAAGGGTTTTAATGTTTCCATTATTTCCATGTTTAGAAATATAGAAACATTCCAGTGTTTCTATTTTGAAATAGAATATTCCATAGCAGGGGGATAATCCTTTCTGAAATCCCCCATCTCGGTCTACGTGTTCTATTCAAAGGATTATCCTAATGTGTAAACTTACAAAACAATTTCTGCAAATTTTGGGTCTTTATATATGCTGCTGAAATCTCCTGTATAGGTAAATTTATATACAGCACTACTGAGTCTTGTTCCGGGCTCTTAGTAGATCACTGTACTGAAACTTTAATTGTAACTGTCTTGAACTAACAATAAACTAAGAGAATATTGATTGCTTGAGTTCTTATTTTGGAAAGTGATATTATGTTACTGAAAGAATAGTTTGTAGTGCGGAACACCTGACTGTATTTGTATTGTGGCTTTGAAGTAAAGATTTTGTATTAGTCACGGGAGAAACATTGGTGTATCCTATAGCATCATGCAGAACTTTGTTTTTTTAAATATTTACTGCTGTTGTGCATGATAACTGAAAAATAGAATAGGGGTTGAATGCAGATTCATTACAACTGACAAACAGGTTTTTAGGTAGACATTGTTGCTTTATAGAGTGATGTATGGCACGTTGCTGTCATATCCTTTAAATCATACATGAATTGCAAACGACTGATTGCAGTTGTGCTCCAGAGGTGACAGTGGAACGGAGGAGTAGAACTAGCCTTGTGGATTTAGGTTCGTTTTGCACACTGAAGGATTGCGAGTTGGAAACAAGTGTGTCTGTGCAGTGTATATTAGGGACCTGTTTCTGGCCAATAGTCACCACAAGATATTGTAGATACACTACAAAAATTACTCATTGCTGCATGTCATGAGTGGCTACTGAATTTCTGAAGAAATACAAAAAATAAGAAGCCAGAGCTCAAAGAGACATTTCAGTGATTGGCCCCCAAGGAGCAGATTCATAAGAACAGCTTGAAATCGAATGGAATTACAGCTGATTTTATTAGAATTCACTCTCTTCTCCTTTGATCTTTCAAGGGATGATATTAGGGTTGTGCTGGTGTAAAACCAGCTGTCAAAAGCAGAAATTAGTTGGAAATTCTCAAACTAAAATCTTCATTAGGCTATTGAAGGGAATCGTAATAAAAACTAACTGGCTAAAAAAGAAGAACTGGTGTTCATTGTTTTTTTCTAAAGAGTTTGCAAAGGGGAAAAAAACAAAGAGAAAGAGAGATACTCAAGTGAAGTCAAGGTCTTACACTGATTTTTCAGCTGTTCTGCAGGTCAGGGAGTAGAGGCTCAAAAGTGCAAAGAGTAGCTCTGATCTCAAAGCAATGTGTGTCTTCATAATATATGTCTTTACATCTATAGGTAAATAAATTACTATATAATATGAATATATACACAAACATATACTATATAAATATACAGACACAGAATTATGTATTTAAATATTTTTATTTATATTTTATACTTTTTGTATGTATATCTGTGTATAAATAATTATTAGTATTCCACTGTTCTTGATAGATGCCAAAGTGAATGGATTCGGGGTGGATATTAATATCCATAGATGCATTCTCAGGCTTGAGCTTACATAAAGGCCTTGGCACTTGTTGATGTCAATTTAAAGGCAGAATAAAAAGGACGGAATAACTTTGTGCCATAGGCAATGCTAAGGCAGGTGTTTGAATTATGAGATGCCTGTTTTGAGGTGGCAAAAGGAAATCTTCTGCTGATTTTGTTGGGGATTGTTGGTCTTACCTGTTCACTACCCTGAAGTGTGTGTGATGTGTTTCTTGACTTTGTCCCATCTCTTAATGTTGAGACAAAATGTCAGTGAATCTGCTATCGTTTTATTGGGGTGTCATTTGCAATAGAGCTGATATGCCTTAGAAAGTGTTGCTGACCTATATATAATTATATTGTGACTGTGAGTGCTGCTGTGGGGGAAACCTGTGTTCAGGAGACCATGGAGGAGGTACCAAAGGCTGGGTCAGACCTTGAACTAGTCCCAAATTCTGAATGAGAGGCAAGGGGAGGAGGGAAAATAAATCTTGACAACCTACAGCACTGCCGAAGAGCACTTGCACTGTAGTGTCAAATAAAACTCCTTCACCTCGTTGTCATCTTGGTGGGCTTTGAAGGTAGCTGGAGTGAAATTTCTAGCCCATGACAGCATCGGGTAGGTCTCCTGGCCCTGGTCCCAGGCAGCTTGCGGTGAGGCTGCCAAGGGCTCTGTGGAGAGCAGGTTTTTGGAGAAGTGCTTCAGCTGAGTGTAGCAAAATGTTCTTTAGTCAGGTTTTTTCCAGTTTTCCAATTCTTACAAGTCCATTCAAGATTTTGACAGAGCTTGAAGTATTATTGTTGTGGTGTGACATCGCTTTAGTGCAAATGGGCTACAAAGGAGTGGATCCAGCTTTTGCCCTGGCTGCCGTCATTGACACATTGTATGACTTCATTGCATCTTCAATCTTGTTTTCATCGTCTATGAAAGAAAAGGTGATCCTTATTGATTATAAACAAACTTTGAGAGATCTTCAGACAAGTAGTGCCGTGTTCCCAGAGCTTGGTGGGTGGCTGGCGAATGACAGTGAGCAGTACTGCACCCAGCCACCTTCCACCCTAAAGTCTTCCAGTTTGTCCAGAGCAGTCTCTTGACATGGCTCTAGCAAGAGTGGTGTTTGTTGCCCTGCCACCAGCCCTATCCATAAAAAGAGGTTTTCTCCGCAGCGAATGTACCAGCACCCTGTGGCTGGGATAAAAGTGGTGATTCATCACCCAAAAATAAGTGCTGCGCTGATTGTAGCTGCCAAATACTCAGTCATCAGTTTCCTCCCCGTTAAGCATTTACCACCTCTCGGACTGTGGTGTAAGCAGATGGTGGGTGGACAGAGTTAACCATTGATGAAGTTAGTCATTGCGGGAGCGCAGTGGTGGTCCTGGAGCTGCCCAAGGCTTTAGGGACACGTGATGCCAGGTCTGCAGTCCTCACATTAATGCCTATTCTTGTATTAGTAATAATCTCATAAGTTTAAGCAAGCTATAGCTCATAATTCTTGAAGATCAGTTGAATTTAGTCTCTATCAATAGAAAATAAAATTTGATTTTCATTGTTTGCAATCTACTTTGTCAGAATTCGTCATTCAATAAGGTGAACCGATTTCAGAACGTCGAACTCAGCTGCAAACTAAACTTGGGTCACGGGCACCTGTGCCATTTAGTAACCACACAAGTGCTGTGTCTGTTATCTTTCCATTTGTTTTGTATGTGTAGTAATAGCACCTAAACCACAAGTCATATCAGGTTACATTGTAACTTTTGTAAAGCAAGCTCAGGTTAAATATTTTAATTTTCAATAGTTTTATGATGCACTGTAAAACAGAAAAGACCGCAGCGCACAAGTGCCCTACTCGTTCTTTCTGCTGTCCAAAGTATTGTTAATTCTGCTGTTCAAAAATGTCTCTGTCATGAATGCAAACAATGAAGCTTACTCCATTTTATCGAAGTCATTTATTACTCTATAGGTATTTCCATTGTGTTTCTCACTACCGAGGTCTTGATTGTTCCTTTGTGTGTTGTAATTACGGCAAGAGTGCCCGTAGTAGAAAAATCTCTCAGGGATGTGTTTTGCCACCTCAGCTTTAGGTCGTGTCAGTGCGTGTGTCCGTAGGCTGGTGGCTGACCTGGTAAATAAGGGGAAGCTTTCTCACTGAAAGCCCAGGGGGCTGATCTTGTCCTCAGGGAGACAGCAGCTCCTCTCGGCCCAGGAGCTCTCTGGCCTCTCTTGGCTCTGCTGACAAGAGCCAGAGATGAAATTCCTATGGCTCGTGTGCCAATATTTACACTGTAGACACCCAAATGCAGGAGCAGGGAATATTACCCCTTACTGTAACCTGTTTGTGGTGCGCTTTTCTGATGGCATACAATAAGTACTGTATTTTTTACAATATTGAAAGTAGACTCTCCTCAAATATTCATAGAGGCTACTTAAGTCTAACACACGTTTTATTGTTACGTTGTTGTCATAAAAACGTTTTGACAGTTATGCTCCTTTCTCCATCGGTAAATGTTCTAGATTTTATTCTGTGTAACGTATATTGGTTCATTTGCTTCGGCTGTAATGTTTTATTGAGTTTGTTTGGTGGTTAAGTTAACTTAAAGTGAACTACAAACCAGCTCTCAGGACTCACAGCAAGATTTTAAGAGGCATGCTGACCCATGAGTACCATAAGTAGAATAATCTTTGATAACCAAGTGCCTCTTAAATTTCATAAGCTACTTATCTCTTAAGGAAAGGATTTTGTCCAGATTAATTCATCAATAGCAGTGAAATACCAGAAATACCATATTATGATGCTTTAAACAGACGATATAGTCTGGGTTTTAAGCCATTGTATTCTAGTTTGGGAGAAATTTTATTGCTTTATGTCCTTTTGTTTAAGAAAGAAAGTTCAGTGCTAGCTGTGGTTTTGAGATCATCTCGCCCAGTGATGTTCTCCCTCTTTATATGTGTACACAGGTGCACAGGAGAAATACAAGACTCTGGGAACTTAGAGGGCTTGCTCTTCCTAATTTTCTTTCTTGGATCCTCTAGTAATAACTTAGATAAACTAAAGAAGTTAATCTGTTCATACAAAACAGAGAGAAACTTGATTTTTGGAATATTTTTTTTCTTCTTTGATTTTTACAGCTGTGCCATCAGCAAAAATGTATGTGGAGGGAAAATGAGTGGCATACTTCTTTCTATTAATATACCGAGGACTTGGCCTTTCTGCCAGGTCTGAAAGATTGAAGGCGAGACTCAAAGGCGTCTGCTCCCCAGGAGGATTTAACTGCCTGTTTGAGAACAGCCGGACTGGTTCTTTAACTGGACAAAGCTAATCTGTAAGGGGAATACTGGAAAAAATGTCTGGGATCATTCACAACCTTCCAAGCAAGAGAGGCTTACTGAACTCAACATGAACTTAATGATACCTTTCCAAGAACAACTGGTTACAGTAGTTGTCGTCTTTGTTGTACACAATTGCTATTGCAAGCGCTGCATTATCGTCATAACACAGATTTCTGTGTCTTGAAAGAGTTAGAGAGTAAACTAATTTTCCAGAGATAACTGGCTTAGCTTCACAATGATGAACATAACCCTCTGTGATAGTATTCTGTTACTGCGGGATGTAAGGAAGATGTGATTTGAAATGTCGTGCTTTTGGGGTGTAATCGATATTTCTAAGATTGACTATATCATATGCATTAATACTATATAGAAGTCTTTGGAGACTGGTAGGATGAAGGCAAAGCTTGAATTATGTTTTGCTTGCCAAGTTTTTCCTTTTTTCCTAGATTTATATCTTATGTAATACTATAAAAAGTTTGATAGTTTTGTCTTATTAAGGTTCCTTAATCTTTCACATTTAGGTACATCAAGGCCAACATTTTGAAACAGCATCGATGACTGAAGCAGGGCACAGTCTGCAAATTTGGGCCTAAACAAATGTTCTTTCTCTTTTGAGATGCTGAGTATGAATAAATAACCTGAGATTTCCCTCGATAGATTCTCACATTCAGTCACTTCTTTGGCAGCCAGCCGGCTCTACTGTTTTAACTATCAGCCCTGTTGGGGCATAATTTTGATAGTCAGAGTGGATCAACTGGTAAGCTGGCTTTCTTGGCAGTTTGGAAAGCTGCTCCCTCAGAAGAGGAGTCATGAGTTGGTTCCACAACGACCCTGGTCACTCTAAGCAATGCCTGTATCCCACAGGAGGGACCGGTGTCTGAGCTGATCCACTGGCTAATGTTATGCTGGACACATAATACATCATAAACCAAAATGAGAAAATTTTAGAGGACGATGGATTCAGGTACAAAAGAAAATTAGAATTTGGAAAGCTAAATCTGCTTCCTTTAATCTACAGGCGTATCAGCACTGACCTTATTGTATTCTTCCACGTGACACAGCTTCTGTAGTTAGTCTTTAGGCTAATACAGCTGGCTTTGTAAAGTCCAAGTGGTGACCTTTCAGTATGATTGTTAACTTTAAATTTAGTAGAATTGCAAGAAGTGTGACGGACAGTAAAATATATCTGTTATTTTTCTTCCGTATAAGAACTTCTCAGTTTTTAAAGGGGAGAGAAGGGGAAAAAAATGGTGATAAAGCTTGTCATTACATTCCAGGATAATAAAGCAATAAAGCTATCAGTTATACCCTATGCAGGCACTAGATTAGTTGGGAGTTGAATATAAATTGCTGCGTAAGCAATTAGTTATTAGAGTTATTTGGTTTGAAGTTAAACAGATTCCTCAGAAATGCTTAGTGCGCTTGAGGAATTAGGCCCTTGTATGTCAAAGTTCTTGTTACCATGTAATATGATGAAGTACCTCATCTGTCAGTGAAGACCACCTGGGTTTATATTAACTGTGAGTCATTCTATTAAAATCTTGTAATGGAATTATAAACAGTCTTTTCACAGCACTGTTGTCGTGTTAAATGATGCCCATGTCAGCTAGTTGCTTGGACACCTTAGTCATACACAAGTGTGAATCTGACTTTCCTTTTCTCCTCATTCTCTACACAAGCAGGATAAAGCGGTGTTCAGCCTGATCTGTTCTGGAAGTGGAACATCTGCAGGGATTTTGGTACCAGAATTCAAAATTCATTGACCCCATGGGAAATGGCCCTCAGGGACAAGCGAGTGGAACAAAGTTGGCAGATCTTTAAGGATGCTCTCTATAGAGGGCGAAAGATCTCAATCCTCACATGTAGGAAAAAGGAGGGCAAGAGAGCACCATGGTTGAGCCATGACCTGCTGGTCAAACTAAGGGGCAAGATGGGGCTACACAGGAAATGGAAGAAGGGACAAGCATCCTGGGAAGAGTATAGGGACGTTGCCCGAATGTGTAGGGATGAGGTCAGGAAGGCCAAGGCACAGCTAGAACTGAACTTGGCAAGGGATGTAAAGAAAAACAAGAAA
>JAOXNO010000001.1:167119974-167134322 GCA_028565335.1 Limnodromus scolopaceus
TCAATATAGGAAAGACATGGACCTGATGGAGCAGGTCCAGAGGAGGGCCACGAGGATGATCAGGGGGTTGGAGCACCCCTGCTACGAGGACAGGCTGAGGGAGCTGGGGTTGTTCAGCCTGGAGAAGAGGAGGCTCCGGGTAGACCTAATAGCAGCCTTCCAGTACCTGAAGGGGGCCTACAGGCAGGCTGGGGAGAGCCTGTTTACAAAGGCCTGTAGTGACAGGACGAGGGGTGAGGGCTTTAAACTGGAGGGGAGAAGATTTAGATTGGAGATTAGGAGAAAGTTCTTTACTGTGAGGCTGGTGGAGCACTGGAACAGGTTGCCCAGGGAGGTGGTTGTTGAGGCCTCTTCCCTGGAGATATTCAAGGTGAGGCTTGACGAGGCCCTGAGCAACCTGGTCTAGTTGGGGGTGTCCCTTTGACTGCGGGGAGGTTGGTCTAGATGACCTTTGGAGGTCCCTTCCGGCCTGGACGATTCTATGATTCTGTGATAAAACTGAAATACTTACATCTTCTGTTTGACCACGGAAATGTACAGGAATGTAATATTATTTTTTTTTTTAAAGAATAGTACATTACATTTCATAGGGCCTAAAATCTTGTTTATGTGCATGTGGTCCTATCAAAAGGCGGAGCAGCTCAGTGATGTGTGCATCTAATCAGCACTAGGAAGATAGGTGATCTGTATATCTCCTGTTGAGGATATCGGGCCTGGTGCTTGAGATGTTAAAACTTTTGCTGCTCTGACTCAGACTCTGCTTTAGATACCCTGAAACCTTGTGTTTCAAAATACAGAAATAGCAGGTAGTGTTCCTGCCCTTTTTTACCTAGAGGCTTAGATCACTTAACCACTAATGATGTGAAAGACCTGGGTTCAGTTTGCACCGGTGCCTGAAGTGATTCAAATCCATCTCCTGCACTTGTAAAGAGAGGTCTATTTATGAGGCTTTTTATGGTTTACGAGGTGCAGTTATGAGGCTGTTCTGAGATGAGATCCTTCTGATGCATCCTTTTCAAACTGGTCTGCTTTACAGGTTTTTAAGATTTACAGGACAGTAGAGAGAGAGAGAGAACATTTTGATCATAGTTTATTTGCTAGGCAAGTTTTCAAGAGTGTTGTTCTCAACAGGATTTTTCTCTTAACTGGATATGTATTATCAGACAGGTAATTCATGACATCTTAATTCTGTGAGAGATGGGTGATTTTAGCATCTAATTCCTACTGTTCGCAATCTGATTCGCAATCTACCCACATGCCACCTTTGGCACTCAGGCTAGAGATTGCGATAGCTGTGCTAGAGGAAGGTGGGCTCACACCATCTCCCACGTTGCTTACAAAATACCCTTCATTGATTTCATCTGATGATTATTTAAAGTAACATGGGACCAGAACTCTAGATTCCCTCCTCAATATTTCCTCGTTGAGGAATGGTCATTATTTTCCCATCAAATGCAAAACAAAGGTTGAGGGCAGACTCAGGTCTCCCAACTGCACCCTCCTTGTCCACAGGAGGGACTTTAGGTCTGGTGGCAGGTGGTGAGGTTGCTGGGAGGCTTAACTGAGCACCAGCAGGACAGGCAGTGGGATGTCTTGCTGCTCTGAGAATTCCGCTTCCCTGCTGGCTGAGTTAGGTGCATTTCTGTTCAGTATGATTTCTTCCACAGTTAATCAAATGTGCTTAAATCCTTTTAGTCTGTAGTTAATGAGGGTAGAAGAAACCTCCCTCAGCATAAGAATTTTCCATACCTGCTCATTTTCGTAGCTGTTTCATCTCTTTTTTTGAAAACTGGCCTGTTTGCTGTTGGAGATGAAAGTGGTAGACCTGCTGTTCTTTGCTGGTGTGGTGGTTACTGTGAAGTTTGTTGCTTGGGAAGTACAAACAAGCTCTTTGCCATGGCCAACGTAGGCCACGCAGGGATCAGCCCTTGCACCTTAAACTGTGGTGCTCCTTGAATAGCAATGAAGAGTATCTGGGAATGCTAAGTAGCTTTGAATCCTTCACGTAAACTTTGGCTGTTGACTAGGGCGAATCCATCTGTCTGTGTATGCATCTAAAAATGTAACAGCAGATTCTCAGAGGCAATGTACACACAGTTAAGGACCTTCTTCCTTTGACTGCAAGAATAATTTTGACTCAAATATGGGGATTGATTTCAGTGATGTGACAAAACATCAGCTCTGTAGCCAGTACCAAGTGTCGTGTCCTGTTGCATCTAACATGGATATATGTATGACGGTGCTTACCCTAATGTCACTGCCCAAATGGTTTGGCTTAGTGGAAGAGCCGAGGGTAAACTTTGTACAAACTGTTGTTTTGTTAACAAAGGAAAAGGGTGGGGAAGAAGTAGGGAAAGGGTTTTTAGGTCAACCACAAACTTTTGGGAATTGATTTCAAATTCACTAGCTTGTTATAATCAGTGAAGAAATAACAAAAAGATCAAATGACATGCAATCTTTGCCTACATAATAAATGGGTCAATGTGCATCTTTAACGATAGTTCCTTTTAACATTTAATGCTTTTTCCTTTTTTTTTCTCTCATTATTTCCTCCCAGAAACTTCTAGAGTTGAAAATAGTTGAAGCTATCAAAAATAAAAGAAAACTTCAGTCTATTGAAAAAGAATTTGCGGTTCAGAACAAAAGGATTCTTTTATCCTTTTTCATTTCTTCTACTTTTTCTCTGGACAAGGGGGGAAGATAGTTTACACTTTGTTGCTCCTGTCACCACAGGGAGCATATAATAAGCTTCCATTAAATTAAAATATGTATCTCTTAAGGGGACTCAAAAGAATTGTTTTACCTACAGTTTTGCTTCAGGTGTCTAATCTGGTATTTTATGTATTTTACTTGTCAAAAACTAGCAATTTTGTTTCTAACAGAATTTAATTTTAGGGGCTGTCATATATTCTGAAGTTGATATAAGCTTAGGAAATGAAAAGTTATTAAGCTGCTGTTATGAACACCTTCTTTGAAAATTTATGTTTCCTCTCTTTAAAAACAGTCCTCTGGAACAAACTTAGAGTGATGTCATCCGTGACTAATTACATGGTGATCGTATTATTTTTATATCGCTCTGTTCTGAGAAAAACAAGTAAATAGCCAGTTTCTTCTGCTGTGTGATAAAAATCACCATGATATTGTTAGCTATTAAAAAATAATATTTTTGATTTCGTTGTAGTTGAGTTGCTGAGGTACATATTGTTGTTAAGATTAAAGGTATAAAGAAATAAGAATATGAGTATGTACAGTTGTGTCAGTTTTCAAAACCGATAGTTTTAAATAATGAGGGTTTTTATGGATACACACTGCAGGCTTTACTTTAAGAATGAAAATTATTGTGAATAATTGCAGATTTTGTTCTGTGCTATTTATATTCGGTACCCTTAAAATCGGAGAGAATAATATAAATAGGTCTTCGCAGTTAGAATGCATTTATTTTTTTATTGGGCATTATAATGTTTTAGCTCTAATGTTGTAACTCTAAACTTTGATATTGTAGTACTGAAAAAAACTCTTGAGATTCTCCTCCTACATTTTCCCTCTGTAAAGTGGAAGTAGTCTGTATTATCCCCATCTAAAGACTAATCAGTTTGCAATTACCAGTAAGTGGTTATTATTGCCATAGGATAAGAAATGAAACAGGGAAGTCTTCACAGCCAGCTCCAGGGTGTTGCGTTAAATGGTCTGTACCAGAGTGTTTGTCTGCTCTTCCATGTGTGGTGTCAATAGGTTGTCTATCTCATAATCCGTATCCTATCTGATTTAGCCTTTAACTGTAATTTTTATAATATCTAAAAAGCCTCAGAAAAGGTGCATAGAGAGAGTTAGGTTTTTATTCTTGGTCTTTTCTTCTGCAACGGTAAGTACTGTGACATAGCAGGTCAGTGAGTTGAATCGAAATCCATTCCAGAGGCATTAAAAGCTAATTTTCCAAATATACATATTCATAGTTTATATAAGAGCACATTCACTTTTGGGGAAAAAAGTCAAAAATAGCCATCCCAACCCTCCCTCCCTGAGAGCTGTGTGAAAAGAACATCAGTAAGCCTGAACGATGAAGCAATCTGCCCTTGGGCAGCGTGAGGAGGAGGGCTGTCTGCACTGGCTTTGATCACACCCTGTAGCGGGCAATTACTGCAATACACACATCTTGCCTTCATTTTTTGTGGATGGGCGTTGGGGAGGGACGGGATGTTTCACCAGCGGGTTTCAGGGATATCTGCTGACAGCGGAGGAATGGTCAACCTCAGCGGCTTTGGATCCCGTGCCAGGCGCTGGCAGGGCGTTTTGCTTTGCTTGGCCCAAGCCCTTTTGTCTGGTCACTCCAAGCTTGACCCGTCTCCTCTCCTCTGGGATGGGATGCTCTTCCTCGCCTTCAGCCAAGCCCCATGGCCTTCCCGGCCAACCCCATCATCCAGGGATATGGGCATCATTTCCTTCCCACCCTCATCTTCATCTCATAGTCCTTCCAGTTGCATCTGATGTTAGGTGACCTAATGGCTTGCTCAGGATTTTAAATGCCTGATTTCCTTAATTCGCAGACTCACCTTGCATGACCCCTTGGAGCCCTGATCTCTTTGCTGATGGTATCCCAGCCCTCCCAGCAAGAACTTGCTATCAGTTTCCTCTCATACCGCGCCAGACCCAATCTCTGCATTTTGTCTGCCTCTGTAGGGCTTTTTTCCAGCCAGTGTTATTCTTCTCATCCCAAATTTGGCTCTTTTTCCTCCTTTGAGGTCAGCTGATGTCCTCCCTGGTGCTGCCCGGTCCCAGAGGAAGGGCGGCAGTGGGAAGCGGGAGGAGAAGTTCAGGGGGTTAGAGGTGAGCTCATTGCACCCAGTTTAATGAGCCTGGGGTAGAGCCACCCACGCTCAGAGGATGAAAGGTTTTGGCTGTAGGAATTCAGGCCATTGACCTTCAGTACCAGCAAACGGTACCGGGCATGTTTGTTTTACTAGGACCTATAGTAAGTTCTGGGGTAGGTGGTCCTGGAAGTCTGTTTGAGGAACAGAAACTGAAAAGTGTTAGTTTTAGTAAAAACTTACTTGAACTTTTTCTCTCTGAAGTTAACGGGGTTCTTTTCTCCCCCTAAACCACTGAAAGGCTTAATTTCAGTCATACCTAATTATAGTTAGTTCTACACAATGTATTTATGTTAGTAAACAAAAGTGTGTCGAAATCGAAATGCAATCTCAATTGAGAGGTCAGAAGAACACGATGAACTTAAACTTCAGCTTGAAGGACAGTAAACAGAAGAAGGAGGTTCATTTGGGAAAATGAATCCTTCTGGCAGAAATTAAGATGAAGAAAGACAACCAGAGAGAGACGGAGAGAAACCCAGTGGCAGTGTATGGATAAGATATTAGATGTGAGTTTCAGGCATGGCACCTCCACCACCTGATGTGTTTATCAGGGAGCTGTAGAATTGTTGAAGTAGTTCATGGGTATCTTCATACTTCAGAGGAATGTGAGCAAGACTGAGTAATGAGAAATAATCAAAAAGAATTAATTGCCCGGACTTTTATGCCAGTTTCACCTCAGCTGTATTTACCGCATGCACAGAGTCCTCTTGTGGTATCTGGCACTGCTTGCCCAAGGAGGAATGACTTGGAAGTGCGAGACCAGTTTGAGAGTGCTGAGGTCCAAGGCTGGTGGGAACGTGGCTGAGCTTTGCCTGGAACTGGGCAACAGATTGCAGGTGGTTAAAAGGTATAAATAATAGTTTTGTGCATTATTTGCCATAATCCTTTTTTTGCTAGTACATTTATGAATATCCTGTGGTCATGCACAGAGTAGGAAAATATTTACTACATCTTTGCATCAAAATTTTAACTTGTGGATCTTCAGCAAATTGTTGGCTGCAAATTATTCTTCATATATTTCATTGGTTTTCAGTGCAAATTGGTTTGTATGTAAACATTGAATGCTTCCCTGTTAGATAAAAATAAATCTCAGAATATAATGTGTATTTTTTCACCTAGAGGTGTAAATGCTGCGGAGTACTTTTTTCAAAAATGGCTTTCACTAAGCCTTGCTAATTTGGTGGACCTCTTTATCAGCAAACCTGCTTGGTAGGTACTTGTGGAAAGTTCCTGATGTTTTCCACATCAGGCTAAGTAAGTAACCTGGACAAAACCAAATTAATTAAAAAATCCCAGTGTATGTTTAGTACAATTTTTCTTAGTATTTTCTAATGTAAACATCAAGGTTTCAAATTTTTTAACTCCGGTTTTTGGATCAACTAAATGGAAAGATTCTGACTTAAAATTCGATTAGAGAAAATAAAGAACTAAGTGAAATCAAAAGGGGAAGAATTACCCCCAAAATGTGAGGGAAAAACTTAAGAGGAGAGCTGCTAAGTGGATGTGTGAAGTTCTTGTTGTCTGGGATTTTATAAACTAACATTTTTTTAAATCTCAAAAATAATTCTGAATTGGGTGCAATAAAATCCTTTTTTATTGTGTTTTACCCCCCCCCCCTTTAAAAATTATTTAGGGATCTACCATTTGTTCAGAAATTATTCTCAAATCTCAAATGAATTAGTAGAAGGAATACAAATATATTACCAGTATTCTTTATAAGCTTAAGGAAGGAATATTGCAAGCAGCGTTTTACAATACTGTTGTTCCACACCTTTGTTAGACTCATTTCTCTTGAGTTGTATCACAGCAATGGGCATAAATTAGTTTCTTTCAGCAGATTTTTTCTTTGATAGAGCATTCTAGTAACACTGCTCATATATAAATAATATATCTATGCTGAACAGCTAGTTTTCTGAATGTGTTAATGATGGAGGGAATGAGGGGGTAGGTTTTGTGGCTTTTCAAAAAAAACCCACATCAGGCTCACATAAAGTTTGAGATACTGAGAATTTGGGCTTGTGTTCAAAAAATGGATCCTTTTTACATTTAATGTACCAAATAGTAGAGGGGCTGATGAGTTTATTGGGATGTAGAAGTCTGTAATCATTTGTTCTCCTTCTGTGCCGTTGGAGAAACCCTTTGGTAAACCTGTCTGTTTTGGGACAGGAGAGTTAAAAGCCAAGTAGCCTTAAAGCTTACTCTGTCTTTGCAAATGTGTTATTTTAAAATAAGTCATTTCACTTTAGATTTATTTGCTTTCATTGTTAAACATGTTTAAAAATTAATGCTGTTTGCATAGGGATCTCCTTTCATTTTGAAGCACATTTCCCCAGTCCTGGTTTGAGCTGTAGCACGTGGTACTTTTTTTATTGTTGAAGTAGATGTGGAATAACACCGTAGTGTGATTGTTCAGGAAAAGTTAAAAGGTAATTTTTACAGCCCTGGAGCTTGAATTTTGCTTTGAATGGTTGGTTTGGTCTCCCCAGCTCTTCTCTTTTGGGCCATCTTCTGTAGGTTCTACACATTTAGCAACACTCTGCTAACAAAGGCCACCTGCGCCTCATGGCGTGTGCTGAGTTTCTTTTGCCTCTTCAGACTCACAAAGAGAATAGAAATTTTATTTTTAGGCCTCAAGGGTTGGAAACATCCACTTTGAAATCAAACATCCAAGTCTTATGCAGAGATAATGATACATTAAGTGAATCACGAGTACTTTAAAGTGGGTATCTCTCCATCTCTTCTGTTGAATCGATTCCAATTTGTTTAAATGCATTTTCATTGAACGTCTTTTTTATTTTAATAATTCCTGGACTCTGCCCTCTGTCTTTTTCGGTGCCAACTGGTGCTTTTTAGAAAAGCTTCAATGGGAATTGTTGTAAGAGAGTCTTACTCAACCTTACTTGGGAGTGCCGTCTCTTGAGGATCTTTCTTCTTCCTTGGAACACAAATTTAACCTTGACCCTGAGCAACCACTTCTTGAAAACTGTTAGTAAGGCACTTTTTAATTTATGCTTCCAGAAAAAAAAGGAGAAAGATCCAGCTGCCTTGCATTTTGCTTTCTTCTTCAGTGTGACCTCCTGCACTTGTCCAACATGTCTGAGCTGAGCAGTTGTGTCAGCCTGGGAAAGCCTGCAGCAGCAGCCTCCAGCAAAAAGGCACAAATGCCTCTTCGCTTGGCAGTTTTGCATTCAGAAACAAATTTTTAAGTATTTTGCTCAGATTTAGTTCTCAGCTATCTACATGTTCGCCCTTTTGATTTTATATAGCTGTCTGTTACCACCATACTGCTGTTCCCCTCAAGTACAGATTCATAATGACAGCTGCATCTCAAAGTGAGCATAGCTGAGTCTCAGATGTCTCTTCTTCTTTTGGGGGATAACAGTGTTCCAGCTAGAGGTTGTTTAGTCTTCTTTCTTTTTTTTTTTTGCAGTTTGTATTACTTCTCCCTTTTCTCAGAGTATTTTGTTTTCGCTTTGTTTGAAGTGGCCATTTTAGGGTGGAAGCGTGGGAGTATTGTGAATGTAATTTCTTATGACGGGAAGGTGTTTTCAAAAACATCTCTTCCCTTGATTTTAAAGAGAGTTCACTCCTAGATTAGCAAGATAAACCAAAAAAGATTCTGAGTAAAGGGTACTGAGAACTTGGGCTATAACTTACAGGGCTCTTTGAAGTGCCCAGGCTGCTACTTACCCAAGCTCACCCCGTGCCAGCCTTTCATACTCTGCGAGTGCCTCATCGAGGTGTGACGGGACAGAACCCAATACAGGCAGATGTGCTTCATGGCAAGGACCTGCAGAATTGCAGTTTTGAAGGGATGAGCTTTCTACCCTTATCTACAGGACAGATTAGGAAAACATTCCATTTTGATTATAGAAAACAAATAGTATACCAAAGACGAACACACCTTATCCTAAACCCAATCCGCCAGCACGCCTCTCTAATGGCATTAGAGTTGTAAGCACATCCATGCGCGATGCAGGAGCAAAATTACTTCTGCTAGAGCAAGTGCGTTTTGTCATTTCGAACCTAGCATGTGTTTCTTTTACTCTGAACTCTTAGAAAAATCTCTAACCTGCAGAATATTCCTGGTTATTTAGATTTCACCTTCCAAGCATGATGCTCAGAGCTGCTCCAGCTGGACACGGTTCTGCACTGCCTGCCCAGAAGACAGCATGCCTGCGCCGCCGAGCCTCGGCGTTTTGGCTATGGCAGGGGGAACGACATGGTTAAAATTGGGGGTGCCTTTTCAGAAGGAGTATGATTTTTCTCATCTCACTTTCCTTTAACTGTGACAAAACAGAATCATCCTGCCTGAAATTTCTCCTGCCAGAGCAGAACGAGGTGGGGCAGCACGAAGACAACCAAGAAGGGGGTTTGTGTGATTAGACTGAAGAGTTAAGCGTTTAGCAATTTATTTTTTAACTTCCTGTCCTCAAAGCCAGCTTATTTTATAAATGCTAAATTTAGTCTGTTCGGTTTCCGTCATCAAGGACAGCTTTTTTGGTATGCCTTCTTACAAATTGTTTGACCTTGGGAGATTGCTGCCAGAGAGGAAGAACGCTTTAAAAGCTGACAACTGATTGTTGGAGGTTTGTAAACTCTGTTGTGCGGGAGCAATGAAACTCCAGAAAGGCATAAAGACTCGCTGAAGCTTGGTAACCTGTGCAGCTGATGAACTGCAAGGCATCAGGACGAGTTGCTGAAAACAAAATGATCTTGGCTTTTTCACTGGTTTTAACCTCGGCTGTGTGGAAACTGGTCATGGGTAGGAGGCAATGCTGATACGCAGAGGAGATAGCCATGAGTAGGATAAGAAAGTGGAAAGGGGCTGTTGCAAAATGTACCCCAAAGCAAGTTAAGAGGAGGTGGAGTTGAGGGGGCTGGAAAGAAGATAAAGTAGAACTGTGCAGGAAAGGATGGCCATCCAGCAAATAAGATCAGCCGTAACCTCACCATGTTTCTCCCAGGGGCTGGTTGTGCGGCTGGCTGGTTGTTTTTCTGTAATGGTCGGGGAAACGGGCAGTGAGGAATGCTTTTTTACACAGCCAAAAAAAAGCTTTGTGAATAGAGAAATCACGTGTTATGTTCCTGGCGGTGTCTTATTAATGGCAAGCTAATGAAATCGAGCACTGCAGCAAATACTGGTGTACAGCTTTAAAGGGCAGGCGCAAAAAGCATGAGCCAAGAGCACTGACTAGTAGAGGCTGCGGCTTTACTGAAAAAGCCTTTTCTTGCAGGGAGCCCTTTTAACCTGCCTTCCAGTTCTGTTCCAGCCTGGGTTTGAGTGGATGGTGAACAGCATTAAGGATGTGATGGTGGTGTTGCAGAGAGAGGCATTGCTGAGATTTGCCTCCGAGTCCCAAGTGCTGATGCTCTCCCTCTCCTTTGTAGCGGCAGGCAGGAGCGGTGAGATGTGGGAAGCCGCGTGGAGCTGTACCCCTTCATGTTGTTTTTCCAGGGTCTGGGCTGACATCCAAGACAGCCCACAGAGTTACAGGGACCTCAAGCTGAACCCTTTCTAACCCACCAAATGCTCTGGAAGCTGCCAAACTTCCAACAACAGAGTTTAGACCCCTAAAAGCAAAATGAAGTTTGCAAAACCAACACAGATGATTTTGGGAGACCGATGGTGAAAACCTATTTCAGGCGCCCAACACAGCAATCAATCAGCTGAGCCCATACCACCACAAGAAGCCCAGTTCACCAGATGAGGATGGAAATGCAGGAACAGAGACACAGGAGAAAAAACACGCTACTGGTTTTTTTGTTCTTTTTTTTTTCACTTTAGGAGCTGACAGAACAGCTGAAGCTATACCTCTGAATAGCTCAGCCACAGCGCTGTGATCTTCTCAATTAGAAAAGATGTGGTTCCGTTAAATAAAACTGATGGCAACACTCATTGTCTCAGGAAATGAACAGTTGATTCTTGGTTAATAACATTCTGGGTAGATGCTAAGAAAATAGCGTACTGGGAATTCAGAAGTCCCTTTTGGCTGTTCTTCATCATGTAGTTTCTAATTCTGGAATAGTCATTGTCATTAGGAAAGGTTTGCTTATACCATCCATTTCCAGAAAATAATGATAATTTAATGTTCAAAGTTTTGATTCAAATATAGCTGAAATAGATCTTCGGCAGCTTAGATAAAATCGGAGATCTTGGAGAAACATCTGTAGCACTCGTAGGTCACTGTAAGGGAATGTGAGTTTTTGGAGTGGATCTCTTTGTTCACCGCACCAGAACAAAATATAGCACTTGTTTACAATTTTTATATGAAGTATGGGATGTGCAAACCTGTTTTGATAAGGATCCTGCTGTCTTTTGTAATGTTGACTGACATCAGTCACAGCCTGACTTTACCAAAGAAAGGGCATTCTTAATCTTAGAGTTTTGGCAGGGAAAGGAGGTAATTGAAGGGCATACCAGTTTTCATCCTCTTTAGAGAAATTAATGAAGGGATTGTAAAGGTTTCAAGTTCACTACTGAAGACTGAAATAATAATATCGACTGTATTACCATAGTGCATAGAGATTGCATGGCACCTCCAGCAGCTCTGGACAAGAAGGTACCTACGGAAAGGTAGACGTGATATAAAGAATGTACAATACAAAAGTAAACGCAGAAGAGCTATTAAAAGAGAAATTGATTTGTATGGTAGACTGCAGTTACATGATACTTTTTTCCTTTTTTTTTTTTTTAAATTCCCAAAAGACTAGGTGTAATTACTATAGTGAAACAAAGGCCTGTTCTTCGCACAATCTAGAAAAATCTGTAAGTCATGACCTGTGCTTTGTCTCAAAGACAATTGACTCTGTCCATGGAACAAGTACTTTGTGTGACATCAGATAGATAAGGGTTTGAGGTCCTTCCTTATTCTTCCTGTAAGGGAACCTGGTGCTGCTTGCTGCAAAGGCAGGTGGGACTTTGGGGCAGACTGCACTCAGTTTGGTGATGAACTGCTTTCAAGGTCTATGTGGATGCCTTGTGTCCAGTCTTGGAAGTAGTGTCCTAGAAGTCAGAAGACTGCTGGGAACAGTCTGACGTGCATACGCTGGGTACACCAAGTCCCCGATGCCCTCAGAGCACGTCAGGGTGCTCTGAAGGACAATAGAGGACAGCAGCAGTAGGGTAATCCATCCTTCAGCTCACAGGGTAACAAGTTGTGCTGCTGAGGCAGGCGGCATTGGGTCAACCTGAAACCTGCCTCTGGCACCCAGGGGAAGCCTGAAAGTACAGCAACATGCAGGATTTCCTCTCTGGCACATTTATCTGCCCTGAGGATGGAGCTGGCGATTTGTATTGCTTCTAGGTGGCCCTTGTCCAGCCAACTGCACAAGGGGATCCCTTATCTCCCTGGTACGTGAGTTGACCCCATTTATCCCCCTTCTCTGAAACATTTGAAACAGAAGATGAAGCCTTTGGCCTTGTGAAGATTTGGGTATAGCCTGTGCAGGTTGTCCCTCTCCTCCTTGCCGCCACTCTATCACCACTGTTTAGTTCAGCAGAACCAGTCTGTTTGCCCATTGCGTATGCAAGACTTGTCAAAGATTTGACAAATGAACTACTTGTGCCATGTGTGTTTATGGGTTTGACTTTATCATGGCACATACGGTGTGCCTAATGTGGAATCTCATTACTGACAGTAGCCTGGATAAGGTGTTTCAGAGGAAGTTACTGGGAATCATCACCAGGCTATTACAAGTGGTTTTGCCTTCTTGAGGAAGAACTTTCATAACCTTGTCATTTGTAGTCCGTTATGTGCTATGAAAAGTGACCTGTTCTTCACTCTCTGTTCCTTTTTAGCAGAAGAACTTCCTATTGTCTTTATAAAGGGATTTTTTTTTGGCTTTTGTTATTTGTGTTACAGCAGAACAGCAGGGTCCAGAGGCCGGATGAATTGGGGTCCCTTTTGTTTTAAGTTGATTTGTGTATGAATAGAGGAAGAGACTTGCTGTTCCAGCGATGTTCTGGCTTTCAAATGGAAGGAAATTTCAGATCCAAGAACCAGTCTAAATCAGCTGAATAGATGGGATCTACTAGAACATCTCATCTTTCAGCATGCCAGGGATAATATCCACTAAGGCTGTTATTATTACAATTTTTAATATTAGTGTTTCTATTTTCCTTTTGCAGTAGAACCCCCTTCTGTGATGAAATTTGGCTCTGACTCAAAACAAGGAGGGTTCTCCATGAAAATATTTAACATAGTTGATTATAAAAATCCCAAAGTGAATTCATAGCTTGCTTGATTGTTAGCTTACTTCGAGTACACGAACTGCAGTATTTGTGGCTTAAATATTTCTGACTTAATATTTTTAGATACTTAGGAAATACTGTAATTTAGAGATCAAGAGAATGCATTTAGAGCTGGTTAGGTACCATAAAAAAATTGCTTGTTAGATCTGTATATGGAATAATTGCTTTGGGTCAAGTGAGGTTTTAAGTAGCTTGGTAAATGTTTTTTTTTTTTTGGGGGGGGTGTTTTGTTTTTTAATCGAGGTTGGTTTTCCATGCTACGGCACATAAGAGTGTGTGTGTGCCTGTAGAGAAGCTCTGCTGCAGTGCAGTGCCGTGGAGGTACTTAGCTGAGGAGCTGAGAGCTGTGCTTTGTCTTGCTACCAGGTTATCGATGGGCATTTCCTTCTTTGCTCTGCCTATTGAAAATTACTTGAAAAAACATTTTTAAAGAGTAGTTATTAACGATGTACTGTCAAAAAGGAAAGATATATCAACTGAGCTTCTCCGAAGATCTATCTTTGGCCTAGCATTATTCAAAAATTCTATTAACTTCTTTGATGATGGAAATAAGGAATAAAACTATAAAAATAGCAGATGGCACCAGTCTAGAATAAATGTAGACCAACCAGCTTTGAAAGAGTTGGTCTAAAGCACAAAATTATTTTGCAAAGTCAGGAAAATTGTTCTTAATTAGTACGGAAAAATGAAAAAAAATTAAATTGTAACAATGGGGAAGGCTATCTAATGTGCTAAATCAGAATAATGAATTACTGTAGCCATCGCTGCCTGTAACAGGAACAGCCATAGGAACATGGGGCTCTCTACTGACCTGTAAGGTCTTTGTGAGTAACCATGCAGACTGCAAAAAGTCAAACGCTGAACTGAAGGGCTGTGCTTAGTGTAAGGCACTGCTTTCTGAAAAGTGATGTGGACAAAACTGCAACGATCGCTGCGAAGAGTGACTGAGCGCTGAGGCTTGTTCTTTTAAAGGTGGGTTATGACAGAAAGAAGAAGCAAGGTCTGCCTAGTCCAGAAGAAGATAGATAGGTGGGGGGAAATTACATTCTTCATGCATGCAGAAAGGTGTTTGAAAAATGGTAGCGACTAGTTTTCCTTCATGTGCACTGGAGATGACACAAGAGAGTAACTCTGTAGCTTAAAGTTAGATGTTGGGACTCTTTAGTCTGGAGAAGAGAAGGCTGAGGGGAGACCTTATCAATGCCTATAAGTATCTAAAAGGTGGTTTG
>JAOXNO010000001.1:167139946-167151401 GCA_028565335.1 Limnodromus scolopaceus
GTCCCTTCCAACCCGAAGCACTCTATCATTCTATTCTATGATTCTATGTGTGAACATGTTCAGGAGGAAATGTGGGAAAGGGTTGAAGACTGAGGAAAGGGGAAGGAGCAAAAGGAGGGTAGAAAAGAGATCTGGGCAGGGTGCAGGGGAACAAGGAGAGGCTTAGACAGGCAGGAGTGAAAGGGAGTGAAAGGCAGGAGTGCCCACCATGGCAGCAACACATTCCCCTATAAACTCTGGTCCCATTAGCCTTCCACTGCTTCGCTTTCAGAGGACATCCATGAATACTACTGGTAAATGATGTCCCTCTGGCAGCAGATTTTGCCAAATATAGTATCCCTAAAAATTGTTCTCTGTAGTTCAGAAGAGTTACTGCATTCATTGAAGGGCCTTTTAGAAGCTCACTCTTGGTGATGGTACACCAAGGACCTGTGCAGCCTTGATACTTCTGGGTTTTTTGTGTTCAAGTTTTTGGGTTCTCACTCTTACTGGTTTTAAAGTTTTCAGAAGATGCAACCAGTTGCAAAATCCAGTGTTCAGAACATGAAAAATTTAAAATTGACATCTGAACTTCATCTCCTTCCCGTATATGGAAACATCTGTAATGACATTGGCATGGACTGTTTCTATGTTACCACGTCTGTGTATTGACCCAGCAGAAATACAGAGATTGTGCCTTTTCACGGTTTACTCCTGCCATATTCCTCGCTGTGGATAGTAGTAAAAATGCAGTACCTTTTGCTACAGATTTTTGTGCAACTTAAAACAAGTAATATCACTAGATTACATTATCCACTGCGCTTGTTGTTTTTTTTTTCAAGTACAGCCTGTTATTTCTGCCTACTGTAAAGTTTATTCCACAAAAGTAAACGCAATTTGTAGTACAAAGTTAGAAATTTAGAGAGCCATTCCATATGTTTAAGGGTCAGATTATATGGTCTGTTTGTTTGTATAAATTATGCTATGGAAGAGACTCTTAATTAAAACCAGTAGTGTTGCCTTTTTTATTTCATGTTAAGCGATTATCCTTCCTACATTTTAGTAGATGGTTATTTTGGATCTGAATTGCATTGGGGAGGAGATTTTCTACTTTAGCTGTATTTTTTTTGCTATTACTCACAAAAATCCTTTGTGGCTGTACCTATTCCAACCTGTCCACCACCACCTGCCTGCCTCCCACAATGCTGGATCTCTCTACCCCTGTTTTCTTGGTTTGTCTGGAAGAAGTATTAGTGGTTTTTGGAAAGGAGAAGCAGGTTGGCAATGGCTATCTGGGAAGAGAAGCCAGCAGAGGAGAGGCTTGTGTTCAGGGTGGGACCTGTGTTACTGGAGATGGTGTATATATTTAAGAACTAGAGTAAATAGTAATTCTTGCCAGAATGGGGAGTTAAAACACAGGTTACAAGATATGCTGTGGTATTTGAAATTTAGAAGGAGGCTGCTTGAAGACAAAATAGTTTGGGTTTGACCATGGGGAGTCCTGTAAACAGTCTTCTACTTAAATCTCGAGAAAAATCATATTTCTGGTGACTCGCTAGTGACAGGCTTAGGTTTTTTCACTACAGAAGCCTATGTTCTTCTAAGATTTATCAACAGTGGATTTAACATCATGTATGTTTTTAACTATGAGCAGGTTTGGGAAGGGAATGAGGTAGATGTGTATTCCAATTTTATTTGTGAAGCCTGGCATAAGGAGGATGAGGAAATCCATTTGCTCATATCCAGAGTCCCTGCATCTTTTGGAAGCTGTTAATTTCTTCTCTTCCATGCGAAGAATGCCTCTGGTCCTTCAGCTCTGTTCTCTCACCAGGGCTGAGCTTTGATCTAGTTGCTGTTATGCCACAAATTTGGATCCAGCAGAAACACATGCATAAAACTTCTCATTTATTTTACTCCTGCCGTGGGTTTTATTGTGCCTTGGACCAACCTGCTGGAAACTTTCTGGTGTTTAAAATATCTCTGTTGCAGTGTGTGAATTGCAATCTGCTACCGTTTTGTAGTGGCGTTACGTTTTACTTATTATTAAATATATTCTGTCCTTATTGTTTCCCCTGCTTTCTTGTGGTGATAGAGTATTTGTATATTGGATGCTCAGTGAGATATAAATCTCAGTAGTCTCAGTAGTTTGGTTTTTTGCATAGATTAGGTCTCGTATTCAAATAGCTTAGAAAGAGAAAAGTCCTTTGCTTAAAAAAAAAATGGTGTTGTATGTTTATGTATACAACCGAGTGACAGAGGTGCTTAAATATGTGCATATATTACATCCATGCGATCACTCTCACCTCTGTATTTCTCCGCACAGCTCTTCTTTCACAGGTTTATGGCAAATTATTTGACTGGTGAAATGATTTTAAATATTGCCTTTGATTGGATCATAGCAATTAATATTCTCTGGTAGATTAGTTACACTGTGCATTCGGTGCCAATTCCCATTCTCTCTGAACCATAGCTGTGCAGGGTGCAGTTAACTGCTCTAGCCATATAGTCCCATAAAATCTCAATAAAATCTGAAAACTGTGGAGTATGGGTAATCTTGCTATAAATTGTAATAAAAATTACCCCTGTAGACTCTATATTCTGACCATTAAGTTCATGGATACTGCTGCTTTGTACATAAAGTTTTATGAAATAAATTGACCAATTCTGCTGCCCCTACCAGACACCAAGCTGTTTTGATTGAAAATCTGATAGGTGCGCTCAGAGCATTTTCCAATGCATAAAGCACTTATAATGAACTTTAAATAGGAAGAAAAATGCCCTATGTGTGTTTCATATAGTATAGACCAGCTTAGGAGGAGAAAATAATTAATACCATCATTCCCGTGCATTTTTTAGGCCCATAAAGCCAGGATTTGGTTTCCTAAAACGCGTTAAGTAAACCTAAGTATAACACTTAATCTCTGAGGGCATCATTTCAAATACCTCCTGCACACCTGCATCTGGAAGCATTGCCTCCACTGGTAAAAACACACAGCGGTGTCTGTGACGTTCTCCTTTGATGTTCTCCTGCTGGGGAAATCCACGTTGGGCTCCTGTTATTTAAAAAAACTGCCAAGAAGGGGGATGTTCAGTTGCTTCAGCCATCAAGCTACAGTGGGAGGCTGGGCTTGCACAGTTATAAGACCTGTTTTCCAAGAGTAACTGAGAAGGGTGGAGATGTGTCGGTCCCTCTACTTGGCATTTGATCCACCCAGATGCACATTTTTATTAGAGGTGTTTGAAGCAGTGGCAGTTTAAGAAATGGGAAGAGAAGTCACTGTTGGCCAGCAGTTTCCTCCTTGCAATATTTCAGGTACCGAACTGTGCCGTCTGCCAAACGTAGAGATCAAAGTTATGGTTTAGAGCTGACAGTATTTATAACTGTTGGCAGATTTTGGGGTTTAATGATGATTACTGTCTCCCCCTGTGAATTACTCCTCTTCCAAATTTGACCACTGGGGCTGTAAGGCCAAAGATAATTTTCTTCAGTATTTCTGAAGGGGGACTGGGGTGCCTCTGTGGCATTAAGTAAACAGTGGCAGGCAGGGAGAGTGGGAGCAAGCAAGGCCACACAGTGCTGTTGCCATCACCCCATCTTCAGGCTCCTGCTGAGATCCTCCAGACACTTCTGTTCCTTTCCCAGAAAACGAAGGCATGACAGACCCACATGGCAAAGGCTCCTCTCCTCCTCTTCCCAGCAAGGAGTGGGTCCACAGCGGCTTGAGGGGGCACCACTTTCCTCTGCCAGGGCTGGTGCCCCAGTGGCTCACACCACTGAATTCCCTGTGCAGTCCATGGAGATTGGTGGGTGCAGCACCCCTGAAGGCACTCATTTGCCTCTGCTGGCTGCATGGGATTGTTGGGGCGGTTGTATTTGGATGCAGGTGCCTGAAGACAGGAGGGGAGAGGTTCTTCCTTCCTCTCCCAGTGTCATCCAGTTCCTGATGTCCATGGCTCAGAGAGGATGAGGGCTGATGGAAACGTACTGTTAGGTGCTGTTGGATCATGGGGTCATTGTGAGTGGTAGATTACTATTAGGTTCAAAATACTTATTTCATGATGCTGATGCTGGCAGATCAATATCATATTATGCTAAAGCATCAGGGCTGTATAATTTTCTTAACCATATTTTCCAATATCATCCTTCTGGGAGTCTGGCAGCAAATGTCACTTTGTTACTTCAGTCCTTCATGCTCTGCAGACACACGGACACACACACGTGTGTAAGAGCAGTACTAATGAGTGTGAACGGCAGTACTAGTGAGATTCTTGTAAGTGTTAATTTTGGGGTGTGGGCTAGTATTTCGTCTTCCTTTCCTAATGGAGGTTAGTGCAAAGCAGCCATTGCTTACAGCTAGAGATAATCTTCTTTCACCTGCTGTATGCCAGCATGTACAGGGAACAACTGGAAAGGAGTTTCTCAGACATATGGCAAAAGCAAACATGATTCTTTCTGGCTTATTAGAGGTACCTCAGAACTGTTCATTTATGTGTAATTTAAACTCCCATTGCAATAAAAATCCGTGGCTACATTTGCGAGAGGAAATACATCACCTTAGCATGGATAAGAGCTAGCAAGGCCAGAGGGGCCTCCCCACTGGCCAGGCGGACATTTTATCTAACACGGGCCTTGGCATTACTCCTGGGGGAGTCCCACGTCAGATGTGTCCCTGCTGCAGACCCGTGTCACCCTATAAGCGGCTGGCTGGGCTTGTGGGTGGATGTCAGGGCCGCTTGGAAGTCTGTCATGAACAATCACTTTGATTAGCAGGTTGTATTTTAGGCATCCTTTAGAGGAAGCAGCGTGAGGAGTTCAATATGTGAAAACCAAAGCAAACAGACTCTGAGTTTGGAAATCCTTTGAAAAAGCAGAAACATATTTTTAATTATTTTAAAAAAGCAACTTCACATTCCGTTTTTATTATGTTGCGGTGTATCAGCAGGCCTATATGTATCTTATGTTTAAAAAGTTATTAGCAGAGAAGTTAATTTAATGCAGAAAACTAAGGTATTAAGATAAAATGAGCCTGAGGCTTCAATATTTCAGGATGCTGGAATTTTCTCTCTCTGTTTTCACACCAACGAGCATCATCTCATAATGAGTCATTTCAGCATTAGTTAATACTATGTGGCCTAGCTATAAAGAGAGGTAAAACTCTTGATGGTTACTTAGTTTTCTTCTGCTCTTAAATATTTAATTCATCTTTAACCCAAGGGGCTCATATTTGCCTTTAAATCAAAGATAGCATGTAGACATGAAACTACTTCTAGTGGGTCTTCGTGAGCCTAGTGACGGGATGAGTTTTCATCCCTTTCACTCGGAGTAAATTTGAGTGGAGAAAATAAATCAGGTTGTGGTAACTGAAAACCACCAGCCATGATAGCAGTGTGTTGGTGTATAGCCCTTTTCATGCTGAGAAGGCCCCAGATCCAGGCCACCTACAGGCATCCAACTGCAGGATTTTTGGCGGCACTTGGCCTTGGCCAACCAAGTCAGGACACTGCGTATCCCGAAATAATTGCTGGGAAGAAGCAAAGCAATTAGGAGAATAAGTCTTACGAGGAGTGGCTGAGGGAGCTGGGCTTGTTCAGCCTAGAGAAAAGGAGGCTGAGGGGAGACGTTATCGCTCCCTATAACTACCTGAAAGGAGGTTGTAGAGAGGCGGGGGTCAGTCCCCTGTCCCAAGTCCCAGGCGATAGGACAAGAGGAAATGGCCTCAAGTTGCACCAGGGGAGGTTCAGATTGGATATTAGGAAAAAATTCTTCACTGAAAGGGTTGTCAGGCATTGGAATGGGCTGCCCAGGGATGTGGTTGAGGCACCATCCCTGGAGGTATTTAAAAGAGGGGTAGACATAGTGCTCAGTGACATGGTTTAGTGAGGGGTTTTTATCAGAGTTAGGTTGATGGGTGGACTAGATGATCTTAAAGGTCCCTTCCAACCTAGACAATTCTATGATTTTATGACATATTTGGGTGGTGCCCGAATATGACAGACAGTGGGACAGCATTTACCCAACAGCCTCACAACACCAGCACAGGTATGAGAAGTGAGAGGTAGCGTGCTGGGTTCTCATCAGCCTGGCGAGATTTAAATCCACCAGTTTAAAGAGTGCAGAAAGAGCAAAGTACCCTGGTGGCCTGGCCCCGTGCTCAGGTTATTCCCCTGGGAAGGTGGAGGCTGTGTCCTGTTCCAAGGGGTTCGTCTGCCCTTAGGATCCAGGAGGCTGGAACCTTCCCGGAGATTTTGCTTCCATGACATGGTTAATCCTGTACCATGTCAAGACCAACACAGCTTTGTGCCAGAAAGCACAAATTCAATCAGTGCTCATTAAAAAGTTGCTGTGCATGTTTAAATCTGTTCCAGTATTGTAGAAGGGGCAATTTTGTCCTGAGAAGCAGGATCAGGTAATGTCTGGCCCCCACAGCCAGCATAAATTTTAAAGCCAAAGACCGTTCAGTTCAATGGAAATACAAGCAAGCTTTATATCTGATCCAGATCAGATTTTTTCCTGCTGGCAACTGACAGTTGGCGGATACAATATTAATGATGGTAGACCAAAGTTCTGGAGTATTTACAGGCTGATACATGCCTTATGTGAGACCCATTTGCACATCTTGCCTTAAAACAAGTGCAGAGAGTGAATTTTAGCTCGTACCACCGAAAGGGAAACTCCTTTTTGGTACAGTTTGGCAAAGGGGCCATTGAGAAGTGATTGCATATATGTACACGTATCAAGAGCAATTCTCTGTGCTTTCTTGAGCAAAACAGGATCATTGTTTCTTGAGGCTGACAAGGATGGAAAGCAACGTGGCTGCTTGCAGACGTTCTTAAATAACTCCCCTGGCTTGCCAGTCTTCTCAGCATGGAGTGCTAACAGCTTGCTTCTGTAGCTCCTGTGCACTCTTTCAATGACACCTTTGTCCCACGAAAGCCGTCCCTGACTCGTTTCTTTTTGCTTGCCTCACCCTAGCCTCATTCACACTTCACAAAACCACCAGGTAGCTCTGTTGGACAAATCTTGCCTTTCAAGAGCAGTAGCAAGGGCAAGAAAACCAGCTCATTTTTAAGGCTTGAGCTTTATTAATGAAATGTGTCTGCCTGACATAGGGAGGACTCGATTCATTGACACAGCAGGGTCCCTTCTGGACCCATGGTCCTAAGTTGGGCTGGCTGGGGCTTTGAGCAACCTGGTCTAGTGGGAGGTGTTCCTGCCCACGGCAGGGGGGTTGGAACTCGATGATCTTTAAGGTCCCTTCCAACCCGAACCATTCTATGGTTCTATGATAAGTTCAAGGAAAATCTTGGTCGTCAGAGCAAGGTACAGCACGAAGGGAGGTTAAAATGTACTGGCATGTTTTGTGGGCTCTCCTCCACCTTGCTTGCCAATCGCATTCCATTACTCACTTGTCCTCCACCTTTTTCATCTCATTTGCTAAATTGTCTCATGCCTGCATCTCTTCATTCTTTCCCGTTTAATGTTCGTTAGGCCAGTAATTACTCTTAATTCAGTGTTTATGAACTGTGGCTGGTATTTATAAACCCTGGTGCCAGCAGTTCGACAGTTGTTCTTAGATGTCCAAGAGAAAGTCAAAGCTGTTGACATAAGTAGGAGTCATGAACTCTGAATGTATAAAAATCCTGTACTGCCGTTTGCGCGCTGTAGTGAGTGGTGAGGAGGAGATATCTGTTAGGCTTCCATCCAGTTGGATATTCACATGGCTCATTTCGCGGAGGGGAATGGCTTCAAAGGCTGTTTTTCCCTGCAGCAGCTGCATCCATGCTGATGAGAAAACAGGGCAGTTTACACCAGCCTGCAGCAGTGAAGTTCAGCCTCCTGGATAGTCACCTCGGCTCCCCAGCACCTCGGCCACCCAAGGCTGCAAGCTGAGAAGAGGTCACAAGTGGAAAAGGAGACAAAAACCCATGTAAAGGCGGGCCGACGTTAAACTATAATCCCTAGATCATTCTCTAATTTAATTATCATCTTTAGTTAGGTTCACTGCAAAAATATAACAAATAATGTCCTTGAATTCCCCACCTTTCAGTTTGCCCACTGATACATTTCCATTGCTCATCTCTTGTTCTCGCCATGCTCAAGTGTCGCAGCACCTCATGATGTGCTCAAATGTTGGCGTCTGGTGGGGCACACTGTGCCCAGTGGGCCAAATAATCCCTAGGTGCAAAAGCACAACGCCCTTGGCAACTTTATGGCTATATTAGGAGCATACAGAGTAGGATTTAGCTCACCGAGCAGAAACAAAAAGAAGGTAGCGTTTTAATGTAATTGCGAGTCTTCCTCCTAGCACATTCCTCTGGTAATCTAAAAACACCACCAAATATCATAGGAGTCTCAATAATATCTTAAGAGCTGTCAATCTGCAATAATAGTGAGTGAAACAGCGTGTCTTATAAGGAACAAAAGTAGGTAAGATTTTTCGTATACGTTTATACTGTCTCTTTTTATGTAGGTGTATTCACACTTAAGTGATCAAAATTCATGTATCTCAACTGTATTACAGACTAAATTATGTGACGACTTTAGTGATTTCAAGTTAGGCCTAGGTTTAAACATTAAGAAAGTTCCTGAGATAGCTACTTAAAACTTTTGCTATCGTGTAAATCAGATTAACCCATCATTAATAGGAAATATCACATACATAGTTTTTTGTTACAATTTTCATTTTATTTACAAACATTAGCTTTCACAAAAGCATCGCGTATAGCAGCATTTAACTATTGGGCAGATACAAACATATAACTTCTTGTAATGGGATTCACTTTAAGAAAAACTGAAGAAGTAATGAAATAAGTAATAATAAACTCATACTCAGAGTTGCTTTTAAGAAGGAACAATAGGGAACAAGACATCCTCAGAAATAGCTCATCTTTCCAAATAATTTTCTTGGGCTAAATCAGCTGACTAGATGGTTCAGTTGTTCTTAAATCAAATACTAGATTATCTCTAATACTCTGGTATGCATTGAATACTATCATGTGTTAAGTCATGATTTTAAGAAACACATGGTGCTTATTCTATCTAAAACAATTAAATGTTTTGAACAATTTTGAAATTGTTTGTACGTTTGTCTCATGCAGGTCATTGTTCATTGTCAACAGTCTTTGCTTTGCTAAACAAAAGGTGTTTTCTTTACCACACATGAAGAAATAATAAGCAGTCCAAACCTAGCCAGTATTACTGAGGCATCTAAACTGTGCTAGCAGAAAGCTAATAGAAGTCACACTGTGCATCTGTAAATGCACTGTGCTTCCAGAAGCGGTTGTTGCATCAGCTTACTGAACAGATTTTAATAGTATTTTCTTTATGAAGTTCTTTAACATTAAAAAAATGCAGCCGAAGGGTAGTTATAATCACTCACTGTTCTTTTACTCAGAGGTGGTTCACAGCTAAGACATAAATTAAAATTTAAGACCAACTTTCCCTTGAGACATCACTCATTTGGAGAAGGGCTTTCTTTTCGAGAGCCCAGCTATCCATCAGTGCTACTTTTTATGGCTGCACAGCTCCTGGAGTCTCTACAGCCCTCCCGTTCTTCACTGTAACTCAGTCCCTTTTCTAGAGTCAGCGAACATGGTACCGTAAGAAATGTGGCAAAATGGGGAATCTAACTGTGACTTTTGGAGCTGCTGCCTAGCCGTAGGCTCACTGAACTGTTCTTGATCTCTAATGGGAGCCTGTGATACCTGTTGTCCAGGGCTGTGGTTAGCCAGAGCTCAGCAGGAATGACAGCTACCTTTCTTGAAAAGCACATCGCAAGACCCAGGAAGTGTCCTGTCTCTGATACTGCGGTACAGGAGAGCACAAACTCAACAATTAGCTTTTTGAAGAAATAATCTTGGATTCCTCTATTTCACCTGGCCAAACAAAGCAAACATGCATTTAAACAAATCTCTTTGCCTGTCTTCCCCTTCCCTCTCCTCCCTTGCAGGGTCGGACATCTCTCCAGTTTCGCTCTTCTACCCCAGCTGCTTTTGGTGTCTTTCAGCACTTACTAATCCTACGTGGTATTCCATGGGTGAGGGGGAGTGTCACCTCCAAAGTTTGTCTCTGTCTGTCCCCAGACACAAGTGACCCTCAGATCCTCTCAGGACTATCCCAGGTCATATTTGTGCCCCATAGTCCCCCTCACACCCATCTCTTGGTTTCCTCCACCTGCCCCTATGTGGATTGGGCATAGTTCCCTTTGGAGGGCAGCAGCCAGGATAAGAGGGAAGGCAGGTAGCCCTACCCTTCTGCTCTCCTCTTCTTTCCCATCTCTCTTCGGCACAAGATGTAACTCTGGTGAGTTGACCTTGGCTGGTGCCAGGCACCCACCCAGCTGCTCTCACACCCTCGCTCCTCCACAAGACAGGGAGAAAATCAGGTTGAAGAGCTCTTGGGTTGAGATAAAGACAGGGAGATCACCCACCTATTACTGTCACAGGCAAACCAGACTTGACTTGGGGAAAATTAATTTAATTTCTTGCCAATTAAAAGTAGATTAGGATGGTAAAGAACCAGCCTACCTGCCCCCTTTTTCCTGGGCTCAACTTCACTCTTGCATTCATGGGGTGGGGAATGGGAGCTGTGTTCAGTCCATAGTAGGTCTTCTCTGCACATCCTTCCTCCTCATGCTGTTCTCCTGCTCCACCATGGTCTCTTCAGCTGAAGGGGAATCTCTGCCCCACCATAGAGCAGCACCTCTTCTGTTCTTTCCCCTCTCACCTTGGTGTCTGCAAGGAAAAGGCGGTTTTTCCACAGTTTCTTCCTCACTCTGCCCGTGTGGCATTTTTTTTTGCCCTTTTCTAAACCTATTTCCCCTGAGGCACCACCATTTTAGCTGCGGGGCTGGGCTGTGCCCTGTGGGGCCGGTTGGTCAGGGACAGCTGCACCCCATGCAGTGCCATAGAGTATGGATACTGCAAACTGTGGATAGACAGAACAATCCTGCAATTCCTGCTCTTCGCCTGTTCATAAAGACCTGAGACTGTGTGACTTTTCCAAAAAAATCTGCAGCTGACTTCAGTCACCACAAGGTTAGCTGCCTGTCTGAACTTACATGTGGTGGCTTCGCTGTGTGTAATGCAGAGGGAAGGCTCCTTCAGGAGCTGACACTGGTGTTGAACTGTGTCAGAAACTGGTAGAACTGAGGGGTTTTTTTGACACCTAACTTTTAGTTAACTGGAGGGACCTGGGTCCCAGCCTCGTACCTCATGATGGACAGTCGAAATCAAAGATTGCTACTGAAATTTTGCTGCAAAATTTACTCTCAAGTGTGCTGTGTTGTACAAAGCAGACATAGCCTTTTCTTTTTGCTTTCTGAAGACAGCCAGACTCTTTATCAGGGAGTGTAGTGGCAGGACGAGGGGTAACGGGTTTAAACTGAAAGAGGGTAGACTTAGACTAGATATTAGGAAGAAATTCTTTCCTGTGAGGGTGGTGAGACACTGGAACAGGTTGCCCAGAGAAGCTGTG
>JAOXNO010000001.1:167162922-167174236 GCA_028565335.1 Limnodromus scolopaceus
TATCCCCATATGCTCCCAACGTGCATTGGGATGTAAATACTGCAGGTACCCAGAACCGAAATGAACCGTAACAGCGCTGGCACTTGAGACAGGGTGCAGATTGCCTGCTTTGGGGGTGTCTGGTGGAGGCATTGTGAGGTTATAAAACAGGTGATTGGCTTTCAGAGCACCTGCACAAGGCATCCACACCCCCAGAATATCGTCAACACGGAGTCAAATGCTCTGAAGTTCAAGGGGCGGAACAACCAGCTTCTTGGAGCCGGCTGCTCACCTGCTAGGTACACGGCTGTGAGTCATCTCTGTTCTCCTTCAAGCCTGACATGGGCTTCTGACATGTAGGTGTTCATTAAAATACAGTTTTGGGAAAAGAAAAAAAAGAAAAAAAGAAAAAAAAAAGTTACATTCCCAGCTTCCCATGGTGGAAAATAAGAGGTCAAGTACTTTGTTCTGATCTTACTTATTTCTACCTATCTTAAAACCCAGGGCATGTTGTCCTCTTCTTCTTCAGCCTTCACTCTATTTAAAAATGTGACAGCCTGCAGCAGCAGTGCCACAGCCACCCACATCTGGTATAAAAGCCTAGTGGTTAGAGCACTGACTCAGGAAGCCAGATACCCACGTTTGCTAATTCTGGAACGCAAAGCTAGAATGCAGAAGATACCCAGGAGTGGTCCTACAACATCCTTTTCTTCTTCTTTTTCCTCCTACTCTTGTATTTTGGATTGGGAAGTGACAATTACAGCTCCCTTTTATGCTGAATCCGTGTTCTCAGGTGTGGTTTAGCCATTTTCATAGCACAGGTAAGGTTCAAGCCCCAAAGGCAAGGGTTGGGCATTTCTCCTCACGGTGTCTGGATCAGAGCAGAGGTTGGTAGGAGGCTGCAGCCATGTGGCTTTCAGGTGAAACCCAGTGGAAGGTAGTAAGTTTTAGGTGTCTGTGAGATGCCTGGCTGCCTTTTGCTTCAGTGCCTGGATACTGTAGGTTCTAACCAGAGTTTTAGTTGTCTGCTAAATTTCCCACTGACAAAAATTCAGCATGCAAATACTTATCATCCTCACCAACTGTATTTTCTCCTGCCCTATTGCTTAGTTGCTGAAAAGAGACCTTTATGAAAAGAAGCGTACAAAATGTGTAGTCATGACTTTTCAGTAATTTCTTGCTGTTTGTATCAGCTTTAGGAATAAATATTTTTCCAATAAGTCACAGATGATTGTAATTTAATTGACATGGGAGAGAATGGTCAATGTTAGGGTTTCTGGTTGCCATTTTTCCAGTGCATATTGATTTCACTTAAGGGCTAATAGGGTAAGGGAGATTTTGTCCCAGTGCCCTTTGATGAGGTACTGACACAACTGGAATATAAAATCTGTACCTAGTGATACCATGGGACAGGTACCTGAGAGATGTTTCTGAAGAAGGAAGAGACTCTACACAGACAGTGGAAAAAAACAGTATCAGGTTGTGATAGAACTAATAACTTAGATTTTGGAAATTCTTTACATCATTTTCTCATCTTGGTAGCAGATTCCTGTCTGTCAGAAATTTGAGATTTAACAAATGGCAAAATCAAACAAACAGCAAAGGAGACCAATATTTTCTATACACTCGAAGCAAGGAAATGTGAGAGGTTCAAAAGATGCAATGCAAAATCAGGGGAGAAAGTAGATTATTTGTAGGTTTCCAAAGGCCAATAGAAAGCGCTATTATATAAATCAAGAGAAGTTGCTTTGAAATTTTCCTTTTCACTTTCAACAATTACTGTGCCAACCTGGCCATTTTAATTGAGCATTATAAAGGATCCAAAATGTTTCCAGTGCAAATGCAAACGCAACTGCTAGTGCGGTAGAACATTTTTATGATTCTTGTTATTATTCTAATATTTTTGCTAGTTTCTTGGGCGTTGGCCTCAGACTAATTTCATGGTACATTTGAGGTCTAAACCACAGAGAGAAGGACTGAAGGGAGTTATTCATGCACTTGGCTTTCTACAGGTTTTTCTTTTTTATTTTTTTTCCTAACGCGGTGGGACTGTTTCCAAAAGCCAGCTGTGTGATGCTTCTTGTTTGAGCACATGCAGTAGATCAGAATTTGTCAGTGAAAAGGAGCATTCCATGTAATCCGAATCCCAGCATAGGAGTTTATGCTGCTATAATGTTGTGTGTTTGTGTTGTTCAATATTCCAAGCAATATTCTAGAAGATTATCTATTTTCCCTGGAGTCTCAGTGTTAAGTAAAAAACATTAAAGGGTAGGGTTTTCAGTGATGTGTTGGGAATAATATTACTTAAGCAGCAGAATTCTGGGAGCAGACATTTTCTCCAGCCCCTATTTCCTCTTTGTGCAATGTCTGCCTACTCTAGAGTCTCGTTAATGTTTTCCTTTTGGTGACTGATTATTTTTTAACAAGAAAATATGATCCACCGTGATCCAGAATTACCACTAAGTGACACCTGGGCCCTTAAGCTTTGACTCTGCTCCCATGCAAATTAATGGCAGAGCTCCTAATCACTTGCTTAGCATTAGTTGGGACCTCTACAGAGCAATTTCAGTTTAAGAAGGAGTTTTGAGCAAATGGGAAAATCCCAAAGTCCTTTCCACATTGAGGCTATGTGCTTACTTTGCAGTAAGTGTTCCTCAAGCTTGTCTAAGTCCCCTGCAGTTGTCTGGGGTAACTTAAAATTCCTAATTGTCTGTGTTCAATTTCCAGAGAGAGCATGTGGGGCTGTGCCAGGTCAGCTGTTAACCCTTTTCGTTTTTTCAACTCCAGGTATGAAGCATTTTATTGTGTATTATATAATGTTCTGTTTTATTGACAAAGTCTAGTAGTAGTGCTTTTCAGCTTTCTTTCCCTCTTTATGTCATGGCTGGGGGATATGAGGGGCTGGGCAAGGTCCAAAGTTGATTTTTGCTATTGTTTTTTATATTTTGGGGCTGGGAGGGTGGTGGTGTGCATCACGGGAAAGCTGCAATTTTTTTTTTCCTAATCCCAATGACTAAAATACAAGAATAGAAAAAAAATATCCTGTCTGATGTTTGATAATGCAGTTTAAAATGTTCAAAATAGTCTACTGAAATTGAGTAACAAAGTGAATGTGAATCAACATAGCTCATGTTACAATGGGTCATTGCCAGTTAATGTGAAACGGTCAACAAGCAAAGCTGTAAAATTTAGGAAGAGGTCTTTGCAAACATCTCCTTGCTTTTTTTTTCAAGAAGGACAAAATTTTAAACCCTTACTGTGTAACGCACCTAGTAGATGCCCTGCTTCAGAGTGCAGAGTTTACATACAAATTCAGCGGGGGGGTGACTGGGAGGTTTCAACGAGCTTTGTGATGCTATAAGGTGCCTTGGGTTCACCTCACTTGCCCAAGTAGAAATGATGCCACCATATGACCGAAGAGATGTACCAATGCTCATAGGGTTCCTGGTTTTGTTGCATTTGTTGCTGTTGTTTTATTGGGCTATAAAATAGTGTGCAAGTGATTAGGTTGCTTGCTTGCTTGTTTGTCCTCCCTCTTCTTTTGTGAGCCCCTGAAAAGGTTCCTTTGGAGTCATGCTCATTGTGTGACAAGTGTAAGCCCATCAACTCACTGCTTTTATCGGCTCTTAGTAACCCGTGGTCCCTCCATCTGTAGAGTACAGAAGGAAAAACAACTTCACACATTCAGTGTAAACAAATAAGTTGCAGAATAAATCTAATTCTTCACATTTGCAAGTAGAGCTAGGCTTCATAATAAAATTAAGAAGACAGCATGTTTAAGAGCAATTAAACTTTCAAATTGCTAATGAGTAGTCAAATACTGAAATCGTTCCTCAAATCTACTCCTATCTCCAATTTGCAGTTAATTGCATTACAACTGGTATATTTATATTAAAAATTTGCAGGATCTTATTACTGAAACATTTTCAAAGTAGCAGTAGCAGCAGCAACTTCTCTGTTAAAGCCAATACAAATCTTTTAAGGTTTCCTTGGTTACAAAATTGAGATGATATGTTTATTTTTTTTAAATCCTTAGAATTTTCTTTGATCTGATCGAAATCATCAGTGCAACTTCAGAAATTATTCTGAAAAGCCTACTATTTCCCAAAATGCTGTGTTTCTAAAATAAATGTATATTTCAGATACACTTTTGAATGCAGGCTGTTAACTTCTGTTCTACAGGAAACATTTTCAAGAAGGAGACTTATGTTGTCGATTTTTTGTTTTCTTTTAATGTTGTCAATATTTTGCTCAAAAAATTGCTCATGGATTTACATGTGGAGTTTGTGCATACCGTAACAATGAACATGAGATTCTACTAATGAGGCCTCCTGAACAACATGCATGGTTAGGTATAGGTGAAGATGGCATAAATCATCTCATGTACCAATTCTAAACCATTGCAAGTTTGTTGGCTCTGACTGGAATGAGATGATGCTGAAATGTAATATTTTGGTGAGGCAAATAGCTGCTAACGAAAACAGAAACTTGGAAGAGAGATATAGGGTCTTCTATGCCTTATTTTAAAATAAAGGACCGAATTGTTCAAGAAAGTCACATCTGTCAAACCTTGTTTAGGCCATGTGGACCTGTCTGTAGAGTGAAAGGTGAAAATGAGGCCAATGAGATGAATTTTTAAGTCAGTGTATCATTTGAAAAGTATGAATTCTTACGGTGCACTTAAAACTGCTTACACTGCTAGGAGTGTTCATCACAGCTGGTCTTGCTTCTTGGAGTACAGTGCTATTGCAGCTTAGGAACAGTAACTGCTTGTCAGAGGTGACGTCTACTACTATCAAATACAGCTATGTGGGTGTCTATATTTCATTTGACTGAAATTTCATGGGCGCCCAGTTGTTTGTGTGGGTTTCTTAATTTTGTATCACTAAATAAACTTCAAGAAAGTTGTTCTTCCATAAAATTACACTCAAAATTACACTCAAAATTACCATATTTTAGTTATGAAAGTATAGAAAGAAACATTCTTAGATAATTGATTTTCTTTGTGGTGGTAGGGGAATGGATCACACAGTCTTGAAGAAACACTTTTTGTAGGCTCCTTTCCCCTGTTTGTTACTGGGCTCACAAAATCTAGTAAAGGCTGTAAGTTTTACTCAAAACAGATCCCACACAAATGTTCTGCACCTGCTGACCTCCGTGGATGGCCACAGGCCGGGACTGTTGCTCCAGTTTATACATGTCTAACTGTTCTTTTCCTGTAACATGCTGAGCGTTTTGTCCATACGGCCTCCCCTGACCCAGAAGGGACCCGATCCACCATTTCACTGTGACAAAGTGATATTGTGTATGAGTTTCAGACGTTGGCGGGCACAGTGTGCCTCTTCGTCCTTGGTGTCTCGCAAACACTACTGCTTTTGCTCTTGTATAATTTACCCCTGTTCTTCTTTTTAACACCTCATTCCACAGCCTCGGCCAGATGGGAGATGTTTGGCAGCTGGAGGACCCAGATGCCAAATACTGGAATATAGCTTTCCTGCACTGGCATGTGTGTTCATGGCTGGCTTTTTGGCTTGCACCTCTGCTAGCTTCTTGGCTAGCTGTCTAGCTGGCAGCTGTAGCACTGCCTCTGGGGCGATGTTTGGGTCAAGCTGCTATGGAGTTGGATGACTCTCCTGATCTGAATTACCCTGCCGGACACCATTTTCACCTTAGTTTGCTTTGACTCTCCACTATTCAAAGACGAACGTTTGCACAGTTCTGTTTTATTCCTGCCATTTGTAAGACTAACTCGAAGCAGTGGTTCTCATTTGTCACCGGTTCAAAAGGAAAATAAGCATTGCAGAGCACGCTGTTTCACTTGTTAGGATTCCCATTCAGTCAGTAGGAATGTTAAGGCCCAAGTCTGTACTTGCAATTCATCTCTGGAACCAAATTGTAACTACAGAACACAGGCTTTAAAAAAGACGCATTTCTTATGTCTAAACTTTGATTGCTTTCAGCCGTGAGTGAATCTAGCTTCTGTCAAACAGGAAAAAAGTACACATTTGGGAGACAATCTGGATCATTTTTAAAGAAAAAAGATAAACAATAATGAAGGTGATAATAAATAGGACGTTACTGGTAATAATTAAGAGCACTGCCAGAAGAAAATGCTTGATCTTCTCTTTGCTTGATTTGGAATGCCCTCATTACATACTTTAGTTTTACCTCAGTTTTTTGGTTTTGTTTTTTTCATAAATGAGGTAATGAAAAATTAATGCATCTAGGATAGCCAAAGCATTTGAAGTTATTCCCTAATCTACTCGTTTTCCTCCATGCAGCTCAGTGCATAAACATTACTTTCAGTGGGAAAAACTGCAAAATCAGGCGGTCACTAAGACTCCAGATACTTACAGTAAAGTAGAGATTAGTCATACCTACTATGAAATTTTCAGTCCCTCACTCAGCTGTAGGGAGAGTATGTTGTGGTATACCGGAGGCAGTGATATCTCTATTACATACTCATAAAACTTTTTTAAAACTTGAGCAAATAGGATGTGTACCTCACTTGCATACAAACCTGTATGTTTAACCTGTGTGTTAACCTGTATGTTAAGGTTGAGCTTTGCAGGGTGATCCGACCTCTGAGGAAAAGCACCTCAATTCCCCGTTATAACCCCTGGAGAGAGTCTCAGGAGCAAGCAAAAAGGAGACCCTACCCATGTAGTTTAAGTGTATACTCCTCTTCGCTGACTGCCTAGGGAACATAAGTGCTTCCCTAGCAATACAGCCCAGTTACATTAGATAAATCATTATGGACAGTATAGGGAACCAGTAGGAACTAAAAGCATCTGTTTAACTCAGAGGTAGTCTGTTTAGCCCTTTCTGAATGGTAATGGAGCAGCTTGAAACACAAGCTGGCAGCAGCAACAGCAATATTCCCACCTTTTGCAGGAGAGCTTCGTTAACTAGCTTGTCAATGAAGTAGGAGACCTGAGCTTTAGGTTGTCAGCACAATCATCACAGAAGTGTTTTAGTCATTAGGATCCTTCACACAGGCCAAGTATCACATGAGATACTTGGGGAGCAGTGAAGTCTCTCATCTTTGTTCTTGCTGAATATGGGCCATTGTATAAACAGGAGCACAGAAGTCACAGAACAGGAAGGAGAGTGGGTGAGAACAGCCTGAATCCTACCTGAGCATGGAGAAGACTGGGACTGTAAGCTTTGTTCCCTGGAGCAACATTAGACCAGAAACAGCTATGGATATTGAAAGGGAGCTTTCACCATTCCCCTCTTGGAGCCAAGTGTCCAGATTTCTAATACAGAGCCAGGATCCCCTTTTCTACCCAACCTTTCAGCCTCATAGTTCTTGCGTTCCTGGTGTCAGAGTAGCTTTGCTTCCGTGGACACTCATGCAGGAGATCCCAGGTCCTCATAGATGGATTATTCCTGGGATGGAGGAGGTGCTGAATCAACCCTTCTGTCTGAGAGGGACCTGCAACCAAAGTCCCTCTTTCCCAGGGCAAATGACTTGACCAAAAGGCTACAGTACAACAGTTGCCACGATCAAAACTCTGCCTGTATTTTGTGAGCTTCTTCACAAGACAGGCAAAGTTCAGGACATTGCCTTGCCTGCAGGTGGAAAATGAGAGCCTGCCAGAAAGATCATGTGTGAACGTATTCCTTGTGGTTGGTGCCTGAAGAAGCTCTGGCATAACAGTGAAGGACCTCATGAGTTCAGGGACATGATGGGTAGGCATGTTCATGGAACAGTGGGTGGGAATGCAGTCATGGACCTAGGAAGGTTTTTTGGGTGCCTGCCTCCCAAATTAGGCCTTCAGAGTCCCAGTTTCCACACTTCTCCACTTTTCCAGACTGTGTTTTCTCCTTTCAAATGAGCAAGCTTTCAGTGTTTTTTTAATGTAGTAGAATTAAAGATATTATTCTATTATCTACAGTATTCCTTCTCCCTGTTTACCTGTTTCTGCTCTTTCTGCCCTTTTGCCTATTGAAGGATGGGTCTGGCTGCCCTTAGTTTTTACATCTCAGCCATAATTTCTGCCACATTAAAGAGATTTTTCTCACTTTCTGAATTGCACTGGCTTTGGAAATCATGTAGAGGATAGAGGAAATTATCTTTTTTTTTTTTTTTTTAAAAAAAAGCATCTGTGATTGTTGTCCTTTACGCATTCTTTTCAAGCAGAGAAACAATGTGTGCTGTTGAAAAAGGAAAATAAACAACTGCAAAGATGTTTTTCCCTTTCCTTGCACCTCCAGTACATTCTGTAACCCAGTTACTGTAATTGGTTTCCAAGTCTTTTAAACATGCACACTGTCAAGAGGTTGTGGTAAAACAAATGTAAGTATTTCTCATAAGTCCAGTGTGACCGCCAGGGATGAAAAAAGATGACAGAGCAGACAGAAAATCCCATGTTTTGTTTATCAACATCTTTTTTTGCCTAATGTCAGATACTTGGAGAGAGAATGTTTATTTCAATGAAAGACTGGCTTAGGGTTTGCTGATTCCCAAGGCAAAAGAAGGAAGAGTTTCCAACTTGCAAGCTATTCAGTGTGTGTGATGAGCTAAAGTCATTTGTGGATTTATATGTTGCATTTTGACGTGATTAAATGTTTTAAGTCTATTGATTTCATGCTGGGGATTAATGATGCTGAATGAAAGACATCAAAGAATAAGACATGTTTACATGGCTGATTAAAATACCTTAAAAAAGATGCAGGGTACCTATTACTGGATAGGAATGAGATAAAAGCAGTGTAGGACCAATCATGCGTTCTGCATCGAAAGGAAAATGAATTAACTTCTTTAGGCATAGAAAGAAGAAGAGTGAAGATTTGATAAGGATTGACTGTACCTTTCCGAATGCTTAACACTTGTGTTTGACTTGTTATTTTGGACGAGGGGATTAAAGAGGTTTCATTATCAATTGCTGCAGATCTGTTTTACTGAATCAATCAAAGCATGATGCTTAGCTGCTCGGGGATTAATGAGACGATCTTTTAACTGGAGAACTTGTTGGTGACGGCATGTTAATAAAGGACAAGACCCAGAGATATTCAGTACAACTGTGGACATGAGATACTGTAAAGACAGTGCTTGCTGCTTTGAATTTGCATAATACTTTTAGATCTGTTCGCCATAGCATATTAACTCAAAAAACCAAAAAATCGTTATCTTAAAATGCTCATAGTACTAATTGGTCTGTATCTGCTCTCTGCAAATGGTCCTGATGGCTGTCTAGATTCGTGGGTCATATCTGGATTTGCAGTTTGGTGTCACATTCTGTTTACCAAGATAATAGTAGATGAAGATGGAAAAGACCCATTTGCTCATTAAATCCATCCTGTTGAAAGCACGGTGTGGGCTCTTCCAGTAGTATTAAACTGTTAGTACCTCTGCTGTTAGCCAGAATGCCAGGGAGAGAATTTATTTGTGCTGTATCTGCGGAGAAGGATGCCTTAATGATCAAGTTAGCATGTGAAATACTTGATGCAGATGAAATACTCCCTTCTGCGCTGGGGAGAAGTTTAAACGTGCAATCTAATACAGCTGAGTAAATATCTGACGGGACCAGCTCGTGCACACATTCGTTTTTTTTCTCTGCTGACGCTCTGATCCGGATTAGCATATGTGAGATGAATTCAGCAGTCTGATACAAACTACAGCTCGTTAGTCTCAGAAAGGGGTTGAATGATTATCCTGGGTTCGGGGCAGCAGAAGGGGGGGGGGGGGGTGTGACAATTTGAGGTTATTTCCCCCACCCCACCCCCATTTCCACTGCTTAATACAAGACCTGAAGCCCTTAGTTACAGAACAAAGTGTCTGAGCAGTAACCAAGCTTGTGCAAACCCAAGAGAAGAGTAATGACTGTTCCTCGCAAGCTTCCTGCCTCGGTGCAGGTGCGGGAATCAGAAGCGCCTGAATAATTCATAAGGTGCAAATTAGCCCCGGCTTGCTCCCACTGCTCGAATTTTGCTTCTTGCTTACCTACCTAGTTGCTGGAAAGAGCAGGAATAAAGGAAGCTTGGGAAACTAGGGAGGGCAAGGCAGAATGTGTTGCGGTTTAAAGGCCAAAGTCAGGGAGTCTGCTGAATGCTGGGTGTGTTTTGAAGGCTCCGTGCTTATTGAGGAATTGGACTGCACATTGATTATTCATGAAGTGTTTTCTCAGGAAGAAGTAAGCTCTGGGGACCCATTCCATTGCTCTCCGAAAGGGAAAAAAACTTCCTTTTAAGAATTAGGTTTTTCCCGCTTTTATTGTTTCTAAAAATTATGGGTTAAAAAAAAAAAACCAACAAAATCACACTCCTAAAAGCTCATTTAAAGCCTGTTAAGCTATTTAAGAGAGTATGCATTTATGGTGTCGCTGAACTCTAGGGTCCAGAGAAATTTTATGAGAAATTTCAGATGTTAGGGTAGTCACCGCTTCAAGTAAACGTGGATTCCAAGAGCTTGTATGAAACTGGTTATATCTAGAAATGCAGTGTGTAATTAGCTTGTATTTATTTAAAAGGCAGCGTTCCTCTGCTTTAAATACTGTTAGTGGCAATTACCTTTTCTATTGGGTTACTTTAGCTGCTTTTCCTGCCCAGAAGAACGAACTGAGAGGTGAGTGGTGCTTCATCCTCCTGCTGCACAAGGTCCCAGCTGACCCAAATATCAAGGGAAAGGTTTTTACGGAGCGCTGTTGTTCCGGGAGAGGGGAATTCCCGACACAGATCTCTGACTGACTGGTTCGTGCGTGGCCGCGCAGCGCGGAGAGGAGCCGGGTCTGGAAAAGGCAGCTTGTTTCTGCCGCCTACCCGAATATGGCTTCGACGTCGCCCACGTGGGAGATGGAAACATCCGACATCCCCAGCAGGAGCAGGAACAAGGTAGTTAATTCTCCCTGTCGGCAGGTGTTCGTACGGAGGAAAGCTCTCCTAACGCTTTTGCTGTGCTGAATATGAAAAGAGAAGAACAGGAGGAAAAAAAAAAAAAACAACAAAAAAAGCGCTTTTTAGTGTTTGGGATTATTCTCTTTTTGGTTTGGGGTGGATTTTTTTTTTTTTTTTGTGACGTATACCCCCTTCTTTCTCCATTCCCTTCCACCCCACCCCCTCTTGGCCCCCGGCGTGCGGCGGCAGCGCGGTCACGTTGCCCATCATCTGTTTTTGTATTCCCCTCATTTGGGGGGCTGGAATATGGGAGCTGGCTCTCGTTTCTAGCTGATTCTGTCATTTCCGCTAGGCCCCAGCTTGGGCGGGCGCCAAGACCAACAGGTGATCCTTGTAGCTGCAAAACAGCAGGAAGGAGGCTGTGCCTGTAGGAGACACTGCACCAGAGGGGCTGCCTGGCCCTGCTCCATCCTTCCCGAGCGGCGCCAGGGAGACA
>JAOXNO010000001.1:167174324-167195070 GCA_028565335.1 Limnodromus scolopaceus
CAACCCCCCTGCCATGGGCAGGGACACCTCCCACTAGACCAGGTTGCCCAAAGCCCCATCCAGCCTGGCCTTGAACATGGTTCGTCCTTCATAGGAACAGGGGCAAAATTGTATGAGCTGCTGAGAAGTAATATGCGCTGTCAACCGTTGCAGGAAAATAAGCATTGCAGTGCAGTACGCTACGGGCTTTCTTATTTGTAAAGGAACGTGTTTGGAATGAGGTGATAATTCAGTTAAGCTTTTCTCCACAAGAAGTAGCTTGCAAAGTGGGCAGCGAGTTGGCTCTGGTCAGGAAGGGCCACCTCGAGCTGTGGAGCTGGGGGCAGCGGGTGTAGGAGCTGTGCAGGCTCTGCAGGCTCTGGGCGTCTCTGCCACAGAGGCACGGCCATGCAAACCTTCGCAGGGGTAGCTTTTAGAACACATGAAAAATTTCCAGGAATCCTCAAGACAGCCTCAAAGAATTGTTTTTTTTTTCAGAGGAAGCTCCTAAAGGCTTTTTTTTTTTTTTTTAAATGAAAACAAAGTTATATTTAGGAGATGGCAGTGGCTTAAGAAAACCAATTTCAAAACATATCTCCAAGGCTTAGGTTAACCCCTTGGCATGTACCATAATGTGAGTTAATGTGTCCCTGGAAACCCTAACTACACGTTTGTATTTGTGGGGCAGGCTGATGTTTTAAGATAGACATTTGGTAGCCTTAATCCTCTGCAAAATAGATGGTATCTCAAATTCTTTCTGCTCAGTACACATGGAAGCCAAATCACTTCTCCTACCTGTGGAGTCAGCGCTAGTAGTTTGAAAGCTGAAGGTTGCATATAGACAAGGTGTAAATTTTCCATATGCACTTCTTTAGGGAGCTGGGCTTTCTCTCGATGCACCGCAGCACATCTCCGCAGCAAGGCCGGGCTGCTGGGAGAAATGAACTGGGAACCCTCCATCAGCTCCACCGGTGAAAACGAGACGGCGCAGCAGATCTGCACAGCGGCGAGCATTCGCCCTGCCTGGCCCCTCCTGCTGCACCCAAACCAGAAACACAAACAGCAACGAGAGTAAACTCGGTTATGAAACATCAACATATTTAGTAATGCTTCTAGCAGCTAGCCCTCTGCAATCCTTTGAACTAAGCCGGCAGGCTAGGATTTCGTGTCTCTCTGCGGTGTTCTGCAGTTCGTCAGCCCTCTGAAGGGGGAGGACGCTGCCCCGGCAGGAACACGTTGCGTCTCGGGGGTACATCATCTGTGTGGAAACCTACAGGCGATCCAACACCCGAACCACAGCAGATTGTTGGGAATACACACTTTACTTCCCTTGGACGTGGCACCCCGTGCTAAACAGTGCACCGACGGACACTAGCATCTCCATATTTTTTCCCCTTCTGCCCTTTCCTTTCTCAGTGCTGGTTTACTGGCTTTGCCCCCTTCCAAAACCTCGGGTACATAGAGCTATTGGCAGGGACCGAGGTGTTTCCATCGAAACATTCTGAACTTTTCTCTTCTCTCCTCTATCTTGTGAAACCGTCTTAATCCCTACATTTGCAGTGGGTCCTGAACAAACCTGAATAATCAGGCAGACACCTGGCAGGCTGTGCTGTCCGTCTTACTTCCCCTTGGGTTAAGGGGCTAGTGGGAACGATCTCTTTCTCAGATGCTCACCGCTGGCTCCAGTGATGTCTATAAACCCCTCCCCAGGCGTGGCAGGATGAAGTGGAAGCTTTTATCTGTAGGGTGGTCAGGGTGGGCCCAGTGATTCCGTTTCATCAGGAGGCAGCGGTACCAGTTGGGGAGGCTGGAGAGCAAGCAGGAGTACTGCCCGCCTGCATGGGCTCAGTGCAGCCCAGTCCGGGCAAAAACCCTCCGAAGAGTACTGCAGGAGGGAGAAAAGCATCCTTTGGCGGCCCCTGGAAAGTCAGGTTTTCCAGTGCCTTTGGCAGGCAGCCTGGAGCAGATCCATTCCTTATGCCAGCCCTATGGAGCACCACCCCTCGCGGTTCTCCCTCCTGCTGCACCACATACCTTACTATTATTAATAGTCCGGAGGCGCCAGCAGCGTACTTTGTTCTGGACGGTATGCAGTTGTCCAAAGAGCAGGGAACTGTGTGACAATTGTTTTTGTGCTGGTAGATGGATTTGGTAACGAGCGCTCGACTTTTTCCTGGTCTTTTTTTTTTAATGCACTTTCCTCTCTTCTGCCTCCCGCCTGGGCTGTCCCCAACGCACTTAGCAGGTGAAGGATGCTGTAATCATAGAATGGTTAGAGTTGGAGGGGACCTTGAAGATCATCTAGTTCCAAGCCCCCTGCCATGGGCAGGGACACCTCCCGCTGGAACAGGTTGCTCAAAGCCCCATCCAGCCTGGCCTTGAACACTTCCAGGGATGGGGCATCCAGAGCTTCCCTGGGCAGCCTGTTCCAGTGCCTCACCACCCTCACAGGAAAGAATTGCTTCCTAGTATCTAATTGAAATCTACCCTCTTGCAGTTTGAAACCATTCCCCTTTGTCCTATCACTCCACTCCCTGATGAAGAGTTCCTCCCCATCTCTCCTGTAGGTCCCCTTTAGGTACTGGAAGGCTGCTAAAAGGTCTCCCCAGAGCTTCCTCTTCTCCATCCCCCTGGCAGAGGAGAGGGAAGCACTGTGGAGTCATGGAGGTGTGTGGGAGCAGCAGGCTTAATGTGGCATCGTAACACCAAGTGGGCTGTGCAGTCCCCTGAACATGGAGCCCTAAAAATCAAATGAAGAGGGAGCAAGAGAAACAATTTGGTTGCAAGTTCTTCTAACTTGTGTGGTGAGTGTGCAGAGTCCCACGGTGTGGTTCCTTGGTGCATGATGCAGCGTGTAGGGAAGTGAGCTGCTCCTGCACTTTTGGCCTGGGGCGTCGTGGCCCAGAGTCACGGACTTTGTCGTGCTGTCACTTGTGAAATCAGCGAAAGCTTCAAAATCTGTGGCCGCTGTTTGTTGAACCGTAAATCCTTAATAGTCATATTTACTTTGGAACCGACAGAACTTCCAAATATATCTGCTTTCAGGCTGCAAAACCTAAGTGAAAAAAGATGCAGATTAGCATGCGAGCAAATGGCGCTTCTGGTAAAAACAGTAGATTTGGAAATCGTGCTAATAAAATGTCCAGTCACGGGGATTCCTCTGAAGTCGGTGTGGAATAAGAAGAATAGGCAGCATGCACTGAACCTCATGTCCCCCAGATTAGTTACTGTTTAATGTTATTCCTGTAACCCATATACTTCCTCTTGTTACGCCACCTCCTCCTGTTTTTCCACCCTGTGTAGCTCTACGGTTTCACTGCGTATTACCTCAATGCGGCACATAGTTTGTCTTTTTAACTACTTTGTGAAGTAGCTAGTGCTCTTTTGGGTGTTGTAGAAGTAATAATAATAATAACAACAATAATAATAATTTGCCAGGTGTACTGCGTCAGGTTGTTCTTGTCTTGTTTGTTGCGGAAACGCCAAGCCAGGGTGACTGCTGGATGCTGATAACTGGGCTGTAAGGTAAACCCCTAACACAGGAAGGGAAATGGTCTGGTTTATTTATGAATACCCTCAGAAACAATGTCTGCCTTCCAGTATACCCGTGCTTTTTTAGGATAGTGCATTTTACTTGCATGCAGCATCGCCAAAGGTCAATAATAATCAGGGCTAAATTGCTTACAACGCAAAGGTAATGAAATGCTCTCATTACACCGGTCATCGTTTTCATTGTTAATTCAATGTTGTTTAACTTTTCACTGGTTTCTCTGGTACGAATGTGGCAGTGAGACAGCCAGGCTGAGCCACCTGCTGCTGCTGCTGCTTGAAAGGTGCAAAAAGGCACCGCAAAGAAAATTGATAGACTGCAGTTGACCGCATTAGGGAGAGACCTTAGTTGAACCAGCAGCAACTGGAGGGAAGTGTAAACTGGCTTTAATTCTCTAGCAGACCTCTGAATACTAAGGATGTACGCAGCAGTTGGGAGGACTCCTTCAGAGTCCGGTCATGTTCAGGATCACGTCCCCTCTGCGTTGTCATTGTGGTTGTTTGCAGCTGAGAGGAATTCTCTAGCTTTTGGACTTAATGTTAGATATGTAATTGGGTGGAGAATTAATGTAAACTTAAAATATTTCAGCTTCACAGTCATTATACTCCTTAGCTTTAAATTATTTAGCTTTGTGTCTCCGGTATCTCCCAAAAGCCCTGCCATTACCGATCGTCTGACTCTCTTTATTAGCTTATATTTTTCCCTAAAAGCAAGGCCTCGTGTACAGTGTAATTATCCAGCAGCGCCGATTAACTGCATAATTCTCTTTTCTGTAAAACTGCTGTGTAAATTACTTTTCATTTCACAAAAATGACTCGTCAGGCAATTTTGTGGAGGGGTTTTTGTTGTATTTTTTTTTTTAGGTTCCCCTTTCCCAGCCATCCTCTCCATCACTGTGTCATGGTAATATCGTTAAATACTGTTGTGTATGATCTTGGTGCAAGCACTAAGCCCTACAATGATTTCAATGGAGAAAATTAAAGTGGTTTCCATGGTATTGTTACTTCTACCACCGGACTTGATGAGCAAAAGTTGCTAAGATATCCTGCTCTTAGAGTAGGGATGTTTTTAGAGAAAATTGTCTGAACAACGAGATCGAGGAGACCTGTTTGGCTGAGCTAGCTGTTGAAATCTCCACCACTTCTCAACCTTTCAGATTGCCAGTTGCTGCTTCCACTTATGCTTCAGTCACCTCAGCAGCCAACGTGTCCTATTCTTTTTTGCTGTTGTCCCTTCCCTGTTTGCCTTGACGCTGGATCCTCACCCTTCCAAGACCAAGAAGCCCACCCCCCATCTTCCTATGCCCTTAGAAATTTCTTCATGCTCCCTACACCTGCTTCCTGGGCTAGATGGTACTGAGAAGATGGCATGTCCTTGTGGGACTATAAAATACTCTTGAAATAGGAAATGGAACTATGCTCATCAGCTTGTCATCTGAATTTGTCCTGAACAAAACAACGGACAACGTACAGAGAAGAGCCCTGCCTTCTTGGACTGGTGGATAGCCTGGATGTGGCAAATTGGACCTTTCCATTCTTAAGAGCATGTTTTCTTGGGTCTGCCGTTTTTAAAGCTGCCGTTTAATTGCGCATGCTATCTATTTGTGAACACCCCAAGCACTGTGGAGTTTGGAGGTCATCCTAGTCCCATACGGGAGTCCCTCACTAAAGCTGACATTTGGTTTCAAAAGGGCATGTTTCAGTAATGTGTGTGTAGAAACAACTGGCCAAAGTCTAAAATCCTTCCTACTGAGTCAGTCCAAGCGGATCCTGTAACCTGGCTAGTGTTTACCAAAAGAGCAGAAAAACATGGTTGCTATAGAGTGATTCTTCCTCTGGACTACCTACATCCCTTCCCTCTATCTATCATCTGCTTTATAGTTTCAAAAAGTCAGTAGTTTATGTACCTTCAGCCTCTAAGACTATCTCTTGACCTTAATGTTTAATATCCATATATGGCCCTGCTCTTTGAGAACTTGTCTAATCCTCCTTTGAGCCCATTTATTCTCCTGGCCTCTGCAGCATGAAGTAGCAGTGAGTTCCAAGTACGTGTTATATGGAAAAAAAAAAAAAAAGTTCTTCCCTCTGTTCAGTTTAAGCCTCCAGTTCTTAGAAAAAATAGTAAATAATCACTTCCTATCGTTACATTCTTGGCTGTGGAGAGCTCTGCTATCTCTCCTCGGTTATCTCACAAATTTGGCATTCCCAGGGTAACGTGGTTGTGGCCAGCTGTCAAAGATGTGGCTGAAATGATTTTCACAGGGAGAGTTTTCACTCTGTGCTCTCTTCTGGAGACCAAATTAATCCTAGATCTGCCATCGCTTGAGTCGGTTACTAAGAATAGGATAAATTCAAGAAACATCCTTCTCGTGAACTATTCTATCACTCTTTACGTTCAGAACATCACTACAAATAATTCCTTGTGGCACAAATAGTTGCAAAGTGTAGAACTGCTGAAATTCCAGTCGTTTTGCTGCTCTCACCATTTGCTTCTAATGAGTTGGTAGCTTGTTCAACCCTCTGTTTTTTAAGTATGACAAAATGATGCTTGTTGCTGTTCTGCTGCTTGAGCTATTGGCATATCCCTCATTTCTGCGGTGCCAGGAAGAGCTAGGATTACTGTACCGATTGTTCTAATTGTTTCCAAATTTCTCTCTCTAGCTTGTATTTCTGGAGCTAACTTGTTGTCTTTTTACATTGTTTTATGTCTTTTTTTTTTGTTATTTAATCCCATGCACCTGTGCTTTTAGACTAGATGTCCTTTCACTAATGTTCTGTGTGCTGCTGTGAATTGCAGCAATGAGCAGATGGAGTCAGACAAATAAGTATCTTTTACAATTAAAAAAAAGTTGATTTAATGTGTCTAAAAATGCAAACGTGTAATTTGTATTATGTATTTTCCTGAGTTTCAGACTTTAACCACTTGTGTTAAAAATGATCCTGATAACGGTTACTTCCCTGGTTCTTCTGCTATCAGTGACCTTAACAGCCAGTATTTTTGTTGACACATGGCTTGGCAAATAAAGGCTGAAACAGTAAATGGACCATCCTCTTTGATGTGTTTCGTAACTGTTTTCCATCAGGCGTTTGCAATACTGGTTTAAATGCTTAATTATATTCAAAGTCATTAGAAATCTATTGCATATGTCTGACTTTGAAGGGAGAGAAGTAACCACTTCAATACACTCCTCCCCCCTGTCCCCAATTCCGCTGCAACATTGTGACTGATAATACTTTCTCCTATTAATTAGTTTTATTATCACGGCATAGAGATCACTGTCTTCAAATCTCCGTAGGCCTCTGACTGGAGTGGCTGTTGATACCGAGAACCAATTTTTATGGGACGTTAGGGGACACTGTTGTGGAGAGCACTATAAAGCCTGTGTTTTCCCTTAGCGTGTTTCTGCATACCTCTGTATTGCAGAAGGGCTTTGCATCAGTATGTCTACTAGAGGGTTGCTCTACATTAGCAGTCCCTTCCTCATAATGGGGAGAAAAAGACACAAACGTGTTGCTTTGCAGCAAGGATCTGCTTAATTGTGACAGAGGTAGGGCTGTAAACCATGCTAAGGCGGAAAGGTCACAGCTTCTGTGAAAAGTTTCTCTATTAATAGTCCGTAAGTATTTTGTTTCTGCCAAGCTAGTGCTTAGAACCAAATTAGTCCCTCATTACAAGTCTGATACATTAAAGTCAAGGGTGTATCAGCCTGCCCTGTGTTGCCTCCAGACACCCTCCCTGGTCCCTCGCTCAGGCTGCATTTTCATAAATGTACGCGTATGGCAAATATGAGCAGACAAATGACTAAGCAATTTGTTGGGCAGTCAAACAACTTGTAAAACAAATGAGTGGTTTTTTTCTTTCCTTTTTCTCTGCTCTTAAATACATTTCACAAGCTACCACCTCTTTTTTTTATCGGCTCTGTGGAAATAGTTGCCCTGATTTCTCAGTGTCACGTGTTGCCTTCAGTGTAACAGATAAAGATATTGCCATGGATAAATAAATATTCGGTGTTTCTCTTGGTATGACTCCTTTCATCAGGAAAGTAGATAGGTGGAGTTCATTCTGCTTTTAATGGAGAGAGGTGGTCATCTCCGTACCATTTCAAAACATACATGTTTAAGATACGTGAGGTGAATTATCCCAAGAATTGCCAGTTTCTCCCTATGTCTGTCTTTCCTTTGGCCATCAAAGGAGTCTAAGCAAACCACTTAACTAAGTTAGAACAGAGAAAGAGAAGGAGTTTTGAAGAGGAGATAACAAATGTAGAGTAGATGTAAGGTAAAAATACCATCCTGGAGAAAAAAATCCTTCTTTGAAAATACGTATTTGAGTTTGAATTCTAAATGCCGTAAAACAAGCACCCAGCGAAAGCCAGAAAGCAGAGTTTGAAGAACAAGTTAATCTGGAATCACGTACAGCTTTGTGTCCATAAGATATACCTGACCGTGACTCTGGATTTCTTACCTACCATATGCCACCCCTGTTATCTTAGATTCCTTATGCCCTGACTTCTAAGGATGCCCCAGTCACCTATATTTTCCATTCTGGATAATGTCTATTGTAAAAAAAGGGGAAAAAAAACGGGCAGTTAATTACTCTGTATGTCATTCCTTTGTCTGAAAAATGGTAGTAACATTGTCCATCAGCCTCACTTGCGTATTGAGAGAATAAATTCATAAATCTGAACTATGTTCAGATAATATGTTGATTCTCATAGTAAAAGCTATGAATTATAGATAAACCTGACAATAATTGAGAAGAAAGGGAAGGAAGAAGGTTTACTGCTTGCTTTGCTCTCTTTTTGCTCCCTCTAGTAGCACAAAAATGAATTGTTCATTACTGTAGTCCTAAGGGTGAGACCACTGGTGACTTCTGATGCTCTCGTAAATTGAGTTGGGCCCTCGAGATACAGTTTTTAAAGTGGCCATGGTTCACGTGTCGTGTCTGAATCATAATTGTCTTAGACCCAAAAGTAAAGATTTTGATCCTAGTGGTGCAAGTGCACTCGTACAAGCATCCCTTTGCACCTTCAGGGAACATCTTTAACTTCCGTGGGGTCCCATGTGGACACAGGTTCAGCCATCTGGATCCAATTGCAGGATTTAGCATTCAGATCCACCGATTTTATTTTTTTTGCCTTAAGGCACACCACAGAACACAGAACTACATGTGTCAGTGCTGGGTAGTCCGAGCTTTCTCCTTAAGAAGCGTTAGGATAGTGTTAGTGTGGTCGTCTAGAAGATACTTTATGTCTGGGATGCTTCAGTTGAGATGTGACAAGGAAGTTAAGTTTCGCGGTGTGTGGGTGAAAGTCTCCATTTGTTGACTTGGTGTCCAAGCCCTTTAGCAGTGGCATGACTTGGTGATATTAGTTACTTTTCCAAAAGCAGCAGGGATAACTTAACTGCACAAATGAATGGGCAGAGTCCCGTCCCCGTCCCTCCCCGTGGGTTTTGGGCACTTCTCTCGTGTGAGTACCAAAGTTCAGCCGAGTGCTGGTGAATCATGCCGGGGAGGGTAGTGGCACATGTGAGCTCCCTAATCTGCTTCGCCATAGGGTTAGAGACACCTATGGCTTGGGATGGAGGGGGAAGAAAGCAGAACTGCTGCCTTTGTTGGAGATACCTGTGGTTCCATCATTTAAGGTGTATGGTAAAACCGCTCTGTGAGAAATGTCATGATGCAATGATCACGTAAATAGTAATGGTGGTCAAGCGGAGTCTAGTAACAGGCATGTTCTGTATTCAGACTTCTTGCAGTATTGTCTGATCTTGCAGCAGAGTGAGTCAGAGATGATTTCAGAAGTTAAACTTGATATTTTTTGTTTCTTCCTTGTTGATATGTTTCTTATGTTACTTTATGTCAGTCTGCTAGTCTTAAATCCTTGTTTCTCAGAATCTTTGTTTCGGTGCTTCTCATAGAAAAGTACATTTCCTGACTGCAGCTGGGGAAAGGTGAGGATGAATATATCTATTGGAGTTTTCAGTATTTTTATAGCCTTTATCATTCCCCAAGACCATGCACATGCCTCGCAGCAAGGCAGCTAGGTTTACTAGCTAGTTTTAACTAGCCTTAGAATATTCAGGGCCTCAAAATGGCATGTAGGGGACTAAACTGTGTGCGTTTTATAGAGAAAAAAACCCAAAGTTCATGAGTTGTGAAGATAGCACAAACATAACTCTAGTAAGGAACATTAACGTGTTGATATGCGTGAAGTACCCCTCAGCAGTAACTGTTTCAAAAGGCAGTTTCCTGAGTGCTCTCCGATGTCCCTATGTGTCCTTACCAATAGAAATAAGACCATGACAACATGTGTTTGTGGGAATCCTCCAAGTACTGGCCCTAAATGTGAACTTAAAGTCCAACAGCTTGGTTTTGAAAACACATTTATGGGAAACTGTGCAGAGGGGACTGATCCAGCTGAACTGGAATTGTTTGCCCAAATAAAATTGCTTGGGTGCTTGAGGGCTCCCGGAATCAGCCTCTAATTGCAAGAGTTTACAGATGTTAAGGAATTACGCATGCTTGGGCTTTTGGAAATCTCTGTTTAAGGTATTTCTGTATGTCCATTGGATTTATGTGAATGCCAGGGATGTGATCGTGTCAAAGAGCGTGTGAGAAACGCTGTTGTTGGAGGAGGTAGAGTACCCTTCCTCATACCCCTTACAGGGGAGGACACTAGCAACAGGGTGGGGGAAGGACATGCGCAGAAAAATGCAGGGACTTGACAAGACTGGTGGCTGAGTGGCAAAACTAAATGCAAATATTAGGAGACGGGAAAAAGGCAAGGAGTTGAGAGAAGGTGTTTTAGCTTGGGCAATAGGCCTTCCTTACGTGTTAAGTTTTATGACACATAAAGTAGCCTCGGCTCATCTAATAAACTCCACCAGCATAGTGTCAGCACACTGTGCCCAAAGAGAGAGATCTGTAAAATTGTTCCGTGCTTTAAAGCCACGTTCTTTTGGTAGACTTTTTTCCCGGTTCAAAGTCATTATGAAATGGCACCTTTTTGTTCTGTTTCTTCTGTGTCTCTTTCTTCTCTCTGTCCTTTGCCCCCTCCCTTTCTATCCGAGGGGCTGTCGTTAGACGAAAAGAAGCACTATTTTTCTAACGTTTCTCCAGGTGAGGACTGATAGGGGAAGGGGGAGGGGAAAAAAATCTTTCTTTCTTTTTTTTCCCCACTTCAGGCTTCAATTATTCTGTACCCTTTGAAGAACCGTGTAGCTTAACTGCAGGAATGGCCTGATTTCTTCTGGTGAAAATGCCTTCCAGTCATCTTCCCCAAACTGTGCAGCTTGGAGCACTGAAGTCTTTATTTTGGGGGAAGAGGAGGGCGTATAGAATTATTTGGAGGGTTAAGGAACAAAGACCAAGAAACTAAGGAGAAAACTAAAAAGTGAAGGAGGCTGCTGCCATCTAGAGTCGAGATTTAACATTGATTGCATTTTCAGGAATGCCATTCAACTAATGTGTATGTGAAAACAATGGTAGAGGAAAACCCCTCAGAGCAATAGAATTTCTTTCTTTACCTTTCATTTCAGTGGGAATAATGGGAACTTCTAAAAGTATTTTGGATTTTTAGTAAGTCCTCTTTTTTTGTGTACAGCTTATATAGGTATATTAATTGCAATTAAAATCTTCTGATCACATATAAAAACGGATAAATAATATAGACAGTGCTAAAAGGAAGACAACAATTTACAATTAAGTACATGTGTAGAGGAGACAACAGAAAGTTGCAAACAAGCTGGGCATAAATGACTGAGACTGAAAGCATTCCCTTCAATTTTGTGCTCAGTACAATGCAATTTTCGTTCATATCGATGATATCATTAGGGTATGCTGTAATATTCAGCAGCAAAATGTAATTTTTACTGGTTTTCACCTTTTAAAAAATTTTAATTTTATAATATAATATTGTTAAATCCCAAACTTCACCTGACAGTCAAGCTGTAGAGGGGATTAGGGCTTTCTTTAAAATATTAATTTGGAGCACAAACTGTGTGACATGAAGATCAACCTGAAAAAGTACATGTGTAGAAGCTAACCAAGGTGGTTAGAACTTAAGCTTTCTTTCCAGAGAAAGTGAGAGGAAACCCATTACTCAGTTTTCGTGAGTTCAAACCCTGGAGAGATTTAGAAGGACAACAAGCTACTAATTGAAAAAAAAATATGGTTCATTTTAAAAATTCTCAATGTTTATAGCATAAGCAGGTAGCTTTTTAGGATAGCTTCCAAATGTGAACAAGCCACTGTGGCATCCTACTTTGTCTTTAGACTTTAAAAATTAATTACATTTTTGGAGTGACATGGCCTCTCCTTAACTTTCCGACCAACTTGACCTGAATTTTAAACCCTTCTATGCCGTTTCCTGGCTGTATTCCTGCAAGTAGTTGCACTGAAAGCAAATTGGATTTAGAAGAGCACCTGTAAAGATGCTATCAAAATTGTGGTCTGTATTAGGACTTGTTAACTGACAAGCATCTTTTTTGTTTGTTTTTGCTTGATTTAAAAAGTCAGCTCAATATTTTCCAAGATGATTGCATTCTTCTTTGCAAGGGCTGGGGGAGTATCCTGGGACTACAGATGGAAAAGCAACCTCTGTGTAGAAGGGCATATACAGAGGGGCTATTCCCACTGCTTTGTCACAGGGCTTTTCTCGTCTCTCTTGTCTCCTTTCCCTCAGATGTTTCTCCAGCTCCAGCCTCTCGATCCCTTGTGTAACACCATACTGGGAGGTTAGAGCTCAGACCAGGTAGCATACTGGGAGCAGGGCAGGCAGGAGAGGAAGATCCAGTGCAGAGTTGATTGGAGTAAGGCTGTGGCTTTTAACTTAGAAATAGCAAATAAGAATTGTTTATTTGTTTGTTTGTTCGTTTTACACTTTCCCCCCTCTTCTAATTATAATTAGAAATCAGAATTAGTGAACTTAGTCTGAATGACTTGAAGGCTTATAGTAACTTGAACTGGGACAGTGGGAGACCCCTTTAGTCCTGTGTCACATTTGGACCCTCACTTGTCTGGTCCTTCTTTGCTGCTCCCTCTGCCCCTGATTGCCCAGTTTCACAGTCCCAAGGGAAGAACCAGCAATGGGTCCTTCTGGGAGGAGAACCTCTCTTGTGCAAGGCCAGTCTCCTCTCTCCCAGCAAGGCAGCACCCCACCAAAGTCTGAGTTTGCAGGAACGAACAAACACTGTTGACAAGACCAGGTACCTCTGATCTCCTATTTTGAGTCAAGCAGCAGCTCCCACTCTCGTGTTTTCATTAGGACTATGAAGCAGGCTGCCCCACAGCACAACCGTGCTCATAGAGCAGCACATCCCATCCAGTTCCTGAAGGCGTTAGAAATCCCATTGCACGCTTGAAGGAGTAGAGGTGTGGTGGTTGATGCAGAAGAGGTAACAGACTGCACTAACTTGTAGCTATATGAATGTCCCATCCCTAATGTATGGCTTGCAGGGTGGTGGAATGGCCTCATTCCCCTTGGTGGGTTGCAGATAAGGGCAGGGGAAAGAGGATGACCATCAGGTGGAGCAGAGCAGGGCTGGGCTCAGTGTGGCATACACAAGCTCAAAATATTGTGCCTTAATATTTGGTGCTGGGTGTGCTTTCAGAATAGATACCTATTGCCATTATAGCATCCTTATGTCTTCTCATCACTGATGCATGCTCCTTGCAGAGCCTTGATATAGCTGATACTTAGCAAAAGCATTCTGAGTTTGCATATTTCCATTTTCTATATGTGTTTCAATCGGCCTCCTTTTCACTTTAGTCATTTGATACTGTTTTAATTTTCAGCTATTCAGATTTTGATGTCTTGGTTTTAATCAATTAAATGTGTAAACACACTTTGTGTTTGGGAACAGCCTTTTAGCTACATGTGTAGAGACATTTGTGTCTATACATGCAGCACCCCCTAATTTAAAATTGGAAGGTACTCTTTGTCCTTTTCCTCAGCTCCAGCAGCATTTCTCTGACTTCTGAACAGAAAGGAATATGATTCTGTTTTCATGGAAGTTCAGCTTAAGATCAAACATTTCACACACTTTGATAAATCTGCTCAACCACTTTTTAAAAAGAAGGCTGTCAAAAAGCGCTTTACACTTTTACTCTTCCTTTTTGTTCTCAGTTCTTTGAATTATCCTATTCTGAGACTTGAAAATAATTTCACATTCGTTAGTAGTTTTGTCTTTTTCCATTTTCCCCCAGTATGCTCTTGTCTTGTTATTGCAGCCTAGACGCAGCTATTAAGAAGAAGTTAAATTCACAAAGTACATGAACTCTTTTTTTCCTTCATCTCCTTTGAACTACTTTATCTCTCTATTTAATTCTGAGGTCTGAAATGAAACCCTGGCACCGTATCTTTCTCTCTACCTTGCTCAATTCTCCAGCTCTGAAAGCATGAGACTTACAACAGATTACTCACACTATTTTTCTTTGTAGTTATTGCAATTAAGAAGATTCACCAAAAACTTTTTGAGGGTTTTGGGGGGGATTAAAATTCTCTGCTTGCTGGTCTAACATGATTACCTCCTCCAATCTCCTTTTCCCTCTTTTGGTTTAATAGAGCTTTAAACTACCACAATATTTCTGTTTACGTTCTTATTTGGGCATAAGCATCTCAGAATTTATGAGCAGGATCTGGGTTTAAAAAAAAAGGTAGATTAGTTTGCTTACATTCTCTGACAGATTGGGCATGTAGTCATTAATAAATACATTGCCTTCTTCGAAGTAGGGTTTTACATGGAAGAAAATGTGGAGGAGAAGAATATTCTGCACAGGAGGTATTTACCTGGTTTTTAGATTTCTGTATGTTGCTTTGTTCTTTATGCTGGCAGTTCCACCCACCTTCATTTACAGTGGCTTGATATCCACACAGCGTAACATCGTTAGATTACACATACAGCACATGGGTCTCATCCTGCAAATGCTATTGTCATGCTTCTCCACTGAGAACACATTATTTCAGGGAACTGTGCTGCTTTCAGTACATTTACAAATCCAAACAAGACCTGAGAGGAGCAGCAAACTGCTTAGACTGCTGGAGGGGATAGCTAAGAGGACAGAGTTTAAGAGTTAAATACATATAGCTTGGCTAAACAGGAGTTCGGGGGAGTGTAGCATTGTGTCTTGGAAATGTAGAGGAGAGAAGATGGAAAAAGAAAGAATCCAAACTGTACATGAGAGTATTAGGTAGTACCAGCGGCAGTAGATTAATTTAATCTACTTCACCCTCAGTTTAAAATCTTTCTGCCAGCACTTTTCCTTTGCATCACAACATATGATGGAAAAAACCCCTCAGGATATTTAAATAAAGCAAAAAAGCCCAAGGATCCTTTATGAGTGGGAACCAGGAGAAAGTATGACAGTGGGCTCTCAATTTGTTGGGTGTTAAATTTGAGGAAATGTCCCGGTCCTGCTGTAAGGTGTAGTTTGTGTGCCTGATGCTTCTTTTGAAGCAGTATAAACTACCGCCCCCTTTCTCCTGTCAATACGTCCTGTAGAACCTTTGTTATTACTGGTGATGTCCCCATCCAGTTGCCTCCAGGAGAGGGGCTGAGGTGTCAGGTGAAGCATATGTAACTCGAAGTTCTGCTGCCTTGCAATTTGTCTTGTCCATGCAGGGAAAAAGAGCGTGACTCATGCTGTGTGCATGCCTCCCTGTACTCCCATCGTGTTAGTCCGCATTTCTGTATCAGTTGTCATGTTGACAGTCCGGGCCTAAACCCAGGCAGAGCTACAGAGGGAGTAGGGAGGGATGGGTGAAATTATAGCTCCATGGAAATCAGTAGGAGGTTGCTAGTCAGAGTGACCAGAATTTCCCCCGAGATAGCAATGTGTTAGTAGAGTTGTCTTCTTTGAACTTGGATCTTGTGCATTTCAGAATTTGAGCCATTAGAGATTTTACTCTTTTAACAGAATTGGTTTTTTCCCCAGATATTTGCTGAACAGCTCTTCACCAAGATGCCCTGTTACATTTTGGTTAGCTCAAGGAAAAAAAAAAAATTATATTATTGTTTCTCCATTTAAATAGGCGCTACTGTCCTTGAAATGTCAAATATAATATGACATGTCAATTATTGTGTGTCAGGCACATGATGTATTTTCAGCCCCTGTTGATTTAGATGGGTTTTGACGTGGGGTTGACGTATTCTAATGGTGCTTCTTCGGTTTAGTGAATGTCTTGAAAACAACATTGAATGGCACATAAATCACAGCACCACCTTTTGCAGGGACGCTTGCCAGAACATGAAGTAGCGGCTTCGTGTTCCTGCGAGCGTTTGGCCAATAATGGTTCTCTTGTCACAGAGCTGGGAGCCTGCAGTTTCTGGCAGGTTTGCCAGCAGGGCAGAAGCAGTCTGATCACAAAACCGCTTTACTGAAGGATTTTTTAAATTATTAATTTAGAAGAAGAAATCCTAACGTTCTCTTAAAGAGATCTTTTATAAAATCTCATACCAGTATTTGGCTCGCATTGTGTCTGACGATGTGTGTGTGATATGGAAGTATGCAGTAGGACTGTAGGCATGGTCACCATATAGCAGTAGTGAGGATTTCTTCCTAACTTGGCTCACCTAAAATATGCACCTAGAAGAATAAGGATGAAACGCTCTCTCTGGACATCACAGCAAACAGTAACGGGCATTTACTGACTGCTAGCAGAGTAAGAAATGAGGAGAGATTACATTTTGATCTTTTAGACTATATACTTTCAGAATTTGTTAGTTCTGTTTAGTACTAGCATTTACTCTTCTGCCTGAAAAACATGGGTGCTGTATTTGTACATGTGTGAGGTTCAGCCACTTCCCCAAAAAGGTGATACAATGAGATGGTGGGAGGTGGAGAGGAGAGAAGGAGGAGGGGTAGCATCCCCATACTTTTCAAATTGGGAACAAAATGACAAAAAGAGCAAGAGGCAGGAGTAAGGATAGCCTGGAAATCAGTTGCTGCACTCTGGACCCCCAAGCCATGTTGTCCTCCTTTCCTGATCTTCACTACTGTTTGAACCTAGCACATTGCTTTAAGGAGAAGCTGTGCATTTAATTTAGGTATATTTTCAAATGGTATTGTTGAGTAAGACGGACTCTAAAATAACGTGAGACTTCATAATAGTGTCATCCTTCAAAACAGCTTTTAAATCCAGTGCTTTCAGATGGGTAGAGTTGGGCTTCAGCCCTTCAGAAGAGAAAGCTCACCCACAGCATGAGTATGTAAACCCCGTCTCTGCTCTTTGAACTCCAGAGACTGAAATGAAAGCAGCTTGTCACAAAAGTAGATGAATACAGGGCCGTTTTTTGTTGTTGCTCAAATTTCTGTCACAGAAATGAGATAGAAGGATTTAACATCCCGGTGTTAAAATAGAGAGCGGTGCAGTATGCGCTGCCGGTTTGACTGATAGTCTGTAATTTTACACACTGTCTGCAGAAGAGGTTTGTCGGACCCTTAGTATGAAAAGATGCTAGAGGTCCACCCACCAGGCCATCGGCCGCTGAAAAGGTTAAAGCTGTTTTGAAAATGACTATCATTTACTGAACACAAAACACATTGAAATTCTGACATCTCATTTTCGTAGGAAAGACCATAGCAAGAGCAAGAAGTAACCGGCCAGAGAATGCAGCCTTTAACGCTACCCCAAAGCATACATTGGCAGAAGCACTACAGCTTTATTCTTAGCAGTGGGATGTGCATCCCTGGTCCACACTGTCCCAGTTTGGGCCCGACTGGCCACTGAAAGGAACAACAGATGCTCTCCACCCACCTTCTGTATGGCAGGAGAGGGACTTCATCATGCCACAGGATGCTTCTACATCACATTTAATTAACATTTTCGCTATTAAAAAAATCCATTCTATCAGTATTCGAGACTTCTCTGCCTCTGTTTGTGACAAACTGGGTTGCATTTGAGTGGCCAAATGTGAGACTTAAATGAGAGAGGTGTTTTGTGGCTGCTGTTACAGATTAATATGGAACTCAGAACGGACCTCCAGTTATCCAGGCAGAGGGGAAAGAGGTGAACTTGGAAATGGGAGTTACCAAAGAAGGATTCAGGAGTGTAATTGAAGTGAATGGGCTTTCCTACAGCAATATTTCTGAAAAAAAAAATGGACGTGGGCACATCAGGTTGGGTTTTGTGTACCCAACTTGTGATTTTATCTCAAACTCAGTTTCAGTCTGCAATGACAGTATTCTGCCCTCCGTCCCTCCCATATGGGATAAAGGAATGTAAGAGAGGCAAAGAAATGAGAACTGCGGTGGGAAGGAAGATCCCTGCTCTCTCTTCTCCCTCCACCCCCCCGAACGTGTTTCCTCACCTCTGGGTGGGTGTTGTGAGGTGCCTTGAGCAACCTCCCGCACCTCCCAGCTGGTGTCAGGAGGGAGGGATGCCTGTCCGAAGCGACAGGCGGTTCCATGGTGCACGTGGGACACAGGACCCCATTTCCAGGGTGAGATGTAGAACTTGTCTTACTCAGGCCGTCGCTTGCGATGGTCACAGTCGTCTCGCCTGACCCTGCGTCGAATGTCTCTCTGATGTCCCCTTCCACCTGCCTTAACACTTTTTCTTATTTACTGTAGTTACAGCAATATCATTCTGTCGTGCTGGGATTTGGATTTGTGGGTTGGTGGTTTTTTTTCTGTGTCTCTTCCAAATGAACAATTGTGACAGCGAAATGCTTTGATAATTATCCCTTTTTACTGCATGTGAAGGCTCCAAATGTTTTAGGAAATTATGGGGGTTTTTTGATCTTTAAAGTTCTGGTGTGTTCCATCCCATTTACAAAACAAAACAAAACAACATATGTGCAGGGTTGAGTTTTGCTAGATTTTACCAGACTGATTTCTCCAGTCAAAGCTTGAGTGTAAGCACGCCGGTTGTTCTTAATTACCGTATTGGCAGTACTAGTTGGTGCTTTATTTGGTGACTGATACTGTTTCTAAGATCTCAGACAGTAAACAAGCAGAGATTTTGTCAGATTAGGAAGGGGAACATATCCAGAAGTAGGTGTGGGGGATTTTGGTGTTTGCTTTTTTTTTTTTCCAAAAAGGAAATTTAAAAGTACATCTAAAGACATCCTGATGTGGTTTATGTTATTAGCCAAACATCCTCTTGGTGATGATTTGGGAGACTGCTGCTTTCAGGGAATCAATAGAAATTCCAGAGACGAATTAGCTGGATCCTGGGTCAGCACAACTAGCTTTGGGCTAATACATGCAGGAAACCTGTGGCAAAGCAAGGGACTGCTGGATCCTAGACCCGTGCTCCTGGCCGCACATTTATGACACTTGAAATTCAGAGCACTCTCTTCTAGCCACGGAGATCTGTTGACCTACCTTCGGGACTTAAAAACTACGCTTGGCAGAGCACTAATGAGCAACATGCATAAATTAGCGAGGTGGACGGAATGGCCCATTATTACCATCCCTTGATTCTCAGCGCTGTAGGGGACGCAGTCAGGAGGGCTGCCCCAGGTTCAGGGAGAGCAGCTAGGCAGATCCGCTTCGCTTCTTTGCAAGGTTTCATTTGTGATGTGAGTGTACTTCCAAGTGTGAAAATAAATCATAGAGAGGGTAGTATAAAAAATAAATACGGTGGAGTAATAACAAGGCCACAGAAATATTCTTTAGTACTGAATAGGACAAGGAGTATCATGCAGATGAAGGAGGTCTGATATGCGTTTCTAAGGCATCTGCAAGAAATCCCACTGGTGACTGGGTGATGTTTCTCCGTGGATGGAAATCAAGTTCATTCCTTCCTCCCAGAGACATGTTTGAATGCAAGGGAAAAATGTGCCAATCTGATAATGGTGGCCATTTAGCCACCTGTGTAAAAGCGTTCATTTAACAATACTACATGACTATGGATTCTCTTTCTTTCTTTGGTCAGCATTGTTTCTAAGTATTTATTTAAATAATTCTTGTGGGAGGAAGCTAAATAAAATGTATTTTATAAAGCCTGCAAACATGCGGTTTTGCCTCTTGCTAGTGTTTAGAGAAGGGCTGGCTCTAAAATCTGACAGTTGCAAAGCTTGTTCAACTTTGTATGTTTTTATCCTTCTCTGAACAAAACATTCTATGCTTGTTGGAAATAGCAGAATAATTTCCCTCAGATAATTGAATACTTGACATCCCAAAGGGAGACATACGCCCTTTAGCCAGTGGGAAAACATTTCTTATCAGGAGAACACATTGTGTTACATTTCAAAAAACCTGAAGAGGCAACTTAATTTAAAACTTACCCAATTTAAATCCTCGTATGAGAACTTTCATACAAAGTGATAGTTAATATAACCAGCCAAGTCCTCAGTCTGATTTTACCTTAGCGGGGCTGAAGCACAGATGGGGTGAAATCTTGACCCTTTATTTTGACAGCGAAAAGTCCTCAGGATTTTGTTCTCACCTTTCTAAAGAAGAATATTGCCATCCTAAAGGTGTCTGTACTTTTTCCTGACCAGGAAATAGGGCCACCTGTTGTTTAAGTGGAGGAGCATGAGAGCAAGCCCACACAGCCAACTCGACCCAGTGAAGTCCAGAGGAGTGGAGCTGCTTGGCCAACAGCCTAATCGATGCTCGTGAAAAAGTTATGGGGCATTTATGGTGAAGAATAAGAATAGGACCAATGGAAACAATGGAACAATTTCTAATGTGAGAAACAGATCTGTTGAAGATGTATTTCTTTAGATTTCTTAGTACAAAACATACCTTATGGCTATATGCAGTCTGCCTAGAGAAGAAATTTTGCTCTTAAACCTTGCCTTGCCTATGAGCACTTGAGATTGTAAACACAGTGCTGCCTTGGTGAGAAAGTATTAAGGGGACCAATTCATGAAGACCACAATACTCTGATTTCCTCTTTCTGTGGGGAAAGGATATGTTTGACTCTACTTGTTTCACTTTAAATGGCGGCTTTGCCAGACTTTTCTGAGGCCCCACGTCCAAGCTGGGTATCTTTCTGACTGCTGAACAGGTGTAAGAAGTGTTGAACAAGGAATTGTTGAAAATTGCCTTTTTGCTATGTGTGAAAAGTAGATAAGTGCTCTGCTGCCTAATTAATTGCACAGAATCACACAGAATCACAGAATGATATGAGGTTGGAAGGGACCTCTGGAGATCATCTAGTCCAACCCCCCCGCCAAAGTAGGTCCACCTAGAGCAGGTTGCACAGGAACGTGTCCAGGCAGGTTTTGAATGTCTCCAGAGATGGAGACTCCACCACCTCTC
>JAOXNO010000001.1:167207232-167239501 GCA_028565335.1 Limnodromus scolopaceus
CCAAATGCGAGGATCCATAGTCCAGATCTGGGTACTGAAAACACTCTTTCATAAAAGGTTTCAGGATTTTTATCCATTTAAACTTGTCAAAGAGAAATTATGGAGGCTACCTATGAAGTTGTTTAGAAAGCAGGGTTCAGTGAGCTTGGATCTGGACTCATGTAAAATAGAAATAAAGCTCAGATAAAGTCAGCCTATTCCATTATTGGAGTGGTATTTCAAGCATCGTGGCATTTTTTCTGGCAATAAGCACTTCTAAATCAAGACCTGAATTGTTTCATACTGCAAAATCTGCTCTAGTTCAAGCGCAAATTGTTTCAAATCTGTGCTGTGGACTATACTGTAGAAAAGGAAGTATTTAATTCATTTTTAAGGTCACTTCTGTCACAGTGATATGTTACTGCTGATCATCTGGGGCCCAGAATATACTCCATGCTCTTGCTTCATTTTTTTGCTTCTGTTCTTTTTTTTTCAGTTCAATTTCACCATTCAGTATTGAGAGCACAAGGCGTCAGAGGAGGTCTGAGTCTCCAGACTCCAGGAAGCGGCGCATCCATCGTTGTGACTTTGAGGGGTGCAACAAAGTGTACACAAAAAGTTCCCACCTGAAGGCTCACCGGAGGACACACACAGGTAAGGCTTTGCTGGCACCGTGTACCACGGTTAGGACAAGCAGGTTCCTTTCTCCCTAGTTTAAAACATACTGAACTCATCATCCTACACTCTAAGAGCCAAAGGCCTGTACCCGAACGGCAGAGGTGTCTGCGAGTGCATCAGCATTGGCATTCTGCTGCGGACCAAGAGCGTGGCTGTTGAATTCAGTCATCCCCGCTTGGCAGCACAAGAGCGGTGTCAGCACAAACCAGACTCCTTTCAGACGAAACTAAACAGAAGAGCGGCCTCCAGGAACACACCTACTGTGCTTCAGCGAGCAATTGCTTGGGAAACCCTCAAGATGAGCATATAGTGTGGACGTGGATCTTCAGCACCATTTTTTTCACTCTAAAGACCTGCTCCAGTTGAGCCAGTACTTTCTTTTACAGATGTAGCCATTGAATGCTAGGTGCCACTAAATGCCTTCAGTTCAATTCCAGTCTTAAATCAAGAGCTTGATATTTCTTTCTGGAGGCTTTCAGGATCACCTACCACATCCTGCAGAGGGAAGTCTTTATGAGGATAGGTCGCTCTAGGTCCCTACAACAGAGATGCAAGAGAGCTGGGTCCCATTCAGTGATGATAATGTTTAACACTTAATCAATACCCGTTGTCCTGATTAACTCTATGGGCTGTTACTGGTCTACATGACAGGCATGCAAGGGTAACTGAAGCAGTGATGTACAGTTGTTGTAATTTTATTGTGGATAAACTCAGGTGCATCAATTTGAAGTCATCAAGACCAATTTAAAAGGGGATTGCTTGGATGGCTAGAAAGGCAGTGGACAGAACGCTCTGAGTTTCAGTGCTGTTCCTTGCTTGGCTGCTGATTTGCTGAAATTAAATTTCTTAATCTTTTTACTCTTAATGTACTTCAGTGTTCTTGGAACTCCTTGGAGAAAAGATGGTGTTTGTCCAGAATGTTGCGCAATGTTGTTCTTTACTGAGAATCTGCTGGTGCTTTCTGTGGTGTGATGTACTCTAAAGAGTATGAGATATTATTTAAAAAAAAACAAGTGATGGCTTCTCCATTTCAAATGGGGCCACGTCTCCATCACTCTTTCCAAGATGTCTTTTGGTTGGTAGGACTTTTGTTGAGAGGAATACTGAACAAGGCTCCATCCTAATATCCCCTATTAAACCAATTTCTGTAAAGTAAGAGTCCCTTCCTTAAACAGCGGAAATGTTCTGGTGATCTGGGAATTTCATTATACTTCTCTCTAGGCCAATTAATGTAGTTTCTTCATATCATCCCATTAATGCTTGTGCCTTCTCCTCTCTCTTAATTTATCATGTCTTCATTATTTTTTTTCTCTTCCCTGTTCTTTCCCATCTACAATGTGGTCTTTAATGCCCACCCTTCCGATATATTCTGTATACCCTTACCCTTTCACCTTGTTCTCCATCATTCTTGTTTTACTTCTTTTATCCCAGTCCCTAAATCTAATTTCTGTCCCTTTCCTTCTACCTGTCTTGCTTTCTAAGTTGTTTCCCTTTTCCTGCCTGTATCACCTTTTGAGCATTATATGGCTGTAGCAGATTAGAAGACAGAGAGCCCCGCAGAGGTGTGAAACCGGTAGATTTTTTGGGTTGAACAAAAAATACCACTTCTGTGTTTATACCACAGGGAGGTCACTTTTCTAGCCTGCAAGAGTGACAACCAGCACAGGAGTGTAAGCAAGCACCGTGTAAGGAGCCGAGTTACAAAACTAGATGTGAACAACCTCAGCAATGTCACACCCAGGCTAGCCCAGAAATATACAGAAGGCTCTTCTCTGCCATGACATTTTAAATCACTGGGAATCACATTTGTGATGAGTCTGTAATTCATTAATGATCTCATGGCATACCAGCACTTGCGGGTAGCACACCCAGATCAGCGTTCTAGTCTGCACCGCTGAATCTCAGGCTGTGCACTTGGGGTGCTCAGAACCAGGCACTGAAGACCTGAAATGGTGCTGGTATTTACAGCTTTTGCAGCTGTAACTCTTCGGCAGCATGAAGGGAGTTTCTGTGCCTGCCGTAATCACAGGATCCATCTCCCCAGCCTTGGTTCCCTGGCAGCTGGGTGTCTAGGCTGTGCTATCTGTCTGGGATCTCTGGGTAGTCACTGAAGAGGGATTGGCACCTCTGGGGCACGTTATTCCCTCTTCAAGTAGACCCAGGGATTGGCTTGCGACGGTGCTTCTCTCTCACTGCTGAATACAGAGGAAGCCCGGATACCTACCTGTTAGCTGGCTGACATGAATCCCCACCCCAAAAGGCAGCTGCCTGAAATATTTTGCAGTCATGTTGGATGTTGGTTTATTCCTTCAGGGGGAAAAAAGAAAGAAAAATTCAAATAAAACCCCCTTCATTAAATGGTCAGCTGTTAACTGCTTTATATTGTTATGTCTTCATGCCTGCTGCAATATAAGAGGTGTGGTCTGGAAAGAAGGTGAGCACTGAATTTACACAGCAGATCAGTGAGAAAAATCTGTATCGTGCTGTTAAAATTAAGTATGTTTTACAGAACACTTCTTAGGTCTTGGTGAGAAGTTGGTATATTTTGACTTTACATGTAACACTGACCATGAGCATACTCTATGTATTAATCTCATCTTACGTTTTTTATCTTGGTCTTTACTTTTGCTGCAGGGGAGAGAAGTTAATTATTCACGTATGACCCACAGTAATTAGTGTGCAGTTTTGGATAAGTATAAATGAAGTATGACAGCTATGCACGCAAGGGTGAGCAAGTTTCAATAGGAAACTTTCTGAGAAAAGATCATAGAAACTCAGCATTGCATAATCTGGCCTATTTTTTTTTTAGGCAGGCTGATCTTGCTGACAATTGTTTACCTAAGCAGGATGTGTTTGAGAACTATTTTTTTTGTTGTTTTCATTTACTGTATATGCATAGCCACTAAAACATTTGCAGTCTTTTGGATACAGGGGGAAAAACAATGCGGTATTTTGACAGGACGAACAACTTTGTTGGTTGGAAGGTATGCTTCTTTTAATCTTAATTAAAAATGGAAAGAAAATATTATAGATGGTAACGGCTGTATGTAGTTCTCTTCGAGTAACTCCTAGTTTTTTAAAGCGTGCTATCATTGAGCTTCTCAATGCTTCTCACCAGCGTCCTCAAAACGTAGTGTACTGGTGTGGGCACGGAGTCCACTGGGGGGCGAGCTTGAATTACGGATCGTCTCTCCAACCGGAAAAACCGGGAGTGAAACCTGTAATAGTTAGAGCAGTTCATAAATCACAAGCGCTGGTATTAAATTTCTCTTTCTAGTATCAGCTTCTTGTTGTTGTTTTGCCAGATCGTCAAATAAAGCTATCAGGAGGTATCGGGTGTGATGGAGAGCCTTCGGGGCTCGCAGGCAATCTCGCAGCTCAGGTTTATCAACTCTTTCCGCAAGGAGAAACTGTGAGAAATTGGCTCACCGGAGTTGTGTTGAGCTAGTTTCTGCTTCGGTGAACTTAAAGAAAATTACTAATGTGTGACTCTACCAGTGAGTAATCTTTAAAAATGGGGGAAACTGGCAGCCCTGGGTTGCCTTCCCAGTCTGTGTGTGCCTGCCTTGTGCTCGGCGTAGGTTCTGCTGTTGGCCCCAGGAATGGGGAGAGCTGTCACTCCTGTTCCCGGTGAGATCTGCGCCCCTACAGCTCCTGGTGGGGCTCACCTGCTTTAGTTTGCTGCTTTTACTTCCAAAATGGAAACAACCATAGCGTTATTTTATACGTAACAGCTATTTCAGGCCTTTTAGGTGGTACTAAAGTTGCCGTTGACACTTCCAGTAGGATGCCTGAGCATTGCAGACCAAGTAACCCTGGTTCCTTCTACTGTGGGTCATTTTCCCCCCATCAAAATTTCATTCTAAAAATATTTAAATTTATCTTAATGGATTCCTGTTTCCTTTTCTACTGGCCCTGGCTTGTGAAAGATCTACAGACCCTCTTCCCTCTGAAGAGAGATGATGAAAATCTGATAAGTTTTATGTAAATCAAAGAGTCAAATCATGCCTTCTGTTGTGAGGCTGGTATGGTTTATAAAAACTAGACTTTAATAGCTGATCTATGAAGTTGGTGAGACTGGAAATCATGGGTCTGTGAAAGCTGTAAAATGCATTAGATAATTTCACCATTTTGGCAAAAAGCAGGCAGATATTTTCATGATATTGAAATTGAGGACATACGTCTTGACCACCTCTCCAGTTGGGTGGATGTTTCTGAAATGTCAATGGGAAGCTGCAAAGCAGTCAAAAATGTTTGTCATTTCCCTGCAAAATTTCACTTGTCATTATTTTTCAATCATCTGTAACTATAATGAAAATAGGTTCATAAGCTAGATATGGTGAAGGCAGCAGGATAAAGCCTTACAGTCATGAAGTCAGTAAAGTCTCTGGTGAAATAATACATTTCATTATAGCCCCAGTCAGTATGTTAGTTGAGGATGAAGGGTGTGTATGGAAAGATGAGAGGACAGAGGAGTCTGTTTTAGGGAGAAAGAACAGGGAAAACAAGAGCAAACATCCAGGAGGACTCTTTGGGCTAGTTGCTGTAACAGTGCAAAGGAGACATGAGAACGTGAAAACACCTTTTGGATAGATGACATTATCATGGAAAAAACACACAAACTCTTTTTTATTCATATTGATTTCAGTTGCCTTGTAAATGCACTAAATAATGAAAAGCATAATTATCAAAAGATGGCACATTCTGGCTGCCAACAGAGACACCACAGGGCAGGGGCTGCTTGCTGTGGGTGATGTCCCATGTCATGCATGTGGTGGTGCACCCGATCATGGATAAACTGTCCCACTGGCCGACCATGTGGCTAACAGCTGCTTTCACTTTTCATCCACAGGCCACTTAGTCTGCAATGCCTAGTGTGCGATACTCTGTTTTAACCTGAATTGTGGACCTGTTGGTACCAAAGCTAACCTTTGCATATCATGAGGTCCAGTTTTCATAGACATCATCTGTCTCCTCTTAAATAGGGAGAGCACGTAAATTTGAGGCATGTTATGTAAATCGAAGAAGCAAATTACGCTGTCTGTTAGGGGGCCTGGTAAAGAACACAGAGTCTTGAAACATGTATAATGGATAGTGCATGTGGAGGATGTTTAAAGCTCTTCTCTTTTTTCTAAGTATGCAGAGTACACTGGGTGGTGTGAATGTATCCCAAAGCGGTGCCCAGCATGGGGACTGTTAGACCTGAAAAATCTAACTAACTACACAGTCATTTAAAGGGAAATGTGATTTGTCTTGGATTTCACATCTAAAGATGCTCACAGCTAAATCCAGTTGTAGCTCATTGTGGTTACCCTCTTACCATATGGAAAAGCCCAAGGAATTTAAAACATTGTGTGAATCATCCAGAAGAAGAAAATAAAGAAAGAAGATGCCTGCTCTAAGGTTATGTGGGACATAATTTAACAATATCTGATACAGAAGGAATTGCTCCCTGTTTCTCACCTCCATAGGATTTCCTTTTAATCTGTATTTCTGTGCCACCTTATTTCAGTCATTACTCATTGCTGGAGGAAGGTGGCAGAGTGGCTTTCTGGGGTCAGTGGCAGCAAAAGCCTGGGACTTTCCAGTTGGCCTGGAGTGGGAATGGATTTATTCTGTGAGCGTAGGGCATCGTATCACCACAACCACGGCTTTGCTCCTGCCTCCAAGGGGCGGAGGAAGGCAAGGGCTGTAACCAGAGCACCTTCTGTGGGGCTCGGATACTGGACGGCAACTGCTGCTTTTCATCCGTAAGCCCCAACCAGCCCCGGGTCCGAACCCCTCTTCTCAGCGCTGCAGAAGATGCGGCTGCTTGGTTAGGCCCTTACAGCAGAGGCAGGCTGAACGTTGCCCCCAGGCCAAATGGAATTTTTTTTTTACCGTTTGGTGCTTTGTCCTTGATCAACGCCTGTATCATTCCTGAGAGATGAGAGCAAATACCTTTGCCGCAGATGTAATGAAGCCTATTTGTCAGTGTCAGGGGGTCTTCGGCGGCGTTACATGGAGACAGTAAACATCTCAGAAATGCGGTTTTGTACCTGAGAAAATGACAGCATTTCCTCCCCGTGATGTTCCTTTATAGCTGGGTTGGGACACCACCCTAGAAGAGAGAGGGCTAGTGAGTACATGGGTGTTTTATTTAGCCTGTGCTTTTTCAAACATTGCATTCCTCTCACTCACTGTTGCTCCATATATTATTTTAATATGAAAGGGCCCCTGTCATTAGCCTTTGTTAACATGTTCCTTTGAGCAATTTCAGAGCGGACTTAAGAGGTCAGAGGCACCAAAAAAGTTATTTTTGCTCTGTAGGTTTTAAAACTCCATTCATTACCTGTTGTTTTCTTAAGGTCTGTTTAATGCCATTTGCTAGCTATAAGTTTCAGAGGCATATTTACAGGTTTGTAATTCCTTCTTTAGGCAAATATTGGGAGGAAGCAACTTTTTTTAAATAATTCTTCTGGATTTGACTTAAACTGTGTAGATTTGTGGCCTACTTTAAAATTAACACCTCTTTGTCACCTGCCTTCCACACTCACTCTTCAGAAGCCCAGATTTTACTCCTTGTGTCCTACGTGCTCCCTAGGCCCTTATCCCAGAGTTCTTCCTCTTCCACGTAAATCTGTCGGGTGAAAAAAGCTGCTACAGCAGGCTAACATGCTGTTCCAGAAACCAGGAATTTAAATAAACAAAGCCAATTTAAAAATTAATTTGCTTTAAGTAAAATAGGAGGTTCTATTTGTGTTGGGTGATGCTTTTATTTTTTAAGAAATACTTTCTTTTAATGTTTAAAATTTACTGCCAGTTTCAATAAACAGTAGAGCTTTCCAATGAGGAAATTGGTATATTTCATGGAAGTTTTCACTTCTAGCTTTTCTGCTCTTTCTTCATGCAGTTTCTGTTTAAACAGATAAACAGATTATTTAATAAAAGTGGCTGCTGAAGCCTCCGCCTAGTCCCATTGATGTGACAGGGTTCACATTTCAGGACAGAAGTACGTTTAAAAGCAGATGTCTACTGGTGAAATATATACCAGGGAATAAAGGCAGGCTCACCAATGCCATCACGGGTGACGTTCAGAAATGGGAACCTCTGGATGTAGTGAGATGGTTGTCTGAGTCCAGCTACTTACGGGCAGGTGTCCATACCACAAGGAGCTTGTACATCCAGTTCTCTTCCAATAGCTGCTCTGTGGAAAGTTAAATGATTTCATTTCTGGCGCGTTTTGCGAGCTCTGAATTCACCTTGCACACGGGGAGTCATTCCTCTGCATTGTAGGTCTGATGCCGTGCCGATGTGGAAGAGTGCCCACATGGTTATTCCAAGTCACTTTGATGGGAAAGCAAGTCTAGTTGCATCTGTGATCGCTTTCAGTCTCTAGGTTATGAAAAATATTTGCAACAGTGCCCCTTGACTTTGTAAATATGGGGTGCATATGTGTTTTGTCTGTGTGTGGCACGAGGGAATTATGATGATTTCATTATGCAGAATAAAATTTTCTCTAAGCAAACCATTTAGTACTTAATATTCTACCTCCAAAGAACTAGAGTTCATCTAAGGTCTCAGGCATGATTGTGGTCTACCATGTGTAGCTCTGCAGTGGCATGAAGGCGAGAAAGACCTCTCTTAACTCCCATTCCCTCCAAAATGCTTTCCCAGATGTTGCACCCAGACCTGGGGGAGTAAATACACAGTACAGGGTTTCCAAGGGCGTTAACTCTTGCAGCCCGCTCAGTCCCCGACGGAGGGAACGGGATCGCAACTTGCTACTGAAATGCCCGTTACTGGTGATACCCCGTGTCTTTTGGGAAGCGTGTCCGGAGCTCCTCGTGCCCGCCCTGTCCTTTTCAGGGCTGCCTTCGGTCGGAAACGCGGTCTCTGAGAGTGGGGCATGCTCAAAACTGCAAGTAAGCTTCACAAAAGCCTTTGGTTTCATGTTTTATTCATGTTTTCTGGTTTTCTGCTTTCCTTTTTTTTTTTTTCCATGGCTCAAAGGAAACAAGAAGTAGAGCCTGAACGCTAGTGTTTTCAATCTTCAGTTTTTTCAATTAAGTAGGTAGGAAACTGGGGAAATTTTCCATAAACTTCTTGTTTCGTGGGAAAGGAAAAAGATCAGATGACACCTGTGAAGGATGAGGGGTTATTTTCTGCACTTCAGTGTTTTCTCCACATAGGATATGAAACGTAGTGGTATCTTGGTCACATTAACTTTAACGACCTTTTCCCTTGTCATACGTATTTCTGTCAGTTAATATTTTTCTTTAGTATCGTGTGTATTCATGCTGCTTTTTATGGTGCTAAAAATTGGTATCTCTTCATTTGGGAAGTTTCATTTCATTCACAACTCATTTGCTTTAATGGGAGGTTGGTTTTTTTTAATGCTCTATTTCTGCAGACAGCCCAGCACACCGGGGTCCCAGCCTCTGCCCGAGCCTGACTTCGAGCTCGGTGCAAACAACAAGTAATCGTTTGTGCAAAGCTGAGACAAAGCTCATCCCTCGGAGCCTTTTTGTTGTTTTTGTTTGTTTGTTTGTTTATGTCTTTGGGGGTTGGTTTGTTGTTTTCCTTTTTACAGATAGTGGAAGGTTTAACTTTTCTACTGAGAAACATCAGTCTTGCTTTTAATGAACATGGTGGAGCAGCCCCTGGAGCATCCAGGGGGAGTGACAGTAGCAGAATCGGAGGCAGATGGAAAGGGAAGTGTCACTTGTTTGGCAACTCCCTTGCAGTTATGGACCATGCAACGAAGGAAAGGTGTTTTATCTGGGGAGGCCAGACTGAAACTCAGGCCTGCAGCACCCCAGTTAAAGAGAGTTAGTGTGCAGGTCTTCTGGCACCCTCCGTGCAGTTGGCTGCTGACGGGAGCACGGATCTGTTGCATCACCTTTCCCAAATACCTTTGTGAGTGAAGGCTGCCCTAAAAGGAAAAATCTCTGCCTTCCCCACGGCACTGGAACTGTGGTAGTCCCCTATGTTTGCTGTGGCTGGAGGGAAAAAGAAAACTTCATGCCATCTTCCACTACATATATATATATATATGTATATGTGTGTGTGTGTGTGTATATATATATATATGTTAAGTGTATATATATATGCACTTAACATACACTTAAATATTTATATATATACTACATCATGCAGGAAAAAATTATCAGGAAGGGTAATAAAATGCTATTTGTTGTCTACTGTGGGGATTTGGTCTGGCTCCTGGATTCAGGTGCACAGGAAATTTTTTAAATTTCCAAAACTTTTATTTTTTTCTGTTTTTACAGGAATTAAAAGTTACATCAGCAATACCCTTGGCAATGTACCTAACTAATCCTTGTCCCGGAGCATTAATTCACTTGTATCTCACATAGTACTAGATATGTCCCATGGTGGGGCAAGGTCTCTGTGCAGAAGCCCAGGAAGAGAAAATGTGGAAGAGAAGTGTCTTGGATTCCCCCTCTTCATTTCTCTCCTGTGCGTGCAGTGGCAGAACAAGGCTGAGACCAATGTAATGGATTTGCCATCTTAAATTACAGAGAATTGAATTATTTAAGTCTGGTCACAAAGACTTTTATTGCTGGGATTTGTATTAAAACAGCGGCAAACTGAGGCAGCTGTTATATCTAGAGGGGCATGTGGGACAACAGCAGAGGGAGAGAGATAAGGTCGCTGAACTAGTGCTGGTCTTGCAGAAGGGAGTAAGAAGAAGGGCCAGGACGGCAAACAGGACCCAAGCTCAGCAGTGCAGTGACATGAAAAGACAGTTGTGTCTTGTGTTGCGGGAAAAGGGCTTGCGCCTGAATTGTCAGAAGTGGAGCTTGTAAATAATTTGTTCAAGAGCTGCCAAAAGTGTCTCATGTTTTGGAGTGGAGGTTGTCACTGTGCTTTTGAATTGAAGAAATTGTTTTGTTCCCAGTTTTCACATGAAGAAACCATGTCCCTGTGCTTTGCTTATGTCAGACTGAGAACAAGGAATAAAAAACCTGAATTTCAAGACATGTCACAAGCAGCACAGTATGTTCCTGTTCTGCTTGTAGAAATTGTTTTCCCAGACTTGCTCAACTGATCCGAAACTTTAATTTATTCCCAGAAATATACTTTATTTGCATATTTTGACAATACTGAAACACAAAAGTCAAATTCACTATGTTCACCAAAGAGATACAGTCAATCAGCAACTTGGAGACAGAGATCCCAAATGACCTTTAGAAAGACATCTAAATAATTGAGTTGGATTTTTGCATGAAAATGATTGGAAATACTTCAAACTTTTAAAGGGATGAAACTGAATGGAAACTGCAGATTCATTACAGAAAGTAAGATGTTCTAATATGTGAGTCACAGCATTGCTCTTCACCTTCTCCGCAGTTTTGGGAAGGTTGCTGATGCTCCCTCTGTTGGTTTTCCTACCTGCAGAATGGACATGTTATTTGTTACACGGTGCTATTGCAAAGACAGACTTATGAAGGATTACATTTTTTTAAAAAAAAAGCTTTATAAGGCACTTTGAAGTTGGAAAGTGCTTTATAAGTGCTCTGATGTTTTTTCATTAAAAAATTATACTAATAAAAATATCACACAAAACGTAAGGGTTGTCGTTTTTCCCTTTCCCCTGTGTCTAAAAGCTAAGCTGCCCTGTTCCTCTGGGAGTGCCTGAGGATGCTCATTACCAGATAGTGTTTTTGCTGTAAAAAGATTCTCTTCTGCCTGAAATTGCTTATGTTCAGTAGAAATGCAAAATCTAATTAGCCATCATTTGTGGTTTTGAATTTATGATTTCCCCTTCAAGAGTCCTGTCAGTATGGGTGCAATGTGACTGTCCCATATGTTTCAGAACAGTTCTGGTGTTTACGTGGGAGCTGAAACCAGCTGACATAAATACACCTTATATATATTGCGTAATATCCTGTAGGAGAAACCAAACCAGGAATTACCAGGAGATGTCCTCAACCCTGCAAAGCTGCAGATTTGTTTACTTTGATTGGAAAATTTAACAACATCAAACATAGGCAGAGGCATGCTTGCTGGATTATTTATTTTCTTTTGACTTGTTATGGGCTAAATCCTTAAGACCTCACTCTGTTTTTATGTGGGGAATACTCCTCCAAGAGTAAGGGCAGTAGAAACTGAGTGTATAAAGATGTGGCTGTAGCCAGCAGGCCTGGGCAGGTGCCAGCTATTAAACTGTGCAAGTTTGTCTCAAACCCGTCGTATTTTGCAAACGGAGTGAGGGACAGCATCTCCCCTGTGCTCCCACCCTCCCAGTCTGGAAACACTACATAAACCTATAAACCACGTTTCTGGACGAACCAAGTGCTTTTCTAACTTCATCCTTCTCAAAAGTGGAATTTCAGCATGTGACTCTTTCACAGGGTGATGAAAGCTTAAATACAGAAAAATCTGATGGCTAAACCTGTAGGCCTGAACAGTCCCTTATGTTTATTTTCTAGTTGACTCTTATTTGGAATAAAAATGTTACCATTGTTTCAAAATACCGAATACCATTACAGGAAGGGGTGGCAGAGAAGTGTTGTAATAACTCAGAGTCACGGTGACAATTCCACGTGCAGGAAAATGGGATAGATGGGAATGTCTGAAGAGGACACAAATAAGAAGGGACATGGCACTCACCTGTAATACCCGAGAGAGAGATGAGTTTATGCCAGAGAGAGAAAATCAGTTTAGAACTTTATCACTGGGATTTTTTTCTGTTGCAGTAGTAAACGGTGTTACCTCATTGTTACTTAATGACATGGTTGCCAAGAGCCTGCTGAATAAACTGATGAATAAATGAAGCTTAAATAATACACAAGTACATAGGGCATCTGCAATTGCAGTAAATAAAGTTCCTTGCCTAGGGAACATAAGCCCAGTTCTGTTTCCTGGAGCTCCAGAGCAGTTTCTCTGCTGGCAGAATAACCCATAACTATTTACATGGTGGTTTTGTGGTGCCTGTCTTTGAAGCATCTGGCATCAAATACCATGATACCAGCTAGTTGATGGGCAGAGGATAACTGCTGAGGAACATACCGTGTGGGAAATCCTGCGCAGGGTAGAACAGACCCTGGTCCCTTCATCTGCTACATGGCATGGTCTCCTACTGGTACCCACATAGGGCTTTTTTTTTAAGGAATACATGTATGTCATCAGGCTGTGAAGTAAAAGTGTGAGAGATATTTATTTCCTTGGGTGAATGATCTTCCGGATGTTAAGAGTACATGAATAAGGATATGGGAAGACAGATGTTGAGCTGTGGGGAGGGTGGAAAATTTTTGCAAGGATTGGCTGAACAGTGGTCATTATTCAGCATTATTAATTCATTATTTGCTTGAGTTTAGGGAGATTTAATGAGTAACCGTTGTAACTATGTTCTTAAGTGCTTAAGTGAGAGGAGTCATGGTAGGATAGGAAAAATAATATGGTAAAAGTAATTAAAATAATTTGGGTTGTGGCATCTGAACTACAAAAGGCAAGGTTTCGAAGGGCTCTTAGAAATAGATGTTTTGTTAATAGAAGATTAAAAAAATGACTAGTTCCATTTGGAACACTGAGTCATACCTTTAAAACTTCATAATTAACTTCCCCAAACAATAGAAAATACTCATTTTCTACAGGGAACTGTCTGGAAGAACTTTTTCATGCTCCAGGGTCCCAGTTGATCCGTGTAAATGCCTGTCATGGCATACTATTCACTGTCCATGTATTGCAAGACAAAGCTGTGGAATAGCATCAGAATACAATTTCTCTGTGTTTGGGGATCTTTTTGTCAGGTTTTAGGACAAAACAATCGAGCTCTCAAAGACAGCTGTGAAAGTAGTGGGTCAGCTCCGGTGAAAATGTTCACAGCTTAAGGCATTTATTATTAAATGGGTAGCTTCTTTAAACCTAACACTTTACAGATGCAGAAGATTGAACTGACTAACAGGTTTTTATCTTTGTGCAATTTTCTTTTTCTTCTCATGTTAATTGCCACAGGTTCTTTTTCTGCAGCTCTCTTTACTACCACGTCCACTGTTTTGTCTTCTCCTTCGTTTCCGTGTTTCCACTACCCTGGGCACGACACACACCACCTGTTTTTTCTCCTTAGAGCTGAATGAGGATTTGAGTGTCTGGGTGTGTGACAGTAACTCTGAACCCTTGCTCCCGTGGCTGTCGAGCCATCGAAGGAGCCGAAACGTGCCCACCCTTTGAACCCTGAGAGTTTCTTAGACACTTAAACTCAAGTGCTTGCACAGAGGCAGAAGTACCTGAGTCAAAATGGTTGAGTATTTGACTTGAACTCCACTGCAATCCGGTCTTGAAATGGAGATAGATATGTGGATACATATAAACACTGGGGCTAGTTTCTTCCCATTAACAAACTGGTTTTGTCCACCTCCTCACTCACAGCTTTCTGGGTTGCTCTCCTGAGATCTGTTGATTGTACTGAGAATTTCTGCTATAAGATCTCAAGCTCATCAGCCAAAGCTGGTGTGTGATACCTCACACCAGATTTCCATCCTCTGGCAATTCTGCTCCTGCTGATCCCTTCTCCATCCTTTGAACTCCTGGATCTTCTGGTTTTTACAAACTCAGTGGGTCAGTCTTCACGTCTGGCTTGTTACCAAACAAAAGGTTAAGAGTTAGTATAGTATTGCCTATGAAGAACATTTTTTTTTCTAGCACCTGTCCATCCACAGGTAATGTGGGTGTTTAGCAGAAAATTAATAGTGTTATTCTTCCTCTGAAAATTAGGTTTGCCTAAAATGTTGTTGATTAATCTTAATGAAAAATCGTGTCTTTCACAGTTTTCTTTACAGTGGCTTTTTTAAGGTGCATGTAGTGAATGAATGTCTTCAGAGTAATGTGACTTTGCCTGTTTTTCCTTCTTATCCTACACACATAGATTTAATTGAAAATAATGAAAGGTCTTCCTAGGTTGAGCTTGTAAGAGCGATTGTCCTTCAGTGGTGTAAATAGCTTGAGAGGAATGTGGTTAGTCCTGTCTCTTTTATAGAGCTCTATAGGGGCTGGGTAAGCAGGACTCATTGAAGAGGGAGGCTGGAAGCAACACCTGGGAACTCCAGCTGAGTGACCCACACTCACATCCTTCCACCAGCTGACTTGTGTTTCTCACCTGAAGTGATGCTGTTTTAATGGATGAACAAACTGTTTCTGGTATTTCGCTTTCACCAACCACCACTTCCTGCATCGGGTTCTCCATTTGTCTTCTACCAAGGGAAAGAAGATTTGGGGTTTTGTGTGCCAAAGAGGCTGTGGCAGGGGAAGGAACTCATGGTAGGAAACTTGGAATTTCAGATGCTTTTAAATAAGTGTCCAAAGTGTAAGAAATATCCCCACATTTTGTTCTGGAAGTCTCTGTGATCAAAGAAATGAACCGTGACAGTGTCCAGAGTCTAACTAAAAAGAGAGTTTAAAAAGTACGTTGAGGATGGGCAGGGCAGGCGCTCCACTTGGAAACTGTAGATGCAGTGTGACGAGGACATTAGGATGGACCTGCCAAGTTGGATGGGGGTACTGCTGTATTTGTCCAGTGCTCCGCACCAACTGTTTGTGGCAGGGGTTTATATGTAAGACAGTTCGGTGGTGAACCTGAGCACGTTTTGTAGCTCTTTGTCGTTGGCAAGAGCGTACAACCCGCCATCTGCCGTGTAGGTGGTGCCCATCCAGCTCGTGGCAGCTGCCGGATTCCAGGCGCCCAACGCTGCGGCCGCCCAGGGGCAATGAACGCTTTTTGGTGCTTTGTGCTTGGGCTGAGGAGTGTAAAATTATCGAGGCTAAGTTTGCTGCTGGTGCAGCTATGGGCTGTGGTCACCTCGGAGCCTGGATCGCTGGGTTCTCCTCGCATCAACTGTTTCCCAACCCCCATCTGACATCAAAACTGCAGCACAGCCCAGATGGCGCACAGAAGGTACCAAGCCAAGGAGCTCAGATGTTGCTGACAACCCTGCTGACATGCCTGTACAGCATCCAGTTTCCTTGCAGAGGCACCCGTGGCCCTTTCAGCTGGACTTTTCAGGGCTGTTTGAACTTTGTGATGATATTCTTACTGGGGAATTTTCTTTTGAAACCGAGGGCTCTCGGCAAAGCATTTTATTGACTTTTGAAGAGACGCATGGAGGGAGGTGCTGCCTACGACAGAGCAAGTGTTGCGTCACTGGTTCGTGCAACTGAAATAGTTTCTTGCAAGCTGCTCGTGATTCATAAGCGATAATAAATAACTGCGGAATGGTTGCGCCTGACGAAGGAAACAGTTGTTGCAGAGATGCTCTTTTGGTGTCGTGGTTGTGATTAGTTGGTTTTGGAAGGGGAGGTAAAAAAATCATTTTTGACACACCAAAGGAAGATACCTACAGACCTCACACAGTTTCCCTTCCTCCGTTTCGGTGCGTGCTCGACTGTGGGATCGAGGTAACTGCCAAGAGCATTTAACATGGAGACATCGAGGGCTGGCGATGGAAATCACGAATCAGTATAGCCTACAAACGTGTCAAAAATGGAGTTTTATAACAGTTTCCTTTATGAAAGCACCAAATCCAGTTTTGCTGTATTAACCTTTTCCTCTATGATGCAGAACGTGGGGCGTGCATCGTGCTTACCTTTAAATAAAAAGCAGAGGGTGAGATTTTCTAAAAATCTACATTTCGCCCAGGTCTGATCTCATTGAAGTACATGGGTATCTATCAACAGTGTTGTGCAAGTCCCATGGCTGAATATATTTTAAAATTTTACATCGTTCCTGGTAACATCTTACGTGCAAAATTAATTTTACTGAGAGTAAGTGCAATAAATAAAGAGGACATTTTGCAGATTGAATTTTTATGTTTAATTGGGAAATTGTAGTTCATTTTTACCAGCTTGCTAAGAAAGGTCCTGCAGCAGTTTACGTAAATAATTAGAAGCCTTCATAAACTTCATAAAAATAATTGGAAGTCTGTGGCAGGCCGTGATAAATGGCTGAAATACCGGGTAATCTGGCCATTTGGGGAGAAAGCGTAGCCCGATGAGATGAGGGTAGCAAACTTGTACGGTAATCATGAGAATAATTACACAGCACTTTGTCCTGATGTTAATTCCCGCATCACCCCTGCAAGGTAGGATCTATATTGTTGCCTGAATCCTGTTGATTTTCTTAGTCATGTGAATGCCACAGGAATGACAGATCTCAAGGCCCTTTCCTTAAATTCAGCAGATTCGGTACCTGGTAATTGTGTCATTTGGCCTAAAGCAAGCCCTGGGCGGTGGGTGTTCACGGGAAGCGTGCAGGGGGGGTTGCGGGGATTAAGAGCAACAAGGGGAAAGTCACCACCTGTTTTTTGCCTCCACCCCCCCCACACCCCTCCCCTCCTTCCTTCCCCCTCTCTCTTTTTGTCTCTCCCAGGAGAAAAACCCTACAAATGTACCTGGGAAGGCTGCACCTGGAAGTTTGCCCGCTCGGACGAACTGACGAGGCATTACCGCAAGCACACGGGAGTGAAGCCATTCAAGTGTGCAGACTGTGACCGCAGCTTCTCCCGCTCAGATCACTTGGCGCTCCACCGCCGCAGGCACATGCTGGTTTGAGGAACGCTCCCCGTTCCAGCCGAGTTTAAGAGCTGGGTCTCTTAACTACCCGGAGTGAATTCAGCAGGGCTGAATCCCCTTCTACAGTGTTAACAGACAGGGCTTTCCCTGATGTCCGTAACAAAAAAAACCAACACCGTAATAACAGAAATTCAAAAAACAAAAAAAAAGCAGGAAAAGAAGTGCCACTCTTCTCCTCGCCATCTGAAGTTAACCTTGTCTGCCCCTCAGCATGGCTACCCCCTGAAAGTGTCATCACAATCACCTGGAAAATAGCAGCCGAAATGCTACAGGAATGGGCATTATTTTACATGCTGCGTCCTTTGACAAAAAATGTTTATAGCTTGTGTGTTTTCTCAGCTGTCGGACATTTTGTTCCTGAAAAATCACTGCTGATTGGAGGATTAGATACCGCAAACCGATGATGATGGTGTTGATGATGAGAGCAAGACCGCTAGACCTTTATTATCCCATCTTTTCCCCTTGTTTCGAGTACCAACTGGCCAGTGTCAGCGTTACGCCCGAGCGGTGCTACAGACAAGCTGCCTGTGAGTAGGAAGGAAGATTCTGCCGGAGAGGTCCTGCTGTCGGAGCTGAAGGGTCACTTGAGCAGACTTTTGCAATAACGATGGTGGCATTTTAATATTGTACCACAATTTGTCATTATGCCCTAGAGGACACCAGCCATTTAACCTTTTTCTTTTATCTTTTTTTTTCCTTTCTTTTCTTTTGTTGTTGTTGTTGTTGTTGAAGTCTGTAAAATAAACAAAGGGGCAGCAGCATTTCTGCTGAAAGTACAATATTAAGTATCTATATTTTACCATGGACTTACTTAGAACCGTTTTCTGATTTGTATAGAAAGAGCCCATCTAAAAACTACTACCCTGTTCTCAAAGTGCAGTTTTCTTTCATGCAGGTATCCTCTTCCCCATGACCAGTATTTGAACACAAGTCAGATCTTATACTCACTGGTACCAAGGTTAGTGCTGTAGCAATTCATGAAATGGAATTGAATGTACCAACAAAACAAAACAGAGAAGAAACGGCTGCATCTCTTGCAGAGAAAAAGCAATAATGAGTAAAATTGCTCTCGAGACAATAATTTACTCCACACCAACAGAAGGGGGGGATATGCACGAATAGCACGTACGATCATTTAAGTTAAATCTTTCTGATGGTTTCACTGACCTGCTAGGTACCACAATTAAGTGCTTTCATTTCCTTCAACATAATACTTGTGTCTGGAAAGCAAGAAAGATAAAGGAAAGAGCTGATTGTTGAGGAGTCAGGGGATGAACCGTACGTAGGAAGGAGAAATGGTTCTGCAGTGGTGCTCTGCAAGACATTAGGTTTCTCCCTGGGAGTTAGGGAATAACGAGATTTTGCCAGCTGTCTAGTATGATATAAATGGCCCTTTATATGGGTACCAGTGGCTGCTCTGCTGGGATTTTCAATCCAAGCCTTTTCAGATTAAATAAAAGGAAATTCCTGATCATTCCCATACAGCCCTATAATTGTGCATCAATTTGTATTAATTGAATTATGTAGGAAAGAGAGAAACTCTTAGTCATCAGTTGTTCATGTGAAGGGAATAGTGTTTTTCTGTTTTCTTTCCTCCAAAGGGTCTGCCTATTCAGCTAAATTTGACAAAGAGCAGGCTTGGCAAGATTTTTTAACTGTTGAGATTTTTATAGCTTAGAGATGAAAGATGTATACATAAAGGTCTTTTGCAATGCATTTAATTATGAATATTTGGTTCCAGGAATTGCACAGATTAAACTTGTGATGCCACTTGTTCATTTTTAAATGTTTGACCAGTCTGAATTAATTTCTGATTCCTGAAGTAACAGTGGTAATGTTAAGGGGATTCTGAAATTGAGGTAATCTTTAAGAAAGAAACCAGCACAGAGTACCCATTCAAATACTGGAAGCAACTGCAGTTAATTGAGGATTAATAAGACTGGGATGATACTTCTTAACAACATTCACAGGCCCCCAGACTTGATTGTCTTTAAATACGTTCTTAATTTTCCACGGTACTGGATAGTTTATCAGCTCTCTGAAAGAAGAACTTCAATACTGTTAAGGCTCAGGCTCCCCTGTGCTGAGCGGCCAGCAGAGAAACCCAAGACAAATTATTGGCAGCCATTGTGGGAAAAATGCCTCTGTCGATTCCCATTGAGCGCGCTGGTAATGAACTTCCACAAAATTAGTCAACATTTTAGTGTCCGGCTCCAAATCAGGAATGAAGCAGAGGTGCTGAGTGTCCGTGCAGAGCTGCGACAGATCAGGGCTCCTGGATAGGCCATGAGGCATTGCAGGGCAACAGAACTGGGTCTTTACCAGCAGTAACACTGCTGTTGGTTTAAAAAAAAACAACAACTGGTTGTCGGTGTTGTACGTGAGATGGTTCATGGATTGCGTCTGAAGTCTGTCTTTGATATACTTCAGTATCGCCCCCTTAAATGGATCTGTCATTCTCAGCGTTTGGGGAAAGAAGTCAGGTCAGGTGGAAGTCAATTGATAAAATTATTTTCCTGCCCAAGAGCATTTTACTGACTAATTACTAGAATAGCAGTAATTCAGTTGAAGAACCTATGGCATACAGAATTCCTTTCACAATCTGTTTTTTTTTTTCTCTCACAGAAAATTAAGTATATTTGACCAGAAACTCTTTAAGGCCATTCTGTTAACATACAAGAGGAGCAGTGAGAGAGACTGTCCCTGAAGTTTCTCACAAAGGCAGGGTATAACTGGGAGAGACCAGTGTCCTCTTTAGGCTTCCCCTGTAGTCAATGAAGAGAGAAAAACTACTCCGAAAGAAATTGAGAGGCCTTAAATTTTGGTATTCAGCTCTGAACTGCCCCAAGGAGGAGCGTATGTATCACAGACCCTGGGAGGCTGGTCTCCTGAGGCCGAGGTTGATCTGTGTGAATCCCTTGTCTTTCAGCTGGCTGCCCAGTACTTTATGCATAGGAAACACTGCAACAGAAAGAGGGTCTGGTTTTATTCAAGGGACCCCGAAGTGGTACAGGGTTAGAGCAGCACTCACAGCAAGGGACACAGGCACAGAGCGTGTCGACGGTAACAGAATGAAGCCAAAAAGGTAAAGCTGTGTACGCTAAATTTTCTTATTTTACAGGCAGGAAGTATATCCTCAACCTTTCCAGCTTGTGTGTAAGGGCTTTTTGTGCTCCTGGTACCTCTAGACAACTTACACAACCAGCAGCAGTCCACCACTGGGTTTCACCTACCCAGTCTGGTTCTTGGCAAGTTTCATACTCATACCAGCACCCTCAGACATCGACCCCAAACTCTCTGTGAGGTTGTTTTCAGGTTAGTTTTCCCCTTCAGAAGTATCTTAAGAGAAGTTACCCTGTGGGAGGAGGATGTTTGGACATGGAGCTGATGTCCCCCAGATTCTCAGGGTGTCCTTCCATCAGTGGCTGTGGTTCAGACCTGCCAAACTTCTGTGCTTGTGCAGAGACCAAGGGCGATTGCTCCAAGATAGTTTCCTCAAAAATCCTGGTATCCCACCACAGGTCCATGACATTTCATAACCGTGGTGAAGGCCTACATCATACGTAGCATGCAGAAGTACCAGATCTCATCTTGACACAACACATCTTAACGAAGCAGTTGGGAGAGAGAAATACGCAGTGTCCCGTTCTTTCAGAAAGACAGTGATTTTTGCTTTTAAGTGTGAGTAAAGGATGGGTAATAATCCACCGTGCCCATTACAGCTTACAGGGGAAACTGTGCCGCAAAGTGTCAGTTTTTTCTAGATGGATCCAATGGATTTGTCAGGAAATCTCAGTAGCCAGCATTAAAGGAAAATGTAACGAGCAAGCAGCTTTGATACAAAACTTTTTAAATTTTAAATTGTCATTATTTTTTGAGCACCTGTTCTATTCAGCACTGTAAAATTGGCTCATTGCAACAGTAGTTTTTACTTGGGGATGAAGATGCAGTATTCCTTATTCTCTATCATGCTTACACAATTAATTAGATTTAGACTGACTTGTATATATGATTATTTGCTGGAGTAATGTATAACAAAATTAACAGTGTTAAAAATGGCATCAGTGATGTTGATGTTTGGGGTAAACTCACAGTGCAGAACGTGGACAAACAGCCGGACAACCTTCCTCCCCTTTAATGATGGGAATAACAGTGATCATAAGTCGTTTTCCATTACACATTGAAAATGTATTCTAGCTGCCATTTATAAATTTATCTTCTGATAATAAATGCTGTTTAATGGAAAAAATCTCTTTCTTCTTTATTGAAGGTGGGTGCCTCAAAATCAGAGTAAGTTTCACCAGCAAGATCCCACTTATTTTTTAGCTTGAACTTCGATTTGGAAAGGTCAGTGTGTGAAACTGCATCTTCCACAGCAGACAAGTCTAAAGATTGTTGGGTCAATCTGCCCTACTCCCTTACGCGCATCCACACACCCGTGCACATAAACCCCAGCACTTCCACATCCCTCCACCCATGCCCAGGTAATAAACAAATCTATTTAAAACAAACAAACAAAAAAATCAGAAAAAGAAGAATTGGAAATAAACACTGTAAAAGGAAATACTACCTTCTTAAGAAACCAGCTCGTATTACTGTATTGTGCCTTTGCCTGTGATTTATAACCGGAGAAGTGCACAAAGAAATTTATAAAGATTGTTATATTTTCACAGTTCCATTATAGCGTAACAGTCGCTGTGTAATGTATGCTTATGAAGGCAAGCCCATTGGTACCTTAAAAATGCTTAAATTCTGATCAATTTCCGCAGTGAATCGGGTTTTAGTACACAAATGTAGCTATAAGGATACTGCATCTTTAGAAAGCAAAATACCTTGAAAGTATTTTACTATACTTGTAACAGTTTAAATATTCTGTAATATATGTGATAGTGAAAAGTATTTTCAAACTCACAATTTTACATGGGGTGTAAATAGGTTGAGTGAAGTACATTTTTAAAAATCCTTTGCTTTTCATCAGGAAAATTGGTAAGGTAATGCCTTGGAAATCTTAAACACAAAATGTAAGAAGTAAATTATTCTGTTTTGTCAGAGCATGTTTTCTCTGCAAAATGGAGTGGCCACTTCTTTGCTGTTTCGCAGATGGTGTGCAATATAGGGAAATCATACTGAGTCCTTCAGTGTCGAGTAAATCAACACTCAGAATGTCTTTGACTGAATAAAGGAAAAAAACACTTAATCAAAATGAAAACCATATGAAAGGTTTTGGGGGTTTTTGTGTTGGTGTGTTGTTTTTTTTTTCCTTCTGGCATTTTACAGCGAGCTGCAGATACAGTAACGGCAAACTCATTTGATTCTTTTGAATTTGATTCTTCTGCTTTGATTTGATTCTTTCTTCTTGTATTTCCCTGACTACAGCGCATCTTGAATAAAGGTTGCAGAGCTGAAATAGGCAGCTGCTCTTTGCCAATTCCAGGGGAGTTTAGTCTTCTAGGTGCAGTAGCATGTCAACAAAATCAATTGTAGCAGGACAGTTGTGACATTTAAAATGCACATACACTTCAGCAAGATTGCCTAAAATCTATTTTAAAAAATGAAACAGAAACTGAAAGTGCCTGTTATTAGGACTGATGGGATGTTCCTATACTTTTACACAGCAATAACTTAACGGGATTCTGTTAACAATAAGGTGAAAATGAAATGTTACTCGGAGAACAATAATGCAGCACAGAAACAAACACAAAGTGCCATTTGTATTTTCACATGTTGAGATAATGGGTTAGAGGTTTTAGTTGTTTTCTCAGATAGCATCTGTCATATACTTGTAGGAAGAAAATGAATCTTAGTTTACAAATGCCTCATGTCCATATTGATTCTCAGTAGGTGTGACTGGAGGTCATTGTCAAGCAGTGTTTTGGGGGATTTCTTCCTAATTTATGTCTGATGTGCCCATCTGTCCAGGGTATTCTCTAGTGAAATAATCCAAAAACCAGCAATAAGCCCAACGGAGCTTTTTTGGGGTGTATGGTAGAATGGGAATTCTCTTGAAAAATCCTCTGCATCGAACTCTGGAAACACAAGAGTTCACCTTATGTCTCCTTTCTATTTGTCATATAATGCTCATAGTATTTGATATAATTTTAGAATTGGTTGACTTCAGGAGCGGACAAAATATTTCACTTTTCTTTCTTTTGGGGACTATCAGTCTAGAGACTATTTGAATCGCAAACAAGAAGTAGATATTCCTAAAATGGGGTAAGGAGATTTTTATATTGAGTGGACTAAACATTTGCATGGATAGACTAATTGATCTTACAAGAAAATGGCCAGCTGTGACTCTTCCACTTTTTTTTTTCCATTTTTTTTTAATCTGATAGATTTCTGTAAAATAAAAATATTAACTGCTGCTAATGGATTCTTAAAATAGCAGTGTAATGCCATCCCTCACGCTTCTTCTGTTTCTAAAAATGCATTTATTGGAGATCAGAATGTAACTGGTTGTCCTAATACTTTTGCCAAGGAAGATTGCTTTCCATCCTCTAAATTTGACCCTGTCATTTATCCAGGCAGAATTTTGTATTTAAAATATTCCAGATTTTGCCTCAACTTTTCCTGACGCCGCTGGGTTGCTGCTGGGGTGGGAGGATGGGGGTTGGGTTTTTATTCGCTGAGGCAGGGTTGGGTGTGCGCGAAGATGCTCATGTACAAAAGAAAGCGCAGGTGCAAAAAAAATTTTAAAAAAGCACATGGGCCCGCATGTAAAATCCAGGCTTTTATGCACGTTGCTTCATCACGTGACAAGGCCATTAGTTTAGTAACAACTTACTTTTAAACGTTAGCCACCGGTGGAAATAAGCCCATCAGAACATGCATGTATTTATTCTGTCATCCTGAGCTTAATCTCCAGATATTAAGCCCATAAAAGAAGACAATTCACGCTGGGGATTTTAAGAGGGCACCAGGGGATGTGTCATCAGAAGGACAAAGGAGGTTTCTTACCTCGTACCTGAGCTGTTGTTGGAGAGGAAGGTTTGGTTCTTTGTTCCAAAGCAGCAACAAGGAGGCACCCTGAGAAACTTCCAGCGTTGGGAGGTTTGGCTGACTCCAGCCCCGAGTGTGTTAGTTCTTGCGTGGGAGAGGGCACCTTGTCTTCACCATCCCCAAATGAGCCAGCTGTTTTTTCCTTCATTCTGAAAAACAAATACAGAGTTAGGTTTTTTCCTCAATTCTATTGATTTGCCAGCAATAGCTCTGTAGCAGCTTGTGCTTACTGACTTTAAATTGTGAAATAAACCGAGTTGCCCTTGCAGTAGTTTTTATTAAATTATTCAGTACACAGTTGTTCAGTCCTCAAGATAAGCAAAACCAGGCACGTGCATTTTAGCTATTATGAAAATAAGAATAGAAAAAATTGTCTGAGGTCCTGTTGTCCATATGTGCGACCTGCAACATCTTGCCCAGTTCAGTCTCAAAAGTTTCAGTGAGCCAAGATGCTGTCTGTTATAGAAGATGAGGTAAATGGCGGTTGCCACCACATTGACTTGCTAAACCCCGCTCCATGCTGCGACCTCCACATTTGAAAACCAATAGTTCAGTGACTGGTAGGGGACCACAGGTGGTGGCTGTGATGGATTGTCTCAAGCATGAGCCATGAAATACAGAAATAGGTTCAGATACTGCTTTTCTTTTCTCCCTGCCCGTCCTTTTTTAGATGCAAAAGAGCTTCTTTGGAAAGACAGTTTGAGCCATAATCTTCATGGCTGAACTAATCTTTTTCACAATTCAAAGTTCATGTTTGTCATTTCTGGTTTCAAACTGTTTTTCACTGCTACATTTGTATCTTATTTTTCATTAAAAAAACCCCCCATGGTTCATTTCTTTCCTTATCATCCTATACATTGCTTCCTTGGTAATGTAAATTCTCTGCTGAACACCAACACAGTGTGCCCCCTTGACCTGCTCTCCCTCCCTACGAAGTTGTATCTCCCATTTGCACTCGCAATAGAATATATGCAGAGGTAGTAATGAATTGCTTAAGTTTCATGCACCATCAGCCTTAAGACCTTCAACCCACACACACGCATTCATACACTTCAAGTGAAAGAGAGATTTGGACACTGCTGTCAACATGTGGGGTCAAAAATACCATTAAATAGGAAAGTTCTTTCAGCTGTGTTTAGGAAGAAACAATAATAATGAAAAATACCGTTCTTGGCCAAGTCGCTTATGGAAGAAGCAAATTCCCCTATGGCATTAGTTGAATAAAATCCCGAGGATGGGGTTGCATTTGGCCCCAAATTGTTCCTTCTAATCAAATCAGGTCGTTATTGTTGTACGTACCAATGAGTGTTCATTTGATCCTCCTGTGTAAAAATACAAAAACATCCCTTAGTTTACAAAGTGATTAATTTGGGACTGAAACTTCACAGCGATGGAATTAGTATGTAGGACGCCTCAATCTTTTTCCTAGGTAAGATGCAAAAAGGGAGGGTCATTATCGGTAACCCCATAGAGATAATAGTGTCAATTGAGGTCCTACACTTAAAAGGACTGAAAATACCAGTGCTAGCAAGAAAACACAGTAGTTTCTTAAGTCTTTTCTTTTGCCTTCTTTTCAAAAGCTTTTAAATGCAAAAATTACTTTTCTTCAAAAATAAAAGTAATCATCTGAAGATCTAATTTCCCAATTGTTTCCTCTGCATTTATATACTATGTAGTGTTTAGGCAACACCTATGTTATAAGTTTATTAATATTATGTAAGTGTTGTTCTTGTATTTATGTATAGTGTATGTATTGTAAATATACTCAGAGCTTTTTTTCCTCTTACTGTAAAATGGTGATTTTTGCCCTATGATAATGTAAAGGGAGTCCCCTAATGAAATTCTGTCAGAGGATGATTATTCCAGTCTATTCTCAAAGATTTAAATGAACAAGTGTTATCGTTTTTAATGGTGTCTCAGACATATTTTGTTGGTGCATTGCTTTTCTGTATTCAACTTTCCTATGAATTGAGCTGTGAATTGAAATAGAGTTTAAACCTTTAAATGTATGCATTTGTATAATTATCTGAATGGAGGCATGAAGGTTAAATAAAGCATTTTGTATGGAACAAACCCCCTAATTATTACTGTGGATGACTCAAACCTTCTGGAATACCCAGTTATTAACTTTTTTAAATTAAACCTTTGTTAAAAAATCTTTTCTACAAACATATAGTGATTTTTGTAATGGAATGTTTGCCTAAGAAATGGATTTTACTTGCTTTTCTGATTTTTTTTTTTAAAGCCATCATATAGAGTAGACATTCTTTCTCCTTTCACAGTGTTTGTGCATCTGTGGCAAAGCTGGAACAAATAAAATAGCCCTCAGCAGTAAAAACAAAAATGTCCTGGGATGATATAAAAATATTTTGCATTACTATATAATCTGAGTTTCCCCTAAGTACTTTAAAATGGAGTTGTACGTGTGTGTCTCTCGGCTTCTTGCCTTCTCCTTTCCCCGTGTGTCGGGACGCTGGCACAGGCTCCCCTGCAGCCGAGAGGGGATTCATTCCCTGTGTGCCCGTGAAGTAAGGAAACAGCTACTGAAGGGGGGCACTGGAAACATCAACTTCATGCTTAGCTGGAGAGGGTTGGTATTTCTGACTGCTCCTGGGGATGGTTTGGGGCCCGTGGGCTTCTCCCTCCTGTCTGACCCTTCCACAAGGAAGCTCCCTTTATTTTTGAGCCAGTTGAGGACAACTGTGGGTATCGGGTTGGAGCTGCGCTTTGGCCTTGCTGGTGAAATTTCTCCTTAAATGTGAATTTTCCCTTTCCCTTGTATTTCCATCCGCTTGCTTTTAACCGATATGATCATTTATCTAATAAAAAACGTAGCGTTACATGGTTACAGGCAGAGAAACAAGTAAACAAAGGGATTTGATTTGGAGGCCTCTGAGCCTTATCAAGAGATGTCTCTAAACCAAAGCTGTGCTAGAACAGATCTTGAGTCTTTCAAACCGCTGATGAATTGAAAAATCAGATAGTCCTCCTGGCCCTTCCAAAGCACTTTTGCTTTCCACACAATAAGTTGTTTGTTCTTCCTCAGTGTCCTGTGTGTGTTTAATATAATTTTTTTCTCCCAACAGTGCCATAAGTATAAAATGCATCACTGCCTGTTTAGTCTGACTTCTCCAGCAAACGCCCACATGGTCCACTGCCCTGACCCATGGCCTGTTCCTGAAAAGTTATTTCTTCCACTTGCACAAACAACAGCTCAATTGTCATCTAATCCCTCCCCTTCCTTTTTTCACCCCCGCTTTGTTATTGAATGGTCTGTTTGGAGCGAAAAGTCAGCCCGTGGTGTTTCGTACACAGTACGGGGCACGCCTGGCTCTCAGCGAGCGTGACGAGGAGAAGCCGCTGGTAGCCACCTTCAACTTTGCATGTTGAGTTGCTGGATCAGATAAGCCTGGGTTCCCCTCTCTACATGCAGAAACAACAATGCATTGGCATTGTCCTTGAACCTGGGGAGACAGCCCGCCTCCTGGATGGAGCTCTGGCAGTGCAGACTTCCACTCATGGATTTACGATGCCGTTCCTCCTCACCAGCCTGCAATAGGGAAGCACACCCATACGGGAGGTTTGGCTGAAAGACCTGCTTGCTCAACTCTGACATCCTGTACTGTGACCCGGTGGTGTGAGGTTTTGGTTGGGAGTTGAAAGGATGAGGCTAGAGGAGCCAAATTTTGGTGGTCACTGAGTATTTGTCCTTTCTGAAGAGGAGCCAGCTCTATGGGGCAGACCTCTCTTGGATGTAATTGGTCTCTTCAGTAATGCCTGTGGTGCGCGCTGTGGAAACATGTCCCTTAGCAGCCCTCCCATCTCTGTAAATCGGGCAGAGTTATACCCTTTTGACAGACAAAGAACCAAAGACAATTGCGCGAAGCTGGAGTGACTCAGTAGTTGAGCAAGAAATGACAGAATCACAGAACGGTTGGGGTTGGTATGGACTTCTGGAGGTCATCTTCTCCAACCTCCCTGTTCAAACAGGGCCACCCAGGGCCAGTTGCCCAGGACCATGTCCAGAAGGCTTTGGAATATCTCCAAGGAGGGAGACTACACAGCCTCTCTGGGCAACCTGTGCCAGGGCTTGGTCACCCTCACAGTAAAGAGCGTTTCCTGATGTTCAGAATAGTACCTAACCATTTCAGGTCCCTCCTCTCTCTCTTTGGCCATTAGGCAGAATGTTCTCCCTCATCCAGGTTTCGACCCAGTCCGTAACTGGCCACGGTTTTTTTTAACCCATGAGTATTTTCCCCAAGGGGCCCCGAATAGCTGCAGTAGCCACTACCCTTCCTGTTGAAGCACACTAACGAAGGCATTTACTGCCTCACGTATTTGCCTTCACAAAAATATATAGCCCATAATAACTAGGACTGCCACTTAGGGAGGAATGAATAACCAGATTTAGCCAGTAAGCTCAAACACGTCAGTATATTTTATCCTTCATTTTTTTTTGTTTATATCTTTGCACAACCTCGCTCGCAGGTGTACTGTGCCCTTTTCTGGTTATCTTTCTCATTTGCTGGGGATATCGATCCATAAAATCTCCTTGTAAAATATTTCAAATAATTTTTTTTTCTTTTTTTTCTGGGGTGACTTCTCTGAGACGCCTGTATTCCTGGGCCTGTACAGAATATTAACTGATAGAAACTAACAATAAAGTCCAGAAACGACTACAAAAGCAAACAGTGAAACCAAGGCACTTGCAAAGCTCTATAAATCTCTGCTGAGCTCGGGTTGGTGTTTAATCTTTATATGCAGGTACGTCTCAAGGTTATCTCCTCCTGAGGGGTTCACTGGAGGCTTTTGTGATTTGTCATCTGCTCAGCTTCTTATCAGTCAAAGGTATTTCCCCTTGTAACATTTATTACGGGCTCCCCTCCGTGTTTCTTACTAATGCGATGCCGTGAAGAGGCTCTGGTATGCAGGTCTGCGAGGAGTTATTAAATTTCCCTCTCCCGTGTTCAATGGGGTCGTAGATGTGACACATGTGGCGTAGCGTACGCGGCACCGCTGATGGCCGAACGCCATCGCTGGGTATTGAATGAAAACAAGGAAGGAAAGGAAAGGAAAGGAAAGGAGCTGGAAAGGAGCTTTCTGTCTCCGTCCAGCAGCCTTTGGCTGGAAAAGAAGTAGAGTTAAATACACTCACACTGAAACTTAGTGCATATATAAAGAAACTACTGCAAACAGCATAAATAAAATAGCCACTGCAGCACCCTCACTAACTCACTGGGTCTCGTTTTCAGGTGGAAAAACCCCAACTCCTTCCACCAGCGTAAGCGTGGCCACCCCGCCGGGCTGTTTCATTTCAGCAGAGGTGAATCCGGCCCTGGCTGATGCAACCAACACGTCACCATGTCCAAGGAACCGGCAGACTTGGGAGAGGAGCACGCCGAAATTGCTTCATCGCCGGGATGGCACAGAGCCCACCCACGTGTGGCCGAGGCCAGGACAGCAGGGGATTTCCTGGGAAACTGCTTCCTCTCCTGCCTCCCCAGCCTGGTGAAAGCGTGTCGGAGCCACCGAAAGAGAGGGCTGGCTGCTGCGGGTGGTGGGATGCAACTGCATCATTTTATCCAGCAGATAAAACCACTTTAATTCCTTATTTGTTCTTAAATACTGGCTATGTCTACACTGACTCCAGATGTCTGACTGGCAGCACGTACAGGCATGCCAATACATATATATGTATCTGCTTAGTACATACACACGTATATATAAACATACACACATATGTGCATGCTCTGAATGTATATATGCATGTATGGACTGACTAGCTCCTTCTAAAGGTAGCTGGGGTACCTCTATGAATTCATGCCTGTGGGCACCAGGAGCATTACTGGGAACATCTTAGGAGCCAGTTGCCCACTTAACTATGCAAAAGCTGCATAGCAGTTTTCACAGAATAGTTTGAGTTGGAAGGGACCTTTAAAGGTCATCTACTCCAACTTCCTCTGCAATGAGCAAGGACATCTTCTACAAGATCAGGTTACTCAGAGAACCGTCCAACCTGGCCTTGAATGTTTTCAAGGATGGGGCATCTACCACCTCTCTGGGCAACCAGTTCCAGTTTTAAGATGTTAGAACCGAAAGGCCAATGGGAGGAAACAGATGCTAGGAATCCTTCTAAGCCTGTCCCCAACACCTGAGCTGGTGCTCCAAGGCATGCCCCAAAGCCCCAGATGCCCCCCAGACCTGACCTGCTCTCATCTCCCCCAACAGGCACCATGAGCTCAGCCTGAGCCCAGACTGCAAAGTGCATCTCATAGGGGTCAATATGCCCTCCCCAAAGAGGGACACCAGGTCACCCAGATGGCCCAGAGCACCAACACCACAGCACCCAGGCTTGGACGGAGGCAGAGAAGGAAGACGCAGAGCCCCAGGGGACAGCAGGGACACAAAGCAGAGGTTTTAGCCTCAGCCATCCTAGGGTCTTCGTCTCCCATTCAAGCTGGTGGAGGGGTTCACAGGTAAATGATCTAAGTGGGACAGCAGGGGCTGCCCCTTGGATGCCTCCCCTCTCCTCCAGGAAGCAGAGGTCTGGTACGTCCCTGCTTCCAGGGGGAGTCATGGCGTGGAGGAAGGAGCTTCATGGTACTCGAAAAGGAGTAAATAAAAATGAAATTGCTCTCTGTATGCACAAATTGGTAACACGGCTGTTTCAGTCGCCTGGTGAAGTATGCAATCTGTTTCTGAGGCGTTTTATGAAAAATTAGAAAAGGCTGGTAGAGGGTTTCTGCGGAGCTCTTTGGTTCTGATTATTCATTTATTTACAAATGATCATGTATACCATCTGGGGCTTTTCAGTGTAACTGAGAGTAAACTCTGAGCTTCCCAGGACTCTGCAATTGTGCCAAGAAGGGAAGATTGCAAAGGCTTTTAGAACAAATAAAACAAAGGAAGAAAAGCAGTCCGTTGTGACGAGGTGGGGGGGAGGAGAATGCGGGGACGGGGCCCTTTTCCTTCCTCAGCCTTCCTTTGTTTCCCGTTTTGTTTGACATTTGTAATCAAAGCCTCAGCACCTCTGCTTTAGTTATAATAACTGCTGTAGTTATTACATGAGCCTCCACAGATGTACACACAACCCAAGTTTCTAGCCTCCGGCACTGACCGCTCCCCAGACAAGATGCTTGTTCCTGTACCACGCTACGTGTGATTCTGCAAGTTTCATTTATCACAAAGCAGCAGTACAGACACAAGAAAAGTACAGCAGGAGCCAGGGGCTCAAGACGAGGTTTGGCACACAGTACATCAACAGCAGAAAAAGCTTATTCCTTGAGCTTTCATCCCTAAGAACATCTGGGAAGATGAATGTAGCTCAGTCACGGTTACTGCAAATTACAATAAATTAATAACCTGCCAAGCGTGGGACAGAAGTGCTGCAGTTACGGGTTTTTTTTTTGTGGGAAAACTAATGTGGCCCTTTGGGACTGACAGCTTTAGTTTGATTCACATTGATGGCTGTGTACCCATAAACTTTAAGGAGGTTTCAGGGCTCAAAATATTTTCCTTGACTATCCTAGCAGGGAGATTATGGGTAGGAAGTAGGGACAGCCTTGCCAGCAGTTTCGAGCCTTTTCATTTCAAATTCAGCTCAGAGCAGGAGTCACCAAAAGTTAGTTCACTGGCTGTAACTCACAGGAGCGGTGGTGACACCCGGTCGCTAGATAGCCACTTACTGAAGACACAGTGGAAGGTGGCACCTCACTGTTGGAGGCAGGAAGGGTTTAATAAATATATTAATAATATATTTTTATTATATATTATTTAATAAATATATATATAATATATAAAACCAAGTTTTTTTTTTTTACTTTGTTATTCCTTTTCAAATTCTGATTTGGACTGCTGCTGGTAGATTGAAAGACTCTCTCTGCCGCTCAGTGCAGCAGGGCTGGGTTGCGGCCCCTGGTCCCAAAGGCATGGGGTGAAGGTTGGCCTATGTCCACATTGCTTGGTGGCAGCTCCTGTGTCGTGGTTTAACCCCATCTGGCAGGTAGGACCACACAGCTGCTCACTCACTCCCCCGAGTTGGGAT
>JAOXNO010000001.1:167239601-167255378 GCA_028565335.1 Limnodromus scolopaceus
CAGCTCCTGTGTCGTGGTTTAACCCCATCTGGCAGGTAGGACCACACAGCTGCTCACTCACTCCCCCGAGTTGGGATAAGGGGCAGAATCCAAAGAGTAAAAGTGAGGAAAAAAGTGACTAGTGGGTTGAGATAAAGACAGTTTAAAAGGTAGATCAAAACTGTGCATGGAAGCAAACCAAAACAAGGAATTCATTCACTGCTTCCTAATGGCAGGCAGGAAAACAGGACTCCATCACACATTACGGTTACGTGGGAACGCAAATGCCGTAACTCTGAATGCCCCCCCTGCTTCCATCTTCTTCCCCCAGCTTTATATACTGAGCATGACGTCATATGGCACGGAATACCCCTTTGGTGAGTTGGGGTCACCTATCCTGGCTGTGTCCCCTCCCAGAGTCTTGTACCCCCCCCAGCCTATTTGCTGGTGGGGCGGTGTGAGAAGCAGAAAAGACCTTGAGTGCTTAGCACCGATCAAAACCACCAGTGCGCTGTCACACTATTCCCATCCCAAATCCAAAACATAGCGCTATACCAGCTGCTAGTAGGAAAGTTAACTCCAACCCAACCATAACCCCAACACCCAATTAATGGCTGGCCATGTCCATGCTGCATGACACAAGGAGCTCTTTTGGGTCCTGTGTGGCCAAACCCCAGTGCCACAGATTATATTATGTTCTCTGTGTTTTCCTGCCTTCAGAGGGTCTGGGGTGGAGGCCAGGCTCTTCTGCAGGCCACTGCTGCAGTCCTGGCTCTACAGCTGCAAGAGGAGGAAGGCTGTGCACACTCCGAGGTGTGGCAGCAGGGCATGGAGCCTGCTGGGATGGTGTGGGAGGGCAGTGGAGGCAGTCAGGCTCCATTCCCTGCGGTGCCTGCTCCTCCATGTGAGTGGTGCTGGGTGGGAAGGCTCCCCGGAGCTCAGGATGACCCTTTTCCTGGAGGAGTGGAGGCTTTGGAGTCCCTCCCACACTCCCACCAGAGAGAGTGGTGGGGTTACCATCTGGTTGGGGGCTAAAGGATTGGTCATTTAACAGGTTTAGCAGAAGTAATGAACACGAGTAGCAGGAGGTGGCTCAGACAGAAACCATAACATTGTGGTGTGCTCTCAAGGTGAATCTCCTCTAGAACATGCATAATTGATTCCTATTCCTAGATGTCTCCAGGGAGTCCCCTGTCACTTGTGGTGGAAAACTTACCTTTGTCCCAAATCTGTCTTAGAATCTGATGTTTTTCTTCCAGAGTCAATTTATATAAAGTAGCAAACTTGGAGCCATTTGTCTCACGTCGTGCCAAAGCCAAAGGCCATCAAATGCAACACCTTCCCCATGCATGATGTCTCACATGTGTCTTTGGAGTACACGTACTATGCTGACTGCAGTGGCATCTTCATGGGGCACTGTAAGCTTAATTAAAGTTCACAACGGACCCAAATGGGAAGTATTTAATAACTATCATGTAATATATTTAGTTATGATGATAATAATATAATAGCTAGAGTCTGAGCTACTGCTTTTCACAGAATCACAGAATGATATGGGGTTGGAAGGGAACTCTGGAGATCATCGAGCCCAACCCCCCTTTTAGATGTGGAAGAGCACAGGATGCAGAACTTGGGGTTTCTCAGCACCCTTTTGCAAATTGCTGAATTACTCACAACCACAAAAAAAGCGCCACTGGATAATAAAAGTCACCAGTTCCCACCTGGGGAGGGAAGTGTCACACCATCCTTGCTAGCCCAAGTCAACAGGTTTTCTGGCCTTCGTGTAGGCCCGGTGTTATAGAGATTCAGCTGGGTCTGTCTGAGGTTGTCGTCTGTAATTCCTGCCTAGAAGAGAGAGAAAGAAAGAGGTAATGACAGTAAGAAGAGGTGGTAAGGCAACTGTGGCATGAACAAAGGACTAAGAAGTAGGATATGAAGTAGGAAAAGACGAAAGGACACAAGGCAGTATTAATAACCCTGGGGCTGAGACGAGGGTGAAGTATGATCATACAGTAGATTCTAGGGGCCATGATTAGGGTGAAAGAGCACAAGGGCAGCACTAAGTTTGGAAATAATTAGGCTGTGACACACTGAATCAGATGATGCCAAACATAACCGTTTATATCTTCGCTACACCTTTGTCTGTATGTTACACATAAAGGCTTTTAGAAATGTCTTTGCAAGCTTGGTAACAACTACTGACAGGAGCGTATTTCTCCTTTTTTAAAATGTGGTTCCCTTCTCCCAAGATTCAAACTAAACAAATGCAGAAAGACTTATTTCAAAAACTTGTACAATCTTATCTGAAGTGTTAACTGTATCAGATTTATCTCCAGTTTTATTAGAGAAAAATCAAGCATTTTGTATCGCCATGTGAAAATCTAGGTCTTCCTACTGTTTTGTAGTATAAAAAAACCAGCATTTCTAATCCTAGTGGTCAAGACCATAAGCCATGGCCTTAAAAGTCCAAATCAATATCGAGTGAAGCAAATACTGGAAGAGTATTTGTTCTGGGCTCCCTAGCTCAAGAAGGACAGGGAACGGCTGGAGAGGGTACAGCAGAGGGCTACAAAGATGATTATGGGCCTCAAGCACCTCTCTTATGAGGAAAGGCTGAGAGAGTTTGGTCTTTTTAGTTTGGAGAAGAGAAGGCTGAGGGGGGATCTGATCAATGCCTATAAATACTTAAAGGGTGGGTGTCAAGAGGATGGGGCCAGTCTTTTATCAGTGGTGCCCAGTGACAGGACAAGAGGTAATAGGCACAAACTTGAACATAAGAAGTTCCATCTAAACATGAGGAGGAACTCCTTTACTTTGAGCGTGGGAGAGCCCTGGAACAGGCTGCCCAGGGAGGTGGTGGAGTCTCCTTATTTGGAGACACTCAAAACCCACCTGGACACATTCCTGTGCAACCTGCTCTAGGAGGACCTGCTTTGGCAGGGGGGTTGGACTAGATGATCTCCAGGGGTCCCTTCCAACCCCATATCATTCTGTGATTTTGTGATTCCGTGAGTGACACTTTTTTTTTGTGATAAATGTTTTACATTTCTTAAGAGATTGAAAGTTGGCCTAACTCTTAAAAAGCCTGTATGAAATTACTTTAGGTCCACGAGGAATATTTTCTTATTTGAAATTGTGTTCTAGCCCAATTTTAACTGAAACCATGAATTTTTGACATTTTGAGTGAACTTTAAGGAAACCCTCTCTGCATCTGCCTGGAGATATTGAGCTTTTTTTAATTTCACTGCTAACAGAAAATGCTGACAGTTGACAAGAGTGTGTAGTCACTAAGAAGCTGCCAGGGATTCATAGGGTCCAAAAAATTGATACCCATTAGGGATGTGAAAACCTTCAGGGGCTCATTAAGTAGTTATCGAAATGCTTTGGCTGGATAAGTGGAGCTCAGTGGATCAACACATTTTTCAAAAGAAATTCTCTCGTGGAGAAGAACAGTTGAATGATGCTCATCTTAATGTGAACAAGTAGATTATACAGTCCAAGTCTGGCAAGCAAGTAGGAACTAGATTTGGCCTTATTGTGCAACTTTCTGTTCTTCTCCTGGTCATTCTCTCTGCATAAGGGGCAAAGATGCCGCAGATGGAACCTGCAAGACTGAGAAGTGTATGTATCATGGTTTTATTTTATGTTTCCATGCAGAGGTCTGATTTCATATTTTAAACGTGCTTCAACAACAAATCTTGCAACAGAAAAGAGAAGCAGTGGCCCCAGAGCTCGACTGTAGCATGAGCTTGAACCCTGGTGGACTTACGATGTGTGCTTAACCACAGAACCAGTGACAGGTCAGCAGTTTATGGACTGGAAAACAAAGCCATTAAGTTCTTTTGGCATTGTGTTTCTCACAACAAAAGAAGGTCTGAAGAAAGGGAGTTACAAAAATGTGTTTTACACTGGAGGCCCATTAGCTCTATTGGTCGGAGAAACTGCTTTGCAGCCTCCACCTGCGGTATTGTGTGCGAGGGATTTATTTTATGCTCTGTTCATCACAACAAACAGACCTCCCGAGTAGCAATGTGTGTTCTTATATAAAAGATAATTTGGGGGCTCTGAAGACTTGAAACTCAAATTTGGTCATAATTATTAGAAGGTCACCTAGGAATTCTGGAGCAGTTTGTTTATCCTGATTCCAGCCTGCTAGGTCCAAGAAAATACACTTAATTCAATCCAGGTGACTCTCCATTAAATATAATCTTGTCTTAATTGGTGCCACCTTGACCTCTACTTGTGAAGTCTGTTTTGTGGTCTACAAGTCTAGCTTTAAGTGCTCAAACACACATTTTTCCATCTGATTCCCCATGATTTCATTATGACAACAACACACTTCATACCAGGCGCTCCATGTGCATGTGAAATGCAGGGAAGGTTTAGGAAGGAGACAGCGTCCGAGAGGGATGGTTGTTGATTCCTCAGGCTGCTGGCCACGATGGGATCTCTTTCTCATGCCCAGTTTAGCTATCACAATCTCTAAGATGTCCCAGATCCAGAGATCAGTGAGCGATTCAGAGGCAACTGCTCTCTGGGGCTGCCAGATCCTGGCTGCTTCTACAGCCCATGGAGAGTAATGCCAAGGTTAATTACCCCAGCCAGTCTGACGAGTGCATATGGTGTAACTATTACACTCTGTTGAAAAGTCCACCTCTGGTAGGCAGCAGGAACTGGGCCGACCTGAAAGCCACTCACTCTCCCCAACAGATAGGTCACCGTGCCCAATTTATGCGACCACCGAGTACTTTGTCTGCGCCCCGTGAGTTTCAGTTTACGTCCCCACCGGTGCGCTTTCCTCCTGAGGTAACTAACCCTCTTAGCCTGGCAGCCCTCGAGCAGGCTCAAATTCACCCTAGTGGGGCTGTTTGCAGAAGACCTCAGCCTCTCTTAATGATTTGCCACTTCCACACTGCTCTAACGAGGTGAGTAACAGGAAGGTTGAGGTGCTCCTACAAAGTGGTGGACTGAAGAGCATTAAGAACCACAGTTCAAAGCAGTGCATCAGATGCCCTCCTCTTGGCATCGGGGCTTTTAATCTGATCTGGCATTTCGAGCTGATGAAACGATTGCTCTGAATTTCCATTTCTGACAGTGGCAGAGAACAGAAGCTCCTTTATTTTGCCAAAAGCCGCAGTTTCCATTCTGGGAAGGAATACAGGAGTTAAGTAGCCCGTATCACGGGCGATAGCCAAGAGGCAGCTTGTCATGTTTGATCAATTGCTGGTGGTAGGAGATTTTCTGTGAAATGCGGTAAAAAAAAAAAAAAAAGACTCAACCACTGACATAAATTAATACACTAATTATATTAAACCTTGGCTCCAATGCTGGCTGCTGCTTCAGAGGGATTGAAAAACTGAAGTTCTGAATTATGTACCAAATCCAGGCCACCGATTCATCTGGCAACATTTACAAATGTCATATCAATGCGTTGCCAGCGAAGAACAAAGTAGACACACTGACAGGTCCCGGCAAGCTTGGAATAGATAGAAATTGGATAGAAATTCATGTGGAGTGCTTAAAACAGGTATGATCTGGATTGAGCTGAAAGTTGGCGTCTCACGTACTTTACACAAGCAGGAGCTTTGAAAGCTTTCAGGTAAATTAGATGAAAATCAGTACTGTTAAACAAACTGCGCCATACGGCATAAGGAAGCCAAGCACTGCTTGATACAATGCACAAACATGTTCATTGTCAGGACAATATGAAGTGTATTTTGTATGCAACATTTGAATAGCATCTACATTTTGCACAGCAGAGGGCAGGTACTTTGGCTTTCTTTCAAAGCCACAGCTTCTGGAGTCACGTGGTACGGTGGGATGCAGCTCCCATTTGACCTGGGGACAGGAAATGGTCATTCTCGGAGCTGCAGAGAAAATTTAAAAATGGAAATTGTTCAAGAACAGAGAAGGCAAATTAGAAGGAACAGATTTCTACAGCATTATTGTTTTTGAGCCACCTTCAAAGTTTGAACCTTAACATGAACATTTTTATACTGATATTGATAATGCTACTTGACACCTTGGAATAATCTGAATAATTAATATTCTAATGCACTGTATTGAAGAAAAAAAATATTCATATTGCTTCCCAAGAGGCACATGCAGTTCTTGACACAAAAATCTGGTATCTTCAGCTTCCCAGAGGTGTTGTGGGATGCAGCATGTACCATTTCAAGGCATCTGGGTGGAAAGGAAGATGTGAGTGTCAGAGATGAGTGGGGAGAAATGCGAGACCCGTTAAATCTACCTGAAAAGATACTGAGGTTGTAAAATCCTGGAACAAAGGTCTCCTGAGCGATGGTGGTGCAGGGAGACAGCACAGGGGACCTTGTTTCTTAGGGTATGTTTAGAGAGGTCAGTTTAGAGGCTAAGCAGTGTTTCATGAATGCATGCTGTGACTTAACTTCATTTTGGAAAGCATAGGCAGGATGAAGCGGTGATGGGTAGAGTGAAGGGATAGATCAGTACTGCCATACATCATGTTCGCAAGACATGGCCAAACCTCCTCCGTGGCCTGCAAATTGTGACAGTCTGGTCTTTTGCTGTATTACACAAACAGATACTCAAAAACTCATCTGTCCTGATGGATCTCACCGCAAGCCAGGCTTCAGTCCTGCCATGATTGTCTGCTGGTTTAGGAGGAATAGGTCACCATTTCACATGGGACTGCCCCCAAGGTTTTCCCCCAAAGCCCATGTGGACATGTTGACCTCACTGGGTTGCAGCTACGGAGTATGGCAGTGCTAAATCAGGGTTTGAGGCCAGAGGAGGCCAGATATGACTCCCCACTGGAGAAAGGGAAGCTCATACAGGCAACTAGTTCAACAGGGTCCTATTTTGTGCTGGGTCCAAACCAGCCACATGCTCATGCCATGGTGACCCCCAAGCCACTCCAGAACTGCTTTAGCTAAGCTGAAATAATTAACAAACTATGGCCAGATCCCTCAAATACATATAGTTTTTCTTTTTATAGTCACCTGACCGTGGTTTTCAAAGCACATTATGAGCTCAGAAAAGCATCGTTCATTATGTGGGTGTATTGTTCCACGTTTAACAGATGTATTTCCAAAAAAGTTGAAATTCACCTGGCTGGTGTTTTCTTTCACAGTAGCTTTGGCTTCCATGGTACGATGCCAAGAAAGACATCTTTATTTGTGCCCTTAACTATCAATGGTGTCAGCAAATTACTGGCAACAGCACATATTAGTGTCTTCATCAGAGTGAGGATTTATGATGTCACCACTAAATCCATCAGGGACATTACATCCTTATAATTCATAGCTGACTCTTGAACACATGAAAGGAATGGCAATGTGCCAGCTAACAAAGAATAATTGTGTTACTTACCTCAGCCATGATAATTTGCTTAAATAATAAAAATACACTAGTGCAACAAGGGAAAATGAATGCACTGATAAACACAAAGGAGAAAAACAGGGAAGTACTGAGCAGTATATTAAATAACCAACTTTTTGGCAGAACCATTTTCAATTTCTGGTATTTTAAGCTGATGGAAGCTTTCATCAATATTTACACTTTATTCAGTCAAGAGGAACATGGCAAGATTATTTAAATTTAATTTTATAACCAAAAAGATGGCTGTACTGTATGGCAAGAAAAAATTGTACGGGCAGCAAGTTGCAGTCATTCCATATTTTTAATGCAAAATTGATTCACTATGCCTGAGAAAGGATATTAAATGGGCATTCCAGAAGCCTAATTTCATCTGGGAAGGAAGCTGAGCTCACTGATTAAAGGAATTGCTAAAAGCAGGCCCCAAGTGTAGATTTCTGGATTCTTCACTGCTTGTGTCAGGCTCATCCTTTCTTTAAACTTTTTCTCAATGAGAAAAAATTCGCAAAGATGGGAATAGTAGAGCTAATCAGAAAATAGGATTTCTTTTCTCATGAAAATATTGTTATTATTACCACCATTATTATAATTAACATTATAATTGCTTTTAGAAGGACCATCACAAAAGCAGTTTTGTTTCAAAGTTGCAAAAAGTTGTCTGGAAAGTACTGATTTTTATATGGAAAAGGTATCAAGGTTCCTTATAGGAACTGTAACTGGAGTGCTTCTATGAGCTGAACACCGAGAAGAACGTCACTCGTGCAGTGCTGTTTCTTTCTTGTTGAACTGTCTCATGGGCCTCCTGGTTACTGCGAATGATGGGAAATGTAGTCCAAGCACCACACTTGGAGAGGAGAATTAGGGCACAAACAGACTTCTGTGGGATTTTAGAGCAGTCATCTTGGGGTCTACACACTGAAGACTTTTAATTTAGAAAGTATCCATTATCAACTCAAAATACATTTGATTTTTAGCACCAAAAAAGCCTTTCCCCCTCTTTCTCTACTCTCCACCCTGAAAATTCTCTTTAAAAAACCTTTTCATTAAAAGTCAGCCTCAAGGGAACACTTTCAGTCAATTGAAATGAATGTGTTTTTCGGTAAAACAGACTTTGTTAAAGTAAACTGAAAAGGAGAAGCGTCTACTGACGATTATTTGCCATATTAACCCATGCTTAATTTATTAAATGCTAGAAAGGACTCTGTAGTCAAATAGTTTTGCTTTTCAAAACATCACACTTAAACTCAGAGGGACAGGGAAGGGAGGGAAAAAGGAAGGGGAAGTTTGGTGTAAGAAATCATCTATACAAGCTACTACAAAGGCTGCCAGACAAAATATTAGTCTCCTGTTAAATTATACAGTGTGATATGCAAACCCTTGCATTCCTCTTTTAGTTTCTGAAATGCAAGGAAAGAGGAAAATAGTGACAAAGAAACTGGACCTCAAAGGCCAAGGTCGGGGATGGTATTCTCCACTCCATGGTAATCCCCAGTTCACATCAGCTCTGAGTTCGGTCCCCAGTGCCAAGGGACGGTAAGCTCCAGTGATTTCACCACCACTATCCTGCAGCCTATGAATCAGAGACATTGTACTACCGCCAGGAAAAAGGAACCTGTTGAAAGAGATGTGCTCTGTAACCATGGCAGTCATCAAGAGGGTTACAAATTTTAACCACATTAGTGAGCAGAGCAGAGCAAAGCAAACTGTCAGCACAAGCGTGTAAAGGGGAAAAATCCAGAGGGAGGCGAACTGCTGCAGTGATGATATTTCCGTGATTACGATGCGAGGCTGGAGAACAGTGCACACCTTGTTATGTGAGTTATGAAAGCAGTTATAATTTGTGCTCCTTACAGTTTGGAAGATGTTTACTGGCATAGATCATGTCATCAACAGTAAGAAAAGTTGTCCGTACTTACTGCACTAAGGTTAACGCGCAGCCAGCCCAGACGTTTCTAGTTTCTTATCCAAAACTTGTGCAGTTTCTCTTGCAATTTCTATCAGCCAGCCAGAAATATTCATGTAATTACTCTACAATATGTCATGGGTTACCTGGAATACCTGAGTCACTTTGCATTCTGCATACCTCTGGTTCTTTTAGTGTTCAGTCTGAATGTTATCATGTTAAGAAGGGATTTATTGCTATAAATATTTTTCTTATGACTCTTTCCCAGTACTTGTTTGATGGTGATAAAAACCAAACTGACATACGACCATTGTGTGGTAATGCACTTAATCCATGCCTTGTCTCTTGAGTTTTATAATCTGTAGGCTGAATTGCATAAAGGAACGGCTTTTACAGTATTTCAGTCTTTATAAAGCAAACATTTGTGGATTAAGGGTGCATTTCCCTACTGATACATGTTGGCACACCTACTTCTAATTTCCATTGTATAAGCCAAGAGAGAATTCTGCTTGGTAAGAACATGTAGGTGTATTGATGCAGGTGCACTGCATCTCAGGGGTTACCTGATGTCACCCAAAAGCCCAATCTGCTCTTGACTGTCTGGGAGGCCATGAGGTTGGTGCAATGAGAGACTTTCCTTTGGAGCATCTTAGTGCATTATGTGTTCGGGCATGTCCGGCGTGTCCGTAAGCTGTCATTGTGCCATGAGAAGGTCAAGGCGCACATGAGGAGCTCAGGCCAAGCAGACCTGGACAGACTTTTTGCAGGTTGCAAAGACCCTCAGGGGGACAGGATTTTGTATTCACAGCTACAAATGCAGCTGTAGCATACTTTGGCCAGACAATGCTGAGCACATGTACATATAGCTAACTGAGGGGGGGAAGCAAAATCTATGGCACCTTTATTTAAATAAATATGACCTGTGGAATTGGATCTAAATAACATCTTGCTCCACAAGTATGAACCTACACATACAGAACGCATTCACTGAAGCAGCTGTAGAAAATATCATACCAAGGAATCATCTCCATCACAGGCCAGTGCTTTGGAGTGCTGAGGTATCACATATTACTCACTTGACCCGTTGTGTCAAAATGTACGTGTTTATGAGTAACCCTCCCCAAAAATGTGGCTTGTGTAAACCGATCTGTCCTTAAGATGTTATCGGATTCAAAACTGTCACGATCCTGGGTTTTCAATTTGATTCAGGTGTGGTCAGAAATACAAGTGAATGATTTCTGTATTTGGAAGTAAAATTTCTAAAGGTTAACAGATCAACACTGTTACATCCAACTGAGCTCCTCCTATTTGTGTGCACATTTTGAATCCTGAAACAAACACAGCCTACACCTCTCCCATGTCTCAAAGGCAACACGTTCTTACCCGAAGCACTCTTTTGTTGTGAGACTTGCGAGGAGCCCCACAATTTATGTTATGGCATAAAATACATTTATGGTCTTTAACAGATCAGCTTAAGCAACAAATGGAAAAGGCAGCAACTTCCTTGTAACCCACTGTGAGTAAAGAGGGTGGAGTCCGTTTAGAAGGTGGAGGTGCTTTTGAGAACTTTTCAGCAACCTATTCAGGAATCATCCATAGGCAAGATCAAACCTGCTGATTTACAGGCCAAACGGTTCATAGCTCTGACACATGCTGCAAGTGGAAGATTATTGCAGCTGAACAGCTATGATCTCATGATCGCTGACTACGTGTGGATCTCATTGCTATCATCCAAGTCCTATATGGACTAGACAGGCTGCACACTCTGTATGGGGCTATGACTCAAGGGGACGGCAAGACCTTTGAGTTAAATTGGATGATGAGAGAATATCACACTTCATCTCTAGATGAAGTATCATGTGGTGATCACCACAAGAGCCAGAGACCAGGTAATGAGAGCTGTCTTTTCTGTGCCACCATTGCTCTTTCAGCAAGTTACAGTGACAGGGGTAGAAGGAAGTCTGGGTGTGGTGTTGCAAAGGACAGATAATTGCTACCTTAGCAGTTCTTCCTTCTGTTAGAAGCACATCTAAACCTGAGTTTCCCCATGTTCAGCAAATGACTGAAGACCCACCTCTTTGTTCAGGCTTTTAGCCAACTTCCCTCTCTGATAAAAATAACTAATAATGAATGCGGAGTTCTTGACGGCTTCGTAGTAAACTGGCAAAAGTTTCTACTTGTTTTTCTTTCGAAGCTGAAGTGCTTCGGGAGTTCACAAGATGTTTGTTTCTCAGATCAGGAAATGGCACCTTTTCATAACTGAAGATTTGTGATTATTACCTCAGATAGATACTTGGAATAAAGAAAAGAAAAAAAAAGAGAGAAGTAAGAGTAATGCCACTCTTTGTGTTGAGGAATGCCATTGATGCCCTAGACTGCTTTCACCGGGTGATGTCTGTCTGCCTGTCGGTGTACCTCTCTCAGCGTAGCTGTACCCTGATCCTGCAGCAAGTCTATGCTGCTCTGAGGGCTTCCCAGAGAACCTGAAGAGCCTCCATGTCAACCTGGTACAGGTCTTTATTCTTTTTCTTACAAGAACTTGATTATTAGTCAAAATGGTGACGTCTGTATCTATCCAGGACTAACACTTTGCTCAGTAAGAATTGTTATGTGGAGGGAGGGGAGAGGAAGGAACACATTTTTGAGTTTTCTTCATTTTAATGAAACAACAGACTTTGGAGAAAGGTTTATATGCATGTTCCCACACCTCCACACATGTTTGGTTTATGTAGACAGCACGTTGTAATCAGCATCTCTTCTACTCCTCCTCCCCCATCCTTTCTCTGCAAAGTGACCAGATGAATATCTGCATTTCTACTTCTTCAGTGTCCGCTTTCATTCACAAAAGCATCACTTCTTTCATGCAGGGAGGCTGGTTTGAAGCCACTTATGCAGCCTGTTTGCACTGGGCCGGATGTTTAATGCATTGTTAGCTTCAAGTTTTGGCAATAAAATCTTACTTTGGATAAGGAGTTGCAGCTCACAATGACCAGAGCTGCAGTTGCACGTTGGTATTAAAAAGCCCTTCTTTCTTGGTGACCTTCCACGTAATTGAAAATGAGGTATATATTTCTTTATGAGGGGGACTCTGTATTGTATGAAAGTAATCTCCTTGAGATCTTTTCCAATATCTGCTTGATTATAATGTTCTATTTAAACAAACTAGCAAGCCTGTCAGAAATGGTACTTATTGCAGGGCAAGAGGCTTTTGACCTTCTGTGTAATTATTCCCATCTCACCCTTGGAACTCTGCATTACACTGAACTGAATTTGTGGCATTGTGTGGTGCAAAAAGGAACTGAATTGTATCCATTAGTAAATTTGAACTGGAACGCACAGTAAATGTCAAGACTCTTAATTGCGCTTTCTATAATGGCTTCCAAGCTTACTAAGGAACAATCAAAAGCTATTAGTTATGACTAGGTAAACATTTTAAGGATATTTTTTTGCCAGAAAACTCTTTACTTCTATTCGATGAGTCTTTGTACATGACTTAATGTAAGGTTATGAAAGAGTAGATGAGTTTGTGATAAAGTTAGTGCAGGGACTTTTATGAGAACATTCAGGCCTAAATACCCATAGTTTTAAAGTTTCAACTGTAATTTTTTCTATATTAGTCTATATCATAGCAATAGGATTTTTTATGCTAAAGTGCCTGAGATGTATTTTTACCTTTTGGTCTACCTTTGGTGTTGAACTTTCTCCTGTTAGATGCTGTCTTTTCCCTACTCAGCAATATGAAGTTGACCATGGAAGTGATCTTCATTTTTATGTGAAATCAGTGATAGAGAATCTGCTGTTTTCTTTTCTAGAGTAAAACAGTTTTTTTTTTCCAAAGCTACATACCAGTCTTGTGAAAGATCTGGTCAAGAACAACATAAGGTAAGTTTCTTCCTTTGGAAATTTGTTACCCAATATTTGACTGAAAGGTAGGCAGAGGGCAAAGACTGTAGCTGCTTGCAACAGCTCCTCAAAAGCCAGTGTTATCTGACCGACAGTGACACATCGTTATCCAAGACTAAGAATCTGTTCAAAGATGAAGATAAAGTAGTTGGCTGCTGCAGCAAGATTGGTTAAGATACAACACTTCTGTAGCCAGCAGCACAAGAGGGAACAATGTTTTTAGCATCAGATCTAGGTCAGATCTCAGCTCAGGTAACCACATATGCATTTAAGTTGCACAGAGTGGAAGCAGCTTTCAGCAGGAGAAAGGGTTGAAGTAAGCCCAGAGCAAGACTTGAAATCTTATCAGTGAAGCCCTAGTTCTGCCACCATTACCCAGAACCTCACTTAGATACTCAGAAAAAGTGCATATAGGGCTATATCCCATGGGCCTGCAGGTAACTTCTGAACTCTGATGCATAGCAATAAGCAGCAAAAAAAACCAAACCCAAAACCCTGAAGTAACTCATGAGGCACGGGTAAGCAAATTTGCTGACACTTGCTGACAAGTAGCTAAATAACTTGAGAGGCATTGGTCACTGTTACATCTAGGCACCAAAGTACAGGGTCAGACAGTGAAAACTTGATCTACAGTCCCTGTGCTTAGTGTGCCCTGTGTCCCTGAAGACAGAGAGACAACCCAAAGGAGACACAAGGTATAGGGAAGCAGGTGGAATTTAGACTGCTTTAATCTGCGTTCAAGTGCTTTGAAGTCCACCATCCTAAAAATGTCTTCATTTGTTCCTCTTAACAACTGTTGCCTCTTATTAATTGTAAAATGAATTTATGCTGATTAACCTTCAGAAAATTATGCAGATTTTAGTAGAAGATAAGTATAAAATCATTAAGAGATAGTTGCTTGCAACTGGCTCTTTTTTTTTTTTTTTTCTCAAATGGAGGCATCTGCTGAAGCTATACAGTTCATCTACACATGGACTGCAAAATTAGAGACATTGTTGTCTACAGTGACTGTGTGTGAGAACAAGGATGCCCTTAAGGATGCAGTGAAAGAAAAATTAGAAACTTTCTGGGAAGAAATCCAGAAAGCATGTTCTTCACAAGCAGTTTTCAAAAAGATTACCCAAGATAAAATGTCAAGAGCAGCTGACAGTCAACAAGAAACTTATTTTTTACATCTTGAGGTCTAGTCCTAAATAATAATGTCCTAAGAAATTGGAACGTGTACTCAATAGGATGTCATTATAAGAAATACTAGTAAAAAAGATGCTACCACTGCTCACTGTCATATAGTTTCTTCACAAAATTAATTCAGGTTGTGGGTTTATTGATATGAAGAGGTCGACTTTAAGTAGAGAGGAGGAAGGATGAAAGACAGCCACAGTAAAGGAGAAGGGATAACTACCCCTACGCCACTAGAAAAGTGAGAAGACAGAGATAAACATAAGCAGTGTGAGATGATGCTGGTGATGACCTATTTCTTTTTCCAAAGAGCAACATTGCCCCATTAATTTTTCTGCCAGTGCCCTATCTACGTGCAATCAAACTGTCCCAGTGCTATGCAATGCAGCTTGTTCATCTCTTATGAGGAGGTGCTGCATTAGAGTGGGATTCACCTGCCCTTTTTCAGGTAGCTGGGCTGCTTCCACCACACAAATGTTCGTCACTGGGTCACCTCCTCCCCATGCTACCACTGCTCTCCTGGCTTTATGTCCAGTAAGTAACTAAATTCAGGTGCTCTAAAATCCTCACACATCCATGGCAGCATTTGCAGGACATACATCCACGACAACGTATGTTTCTAAGCCATGGTAAAACCTATTACTAACTGGAAGTCATTATACTATTGATGGGCAAATGACGTCAAACGGGCATCCTGAAAACCAAGCTTTAGGTCAGTGTCTGGTCTAACACAGGTCTCAAAGCCATAGGTGGAATGAACAAGATGAGTGACAGAGGGCTTTTTGGTAAGCGCATAACACGAGGACCCTACTGCTCTTAGGGTATCTGTCTCACCTGATGCTTGGCTACTATGATGCATGTTGTATAATGCCTCAAAACTATCCATTGTTTTGGGGTTTTGGACTTTCTCAGTAGAAGACAATGCCTGTCTTGCTTGTCCCTGATGCCAGACCTGAAGGTTGAAGCACACCGAAACCCATTCTGAGGAGCAATGTGATTGTTCCCATAGTTATAGATCTGGCCTTTGGTGAATACCTGATGGTGAGATGACACTACCTCTAGAGATGACCTCTACCTCTGGTCTGGGACTGCACTTTATTACACCCTGGAGAGAGGTGAAATGATGCACAGCTTGCTCCTCTACCTCTAGGAGCCATGACAAAAGAGAAAGCAGGAAAGTTAACTCCAGCAGCCTGAAAAGGAAAGCAGGAAGGCTGCAGTGCCTAGTGCCTGGAGAGTCCCTGGGCACTCTGACTGTGGCAAACAGGCACATTTTTAAGCAACCATGGTTGACCTTCAAAGGGAGGACATGTAGAATCACAGAACCATATGGGGTTGGAAGGGACCTCTGGAGATCATCTAGTCCAACCCCCCCGCCAAAGTGGGTCTACCTAGAGCAGGTTGCACAGGAACTTGTCCAGGTGGGTTTTGAATGTCTCCAGAGAAGGAGACTCCAC
>JAOXNO010000001.1:167255478-167277935 GCA_028565335.1 Limnodromus scolopaceus
TTCTCTGGGCAACCTGTTCCAGTGTCTCACCACCCTCACAGTAAAGAATTTCTTCCTAATATCTAGTTTAAATCTACCCTCTTCCAGTTTAAAACCGTTACCCCTTGTTTTATCACCTTCTCAGGCCCCTCATTTGGTTTGGGATACTGTTTCCCCTCAGCAGCAACTAAGTGACTAATTACCTCTCCATGGAAGAAAGCAGATACCTACCTCCCTAGTGACCCCTTGGTGTTTCAGGGGACTGCTGCAAGGTGTTGAGTATCACATTCATGCCTCCTTTTTGGTCAAAAGAGCTGACCTCCTCACAGTCAGAAACCTGACCATCCTCGTTATGGCCAGGCATTGCAGCAGTTATGTTTTACCTGGGTGAGTACCAGTTTCCTTGGGGCCAGCAGAGAAAGTAGCTATGACCCACCACGCTCACAGCCATCCCTGAGGCTGCTGAGTAGGTTGGACATGCGCTGCTTATTGACGAGGGGCAGCTACTGAGCAGCTTCCTTCACCTGTGCATGGTCTGTCAGGAGCTCCCTCCACGAGGTGACCCGAGGTTTACAAGAACCCAGGGAATCACATGCCATAGAGTGTTCATGAAACACGAGTACAGCTTGCAAAAACAAAAAACAAAACACAAACAACAAAAAAAACCAACAAACAAACAAAAAAAAAAACCAAAAAAAAAAGGAGGTTGGAAATCGATCCTGCAAGGAATTGGTGGTTTATTTACTGAATTCATCCACCCTGCAAAGGAAAGAATGAAAGAATCAGCCCCATGAACCCAAGCACAGGGCAGGGCTGGGTACTCTGGCCACAGTTATACCTGTAGATTAAGCAGTGTAGGGAGCATTCAGAAGCCCTGCAAGGCAGTCACCTGTACTGCTGTGTCACTGGAGCAGCCTCTGGCCCGAGTTAACATTCCTCCCAACACCCAAGCATCCTTAAGGAGTTAGTATGGCCCAGGCACCCTTCCCAACAAGCAGCTGGATGCTGCTATCCTGTTTTGGAGACTGAGTTGAACAGTGTAGACAAGAAGTGTCCCATGCCAGCTGGCATCAGTGCCAGAAAATGGTTTCAAGGTTTGTTTTTAAAGTGCCATTAGGCAATAGGGCAATTCCTCTGTTTTTGCAGCTTGGTGTCCCAGAACTTCAGCACCAGGTTCATCCATGTGTTTTTTAAGAACTTTAAGCAGTTTGTTTGAAAGTCTAGGGGCCTGTTAAGGGCTTGAAGTCAGTGATTTGGGACATATTAAGACACATATGAAAGGTCTTACATAGCTATGAAGGCAGATCACAGAGCTAATAGTTTTTGGTTTCTTTTCCTGTGCACTTTGGAATTAAACTCGTTAGCTACTTGTGGTGGGCAGAGAGCTGTTCACAGCTATCCACAGTCTGGGTGAAGTACAACTTGTCAGCAACTGGCTGTGGGCAGAAGTGATAAGAAATTTAACTCTCAACTAGTTTGTCTAAACTCATGTATCTAGTATAATCAGAGATGTCCCAGAGCATCATGTGTGGCCTCAGCTGCCTCTTCATGGAGTGGAAGCAGGTACAGGTATCCTGGGAAGAGTATAGCAATGCTGCCCGGTTGTGTAGGGATGGAGTCAGGAAGGCCAAGGTGCAGCTGGAGCTGAACTTGGTGAGGGACACAAAAGGACTTCTATAGTTATGTCAGCCAGAAAAGGAAGGTAAAAGAAAGCATGCCTCCCATGATGAGCAAAACTGGCAAACTGGTAACAATGGACAAGGAGAAGGCTGAGGTACTTAACAATTTTTTTTGCCTCAGTCTTCAGTGACAACCTCTCTACCCACACCTCTCAAGTGGATGGACTGCAAGATGGGACTAGGGGAGAAAAGTCCCTCCCACTGTAAAAGAAGTTCAGGTTTGTGGCCACCCAAGGAACCTGAACATACAGAAATCTATGAGACCTGACAAGATATATCCCACACTTCTGAGGGAATTGGATGATATAGTTGCCAAGTCACTTTTCATGGTATTTGAAAAGTCATCATAGTCAGATGAAGTCCCTGGTGACCTGAAAAAGGTAAAATTTGCACCCATTTTTTAAAAGGGTAGAAAGGAGGACCCTAGGAACTACAGACCTCTCAGCCTCACCACTGTGCCTGAGAAGATCCTGGAACAGATCCTCCTTGAAGCTATGCTAAGGCACACATAGGATAGGGAGGTGATTCGAGACAGCCAGCATGGCTTCACTAAGGGCAAGTTCTGCCTGACCAATGTAGTGGCCTTCTATGATGGAGTGACTAGATCAGTAGTCAAGGGAAGACCTACAGACGTCATCTATTTGGATGCCTTTGACACAGCTCCCCCCACACCCCCAACATCCTTCTCTCTGAATTGGAGACATATGGATTTTAAGGGTGGACTGTTCAGTGGATGAGGAATTGACTGGATGGTCACATCCAGAGGGTGATGGTAATGGGGTAATGACTTTAAACTAAAAGAGAATAGATTCAGACTAGATAAGGAAGAAATTTTTTACAAAGAGGGTAGTGAACCACTGGCCCGGGTTGCCCATGGAGGTGGTAGATACCTCATCCCTGGAAATATTCAAGGTCAGATTTTATGGGGCTCTGAGAAACCTGATTTAGTGGAAGATGTCCCTGCTCATTGCAGGTGGATTAGACTAGATGAACTTTCAAGGTCCCTTCCAACCCAAGATATTCTATGATTCAATGTTGAAAACCTTGACATCTAGGTGGTTGATAGTGGGTGTATGGAAGAATCGACTGTCTCCTGCAGGCAAACATTTTGCAGCTAAGTGCAAGTGTCTAACTGGGAAAGATGTCTATTTGTACTTTGGATGCATAGCTTAGGGCACACAAATTGCAGTGAAGGAGTCTAATAAATTGCTTTGTCACAAGCATAACCAAAGCAGTAATGTGCTCTCATTCAGTGGAGGCAATAAAGTTCTATGGAAATGAGCCAGTACGATTTAGCACTGGCTTTAGAAGTTCCTTAATGTTATTTGCTAATGGTGCAATTGCACTTCTGGAAGGCCTTTACAGGGAAGAGCAATCACACTGTCTTGCAAAGAGGCTGAAAAACAAACAGATTTATAAATGACTCAGAGAAGAACTCAAAAATGGCCAGACTAAACAGCCCTCATGGCCATCTGCTCTCCCTCCAAGCGGAAGTGTAGGAGAGTAGACGAGGCAGAGAGTGATACTTCCTTCAGAGTTTAAAAGCCTGGGCAATGCTTTGCACTGTTTTGCCTATATTAGTGTCTAAAATCAATTTGGGGGACTCTCAGAAACTTTGAGCACACAGACTCTTCAGCACAGTGCTGGGTTGGTGGCAAGGAACTGTAGTGGTGCTTGAGGCAAGGATTTCCTGGGGCAGAGTGCTTGAGCATCCAGAGTCGCTGAAATGTCATGGGGAAATTGCTGCAGTCCCTCTGACAGAATTCTACTAGCTGCTGTGGAGGCAGCGAATGCTCCAGAAGGGGAAACTTTTCCTCTCGTAAAAACTGCCACTCTGGCAATTAGAGGTGGCATTTCCAGAAGTCCTCACCAGAGCTCAAATGGCTTTCATTAGAGCCAGCTGGAGTTTTACCACTGACATCTCTAAGATCAGTGTCAGTCCATCTCTCTCTAAACTAAATTAAAGTAGCTGTGTAGTATTATAGAAGATCTTCAAACACGTCATGGCATTTTTCCTGTAAGCAGTTGGAATAGAAATTGACTGATAATTAGTTGGACACCGTGTCATCAGTTTTGAATTCACTCTGCTACCTGGGTGAGCTTATAAATAAGAGAAGAAGCTATGAAAACAAATAGGTCCTATTCATGAACACAAGTCAATCCCAGAGGACACTGCTAAATGAAACAGAGGGCTAAATAATTTTAAAAGCTGGGGTTTATTTATTTGGACATAGCAGGATAAACACAGTGGAGAATGTATTGTGCTGATTCTCAAAATTGCATCACAGGAGCAATAATCAGCCTTTTAATTACTTTCCTCTGTAGTCAGCTTAGATCAATATCAACTTCTGTTTTTTTTATTTGAATCCTATTATTTTTCTTTCTTTTTTTTTTTGTTTTGTTTTGTTTGAGGAACGACATTGCGTGACTGTGCAGGTACTGGAACAGAGAAGAGATCTTAAGGATTTGGCAGGTGAAAGCTGAATGCCTGTTGGAAGTGACACGTATGCGTTTTCCCCCCAGTGTTTCTGAAATAAAGAGGAGATTTGCAGCGTATATATTTTTGACAGGACAACAAAAAAATAAGACCTGAATAAATGAGTCTGTGACTTGTTTCCACCTGCAAAGGGGGCCTCCTCAGACTGAGCAAACTGGAAATGACTCACAATCACAATCAAGGAATAATAAGGTTCTTATAAGAATTGCCTATCTAATCATCAGGGATCTGGACTTGACAACCCAGGCCTGCATTCCTAAAATAGGTTTTATAAGCCAATGTCAAGGGTGTGAAAACAGGAAAAAGAGAACCACCTCAAAGGTATTTTAGCGTAGGCCTCCTCTTTGTCCCCGTTAGCTAATTCCAACTTGCAATCTGGTGGCAGCATGCAATAGACCAGAATATTCTGCCGTGTGCCTCCTTTTCCTAAGTATTAAAGGCATTTAAGTAGAAGACCAGGTTCTCCTCCCAGGGATGCGCTTAGCATCCCATTCATGTAGGTGACTTTGATTCAGCTCCACAAATTAAAAAACAAAATTACAGAGAGAGGGATGAACTTTAGGTGCATCTGATCCAAAAGCCAAACAAACAAAAAACCTCACGCTGGCTCAGCCTGACCTGACTGAGCTCACTAGACTTGCTGAACCGATTTGCTGTTTGACCCGAGAGTTGCCTTGGTGTCCACACGCCCAAGCATGCCCCAAAATGCTGGTCTGAGTAGTTTTGGGGCTTAGCTCCAGTTTACAACACGCTGAGATTCAGAGTTTGACAGAGAAGAACGGCCTGATACAGAAGTTTCAAAGGGGGCACTCCCACATGCAAATCTAAGATGTGTGTTGCAGGCAAGAGGCTCTCGTTCTTATACCCCCTAGATGAGCATTTACAAGTCTGATGGAATGAATCCTAGACCCTGGTGCCCACAGCTGAAGCATTCAAAAGCTGCGCTTGGAAGCATTGTTGAAGACCTCAGCTGGATTTATTCCATTGTACCATTATAAATTAATTATTATATTTACAATAAGAATGTGCTTGTAGAAAATGTAAATTTTAAGGAGCTGGGACACACTGACAATTTATTCAGTCAGGTGCAAGGAAATGAATAAAAAGTCAAGACTCACTTTTGGCTGTATTAAAATAAGTTAGCTGTACCGTATGGAGATGTCCCATTTTGTAATATGGTATGCAAAATGCTCTTTCTTATATAGGACTTCGGGTTGGAGAACAAGTGCAACAGGAAAAACAGCAATATAAACAATTCCATTTAACTACATTTATCTGGGCAAACACACAGAAAAATCTGAACAAGCTTTGGCTTTCGGAGAGCCTCTCAAGCTGAAGGCCAGAGAGCCAAGATTTCATTACTCTTGTGCTGAAAGAGTTGTTGCTATGCTGAAAAAATTTTGGAAACCTGCATCCGAATATTGAAGATGAATTTGTACTTAATGCTACAGTCCTCCATTGGCAAAGAGAGAATGAACTGGGTGATGTAATACCTATTTTCCATCTCAAAGTTCTACTAGGCAGTGTATTTTCTTTGATAATTATTCTGATTTGTTTTAATGACTTGCAGAGTGCCTCAAGTTTTGGCAGAGAAGTTCCTTTTGTTAATAGCTGTATTATTAATTATAATAATTGCATATTTCAATACGTGTTTTTTGCTATGGTACATTTTGCTGTTCCTCTATGAAATTTCCAGCAGTTCCTATTTTAAACTTGGTGAGAAACTACTTGAGACTATGTCTTTTCCTGTGAAGACCTGAATGGGCAGTAGAACACAAAATGGAAGTCAAATTTTGTTTCAAAGCTTGACAAAATGCAGGGTGTCTGCCACTCAGGAAGTTCATTTTTTTGTTTGCTTTTAAAATGGAGTTCTGAATCAGATCTAACTTCAGTTTCAGATTTTTGGGAAATTCTTGTAAGCTGGAAATTGCAGGAGAATAATTAAATAAATACATAATAACTAACTGAATAAACAAAAAAAAGCTGGCAAGAATCTGGGGTTTTTTCTTACTGTAGTTTTTCTTCCTCATAGGATTAAGTATGGATAAATGCAGAAGTGTTGTTATAGCCTCCTCAAATAGGTCAGATACAGCTTTAGTGACTGAGTCTTGTAACAGTGAGCTGAAAGATGAAAGAATTCCAGTCTGAAAACAGCCAAATGATCTTAAGTTTCTGTGATGACAATTAGGTGACAAAGCAGGCAGGACTTTCTTTAAATACTGTAGCAGATAGGGGATGCCCGGAGCCAGCATCCAAATGCTAGTGGCAGTGCAACTTGCTTTGTAGAGATCTAGTAGCATAGTTTAGAACTTTTGATTGTGGATAAATATTCATCAGATAAGATTTAAAGGAAGTAAATTAAATTAATATTAAAACTATTAAAAAGGATGTACAAATTTAATAACTCCCTTCTTTTGTCTTATCATGTGAAATAGAAGGAAGCAAAGACTGTGCCACGATTCTGCATTATCCTTATGGGAATCATAAAGAAACACAAATTAACAGAGCAATAATTATTCTGTTTCTCTCCTGAATTGTAATACAGGATTTAATGGAACACGCGTCTTGCCTGTTTTGGAGAGGTTTGTAACACAACTCAGAAAAGCCATAAAAAAAAGATGCCATTCAAAGGGTAAAGTATTCCCATCTGAGACAATAGGTTCAAAGACAAGAAAATAAATGGTTGTAAAAAGAAGAATCCCTTTCAGATATGACCATTATATGCAGGTAATGAAGCTGTGACAAATGCATGAAAGAGGTTGATGTGCTCAATGGCTGTTTTTCTTCTGTATTTGAAGAGAGGCTGGAAGTTGTGTCCATTACACACAATGTCATGGATGGAATGGAGAAGTAACCATCTGTAACTCCAGAGGAGAAAAGGCAACATCTGCTGGAGAACTTGCATCTAAAAGTCACAAGGAAATTAGCTAAGATCTTTGAAGGTCCATGGCAAACCTTTAGTAAAGCTTGGAAAACAGAAGGAATTCCTGAGGATTTAAAAAGTCTTGGTACTGGTTTGGTGTTTGAAAATGATGAAAGGAGTGACACAGGCAGCTATCAGATAATTATCCTCATAGTGTTGGTCAGAAAATACAGGGCCATGGGTTTTGGACTGCAGAACAAAGAGTTAGAAGCTGTAAGTATTTTGGTTGGAAAGTAGGTTTTGTTTGCTGTCTTTTGTTCTGAAGCTGGCAGACAATGGTAACTATACTGATGTCACATACTTGGATTTCTTCAAGGCATTTGATTTTCTATCCACTACATTTTGACGAGGAAACATGAATTATATAAAATTAACTCAGCATAACACATAACAGGCATGTCATAAAGTGGCTCCTAGAGAGATCTCAAGCAGTTGCTACAAAGGCAGAACAACTCTCTTTCCATCACTGACTCTTAAGCTGGCACTGTTCAGTATTTTCATTAACAACATTGATGACCAAGCAAAGTGTTTTCAGGTAGAGTTCTTAGGCAACATAAAGTTTGTTGGGTTAAAAAATATAGAAGGAAACACAACACAGGCAGCAGCAATATAATTGCTGGCTTAAAGAGTCACCATCCCAAAAAATGTGTTTCGGTACAGACATGCCTGAGCCAATACCTCTAGAAACAAAGACACAAAGAAACAATTCCTTCCACAGGAAGGTGGGCTTAACCCTGGATACCCTTTGCCTTGTGTTAGACCCTTAGCAGAGCCATGCGTTCTGACCAGTGTTTGTTAACTCCTTGATTCCAAGTCCTTAATTATTTAGTCTTTTAGTCTTACACTACCAACTTAGATGCAATCAGAGGCCCTGGTTGGAGGGTGTAAAGGTAGATTACATGTATCTTGACCACTCTTCATGGAAAAAGTGGCTACAAGAAAGATTTAATCATTATCATTGAAAGATTTGATCTCAGAATAATGCAGTGGCAAAATAGCACCTGTGATCCTGGGATATATAGAGCAGAATATCCCACAAAGACTGGGAAAGGCCATGACTGTCCACACAGCTTTGACTGTAATACCAAATCTGTTCTGATGTCCACTGTCTGAAGAAGAATGAGGAAATACCAATGTGGCTATAAATGGGACCTAAGGATTGGAAGACAAACCTTTCTTAAGGGTTAACATATGCAACTTTTTAAATTCACTGAAGAGGAGAAGTCATTCATTCCATATACTAGTGTGTAGGGTGAGACCTGACAGTGGGATGCTTTCCCATCCTGTTGTGGAAGGCTTAATGAGAGGTAATGGCTTGAAGTTCTATTTAGACAAGTTTGGCCTTGACATTAGTTGCATTTTCCTAGCCATAAGGTTAGTTAAGCACTCAAAAAGCTTAACTGGGATGGTAGTGGATTTAGACTCTCTTAAATATGGTCAGAAATGATATCGCTAAGGATGTGTCCTAATCCAGAAACTGGATTAAAAGGTGAAGGTTAGTCTGATGACTTCCTGAGGTGCTGCAGTCAACAGATCTGTGGACTGTGGTTGGTTATTTCTCTCTCTCTGTATGATACATGGTGAAAACATGAAACCAGGCGTTTAGCTCAAAATGCTTGTAACTTCCACATTTTGACAGCAGCTTGTTGTGTATCTCATATGTCACATCTTCAGTAGACTGCTTGGGGGGCAAATTCCCGCTCTGTCTTTATGTTCAATGTCCAGATATATTTGTATGCTTATGTACTTTTTCCTCCCTCTGAATCATTGCAGGTTTGTCCCAGCTGGAGGAAGGGCTGCACATCGGTGTTCTCAGGGGGAGGAGGTGCAAGCTTGGTCTCTCCTGCTTGCACGTTCAGGAGTCAACCGGTCACCAGACTTGGTTCAGTGCAGACCAGTAGGGCTTTCTTACTCTGTACCTGTGGCATTTATAACCCTCCTTGATTCATCCCTGGCACACATTTTTTTCCCTTCATTTGGGACAGGACACAAGGACTAGGGTCTTTAATAAAAACAACTTGAACAAAATCACCAACAAATTAATACCATCATTCTGTAATCATCTGCCATGTTGTCTGCCAGCTACTTCCGATTTAGAATATTTCATAGTGAACAAATTATGATGAACTACAGTGCACAGCTGCACTCTGAAACTCTTAGTGTAGGCCTGTTCTTCTCTGCTGCTTCAGCCGTGCAAAATTGAATAAGGAACAGAGACCGCAGGTGGTGGTGGTAGAAATAAGGGAATTCATTCATGTTGTAATGTAGATGGCAAAATCTTCGATGTACTAGCACTGAAGTCCTCTGAATGTCACTTTAGTAAGCATATGCTGTCATCATGAGTGATTTTTGGCTTGCCAGTGTTTTGTGAGGTAATGGTCTGCGTAATGGTTACACATGAGTAATTATGATAAAGGAAAACACTTAATACGTCATCCTACATTGCCCACAATCTATAGCTGGACATCAGCTCTCTTCATCCAATCTGATGCACCCAGGACTCTGAATTACTATTGGAATGAGCTTGAGTGAGTATTTTGGAAGCCCCAAAAGATCTGCTCTCTGTACTTGTAGCTTGCTTTGAATTCTTCCCTCCTGGACATTCAAACATTGCATTGCTTGAATCTGATACACTTTAACTCTTATTAACAAGTGGAACAGATTTTAAATTGAGAAAAGCATTTGCACCAAGTGAAGATCAAGAGGTTTAATCCAGGTCTCTCAGATATCACAAAGTATTTACTTCAGTTTCGGTAGCATTGGGCAAGAAGCAGTGAAAAGGCCAGCAAGGCCAGCTCCACTTGACTGAATTTCTGAAGTAACAGATTTATTTGTTTATTTATTTATTGTAACTCTGGACTTGGGATAGGTCCAGCCAGCTTTTCAGAACAGCACAGGACAGGAATTATTTACAAGGAGAGTGATATTTTGGTAGCATGAAGGAGCAGGGCTCTGCTGAAGCCAGCTGAGCTCCTGCAGGCTGCATCGGTGGAGCAGTTGGCCAAAGGACAACAGAGATGGTCCTTCTGAGGGCCACTGCCTGCTGCTCAGCTAACAAGGCCCTCTGCCATGAGGTGCTCTGACCGTGACAGTAAAGCAGGGACAGCCTTTGTGCTAAAGCTGTCACGTTCCATACAGATGTGGAACATCTTTCTGTAATGGTAGCTTGTTAAGCTTTATTTTTCATAAACTATATCAACTAATTTCAACTGCATCATTTTTTTTAAATTATTTATTAATTAAGTCATGTCCACCTGCTGGACCATTTTGCCTGGTATTGACATCAGGATGACACATTCATAATTACCCAAGTCACTCCAATTACCCTTTTGAAGTGTTGGCAGAGTGCTTGGGTGGGTGGCCGAGAGTGCTGTTAATTCTGTTGATGTTAAAATGTGGCAGATGTTTCAGATGCTCCTCAACTTTTCGTTTTGGTACTCTATTGTTCAAGAGATCTACGTCTGTAAATTAAGAAATGCCATTTGTTAGGTTTCTTAATTACTGATACGGTGAAAAGCATTTCATCCTCAGAGGGTGGTATGAAAATATAATGGAAGAAGAGGATTTAATGACTTACTCTGGTTTTTTGTGCATTATGACTAAGTTAAAGTAAGTTGTTCAGACATTTCTATAAGGTATAGTTCTTCCAAACTACTGGAAAGCCAGAGATCTTAAAAATTTACTTCTCCTCTATTTTTATTCTGTATTCTCAGTGGTTATCCAAGGTGTGGGGGACATCAGCAGTCCAACAGACAACATGTCGACAGTAGATGTTGGATGAGGATGTACAAGCGAGTGTACTCTGGAGTGATGGTAGATCATCTCAGGGCATTTTTAGAAAAAGTTAAAATTAATTTGTACTTCAACTTCAGTCTTCCAAAATGGCTGGGTTATAGCTACAATACTTAACATCTCCTATGTATCATTACCAGTCATTAGCAAATGTCACCTGTCATGTTTTCCAGTTCCCGCATTACAACATGCGTTTCTGCTTCTCGATGACTGCGAGTTGCCCCTGTTCGATCCTGAACTGTTGAGACAGCTGGCGGGAACATCCAGGATGTCAATTATCTCGTATGTTTGGCAGATGGACAAGACTTTTTCCAAAAGACCTTTCTGACAGACTCTTACTGAAGCTGTCATATTCCCCAGCTGACCCTCAGCCTTACTGCGTTTGCTTCTGTCAGAGGACTTTGCTATGTATTTTTGTAATTACTTTCCACAACTTATCATATAACTCATATTCTTAGCGATGAACTGTGAAATGTAACAGATGGGATTGCAAACCCCCAAAATACCAGGAAGTAGACATTTTCCATGGTTGCTATATAATCACGCAGGGATGTTAGTGACATGTGAAATTGCTTGAGACTTGCAAATCTTTCAAGAACACCTGCAAAAGGGGTGCTGATTTTTTGATTAAAAAGTAACATGAATCTCTACAACTGTTACCCATATTGGGCTGTATATTCAACCCATTGATTTTAAAAAATGACCTTAAGGTGAACTGACTATGAGAACTGAGAACTGAGCCATGTAAAGCACAAATGAAACAAGAAAAGTCTAAAATAAAAGTCACTGATTGTTCTGAAGTGTTTTTCAAACCCAGTGAGAAGTCCTGGGTCAAGTCCTGCCACTTCTGGTTATTATGCTTGTGCTTGCAGAAGTGCCAGTTTTGTACCTGTCCTTTGGGCATGTCCCAGTAATGATAAGCATGACTAATGCCACAGAAATTTCACCTTTTTGAAGAGCCTTGAGGTCACCCCAGTCTCTCCTTTGCACCAAATATTATTGCTGTGCAAAACACCTATCCTGCACTTAACTGTATGTGAAATATTCTAGTCATCGAGAGAGAGTGCATACATCTGAGACTAATTTTAAAAACTCATTAGAATAATATCCAATTCCTATTTTTAAAAGGAATGTTTACCTGAGGCTCCTGGCCAAATTCCAATCCCACTAATTTTGTTTTACTGAAATAAATTATCACCTGCAGTTTTACTTGGACAGAGTGTCATTTTTTGGCTCTTGCTCCATTTGGGTAAGTAGTGTCGCTTTGAGGTGTTAGTTGTTATTTTTCACTGATAGGTATAAATCAGGGATGATTTTGCAGGGAAATATGGACCAGGATGCTTTGGACCTTGGTCTCATCTGTATGGGATTTTCAGGATATTTTGCAGGTAGAGCAGGTGGAACAGGTCCTCTGAGGACTGACTCCGGCCACAGCAATTGGTGTACTCAGCAACTTAAGGCCCCAGTCCCAAATCACGCTCTGCTCGGCAGATTCTTGGGTATATACCATTTCTGCTTAGGACGCGGTCCTGATGACAGTTACATGTGGAATCAATTTTATCTACATGCTTTCTCTCACTAACTACATGGAATTAATCACATGAATGAAGTTATGCCTGGGCTTGTGATACGGGCTTCTATGTTTCAAGTGACCTGGGATGCATTTATCGTGCTTCCGGGTTTGGGTTTTTTTTTACATAAGTTGTGTAAAACCCATGCTTCTTCAGCAATACTTCAATGCCCCTTAGAAGTAGTCCATTCTGATTTTTTCCATTGCATAAAACAGTTTTTACTTTATTTCTGAAGGCCAGACCTGAACATGTATTTAATTTCACTTACAAGTTCCCAAACACTATAAAACTGTAGAAAATTCGCTAGAAAAATATTTATTTTTGCATACTGGTTGTATAACACAAATATTTTGTCACCATTAACATTCCATGGCAGCTTAAAAATGAAAATGCACACGATATATTTATTTGTAAAGTGCTGAATGTATTCCTTTTCAAAATATTTTCAAAGACATTATAATTATGAAGATGAATCACCAAATTTCTTTGCCGTTTGGGTTAGCCAGAACCACTATATCTATTCTCTATTGCTTATACCAGTAATCAAATTTTTGGCTGTTCTCCAGAAATGTTCACTAGCCTGAAGGGAGATCAGCGAACAGAACAGCAGAAAGCTGGCATCTTGCAGTATTACTATGTGAGGGGTTGTTAAACACCAGCGCTCAGTTTATGGCCAAATGAATCTGTTAGCCAGTCCAGAAGGTCTGCAGGCCTCTCAGCACAGCCCTGGGCATCACCTAATACAGCCTGTACTAGCTCTGAACCTGTGTTGTGCTAATATGGCTCCTATAAGGTGTGAACTTAGAGGCTATTTCTCAGCAGCTTAGAGCAGAGTACAGCCATTCTGCCTGCACCCACCTGGAGGGAAATCCCTCCAAACCACCCACAGCCAAAAGGCAGCTCGTACTCATTTCTCCCAAAATGTCTCCTTTGCCATAACCTTCAAATGCAATGATAATATACAAATGCCATCATCGAAGCAGTTTTAAGCTAGAGTTTGGCACATGGACTAGGTCTCGGGAAACGTGGACTTTGCCGCAGTCCTTCTGATGGTCTTGGGCAAGTTGTGCTTCATTTTGTGCCTTGGTTTCTTTGGCTTTGCACTGACGCTAATTACATTTCATGTTTGTTCTCATCTCTGAGATTTAGTCTTCTGCCAGCACTTCATACAGTGTGGTGATGAGCGTGAGGAAGTCCTTGGACAGCCAGCTCTGGGGCACTCTCCTCTCCCACCCTTGTGCCCACAAAGGAGCTCCTCTCTATGCCATGGTAGTGTCTTTGCCCCCGCCAAGGAGCTGTGTGTGATTGACTGTTACCTATAACAAATCCAAACCGCCTGCTGAGGACTGGTTATATTCCATAATCTGCAGCCCAATAGTCAGACTCTAGTTACAGTTAGGGGTAGGATGAAAGCATCCTGAACTCTGTTTAGCTTAGGTCATTATTGCCCAAACTCTGGTTTGATCCGAGATGAAAGTTCAGCTTACCGGTTTTCCAAAACTGCCTAATGCTCCCTGTGCTTAAGTTTGCTAGATTCCTCCCTAATTAACCTGAAAGGTCCCCAGGCCATTTAGGTTTAGCCACCCACATGTGGTCAGGAGCATCTGTTCCTGGCGAATTACTTCTACCTGTAGGTAAACAGACGCCTGAATGCTGTTGGTATTCCCTGGAAAAGTCTCCAGGTTCGCTTATGGTAAAAACCGCAGTCAGTGTCATTAGGAAGGGTCATTCTTGCCCTTTTCTATACATGTCAGGTAGTTTCACCTCTTTGTAAGACTTCTTCCTCCTGTTTACAAGGAGGAGGGGCAGATTTCAGCTTTAAGTATAGAAGAGAATTTAGGCTTCTTGAGTAAGTTCCCAAGGCTTGTAGACAATAAGAAATTCTTGCTGAGCCCAGTATCTGGTTTTCTACTTCTGCACTGAAGCCAGGTCCCTGCAAAACCAGGCATCCAGGAGTCTTGGAGCTGTGAAAGTGGTTATGTCAGAGCCTACTTCTAGTGCAGAGACCCAATTGCTCAGCCAAAGCTGCTAGGAATTTGTTCTTGAATTTTTAGGAGTTATTGTTCCTTTCCAAGCAAGGAACTTTGTTCTTCATCCAGTATCTTATGTGACAAGTACATGCATCCAAGGGACTTGGAGTGGAGCTCCGGCTCTGCAGCGCATGTGTTGCTTGCAGACATACAGAGAGCCATTTTTACCAAAAGCGTCTGCACAAGCAGTCCGAGCAGGGGTGTCAGGGTTCCCCACAGGTGATGGCATCACTCTGCTGCTGATGATGATCATCCTATCATCCTCTTTCTTCCTGGAGTTTTAGAAAAAAAAAAAATCACTGCAGCAAGAAACTGTCACGATCAATAAAGAAAGCAGAGAAGCTCTGAGGGATACAAGTACAAAGAGTAATAAATTCCAGGCAACTCTAGGTTACCTGCACATGTTGTATCCAGATTGAGGATTATGTGGGTCAGGACCACAGGGTCCTGATTCAGGGTCGAGTTTGCTTTAGTAGCTCAGTGTCGCCAATCCCTGAACACGAATATGCTGTTTCTTAGAGACAGCTCATATTCAGAAGCATCTTAGCCACTTCAGTGTGTCCTACAGTCCAAACTAACAAAACCTGCTGAACATGTACTAATTTGGGGTAGAACCAGCTCAGCTGCCCCTGCTTCGTATCCTTGGGATCCAAACAAGTACAAAATATGACACGTGCTATACAACCAGCTCAGACCTAGCAGTGTTTACTAGCCTTGCGTGACCTGAGTTACCTCTGTATACTCACATTATCCTGTAGCCAGTTTAAGAACCTCTCCTGGTCCTCAGGGTGCTGGGAAACATGGATATAGAGGCACCAGAAAGTTTTTCCAGCAGCTCTCTTGGGCTGAGCTAGTGCTTTGGCTGGTGCTCATATATCCTGATGAACCCAAGCCAAACGAATTTGGCTGGACATTAGTACCCTGTATCCAATAACTCAGGCACTGGGTTATCCAAGCTCCACTTTCATCCTCAGTACCCCAGATAATGAGGAGCTGATGGTGCAATTTTTACAAAATCACGTTTGAGATAATCTTCAGATTGATGTTCCTACGGCTGTTATACATCATGTTAAAAATATAAACTATAACTTAAAGAGCAACTGTACCCAGGACAGGCTGAGACTTGCAGCTTTGCACCAGAGGGAGCCATTTGTGGAGGGTCTTTGTTTGGAGCATGCCCCAACTCTGGATTTCTGACAGCAAGAAAGATTACTGGGTCCTCAGAGCCATTTAAAAGCAGACTGAAAAAAAAAAAGAGAATCTTAATTTGCACAGTCTCACAGTTGGAAAGACCTCAGCTAACTTCTTCAGGGTAATTTTCTTTTTTTCTTTCTTTTTTTTTCATGTACATTTCTTTGAAGTGTTTTGCATGAAAGCGTTATTGCATATTTTGGGAAGTGTTATTGTCCCTGTGTGTTTTCTTCCAGTGTAACTATAAATTTCTATCCAAATATGCTCAGAAGCTGTTTGCTGTCAGAACATGAAATCAACTAGTAGATAAGCATACATAAAGGTGGTTATTTCCATAGAGAAATCAAAGGCACAAACCAAATTAACAACATTCTTTGAGTTTTAAACACAGGCAGCTATATGGGTGGCGGGATAGGTGGTTTTGGTTTTTAAAGTGTATTTCCTTAAGTATGAGTTTGAGTTTAAATGTCCCCAAACATGAATTTGCATCTGACTATTGATGTTCTTACCATTTTTTTTAATGACAGTTTACTCATGAAACACCATCTCATGTCTTAAACTGTGATAGATGATTAATTTAACTGCCTAGAAGTTAGACAGGTAGTATAAAGTAGGTCATTTACCTACCTTGATAGCCCATGGAAGAAGAGAAGCAGCTCTCAAAGGTCATCATCCCATACCTTAAATATGTGATGTCCCGTATCAGTCTTCCAACGGAAAGAATTGAAAGCCTTGACATGGTGACTGCAGCAAGAATGGAGACCAACTAGGTTGCATGAATTGTATGAATTTTAGATGGTTAAAATTAATTATATTAAATCTCATCTGAAAAGCACAGAATATGCCTAACTGAGACTAGCAAGTAATTACACTAACAAGTAATTCACCACAACAGGAGCAGATGAAGGCTTCACAGTAGAGGTCTTACAGCCATGCTTGCTTCAGACTAGGTTCAGCCTGGTGCTCTGGACCAAATATCCCCACAAATCCTGTGGTTCAAAGCTGTGTGAAGGGCCAGTCATTGGTTTTAACCTTTATGTCCTGCCTTGGGGTCAGAGGGCATTGTTGTGCAGCTGGAGCACAGCTTCTGGTTTAGTTTCCTTTGGAAGGAATCTAGTTTCTCTTCCCCAAACTGAATCAACACATGGGACACTTGGAGAACTGGGCTAACTGCCCCAATCCAAGATGCTGGAGTACAGCCTCAGTTTTTTGTTAGTGTCTGCTAGCAGAGGCTGCTGTTGGTCATTAAATCTCAGTGAAATCAGTGAGATTCAGCAGGGACTGAGGAGTTTCCATGGGTAGATCCCTGTCCCAGTTACAAACCCTTATAAAAATACTGGTAGGAGTTTTATGACAAACTGGGTCCTTATGTGAGATTGTGATCTAAAAGAGAACTTACAAGCAAATCACAGGACAAGAGATAAACCAAACAATTTAAGCAGACAAGGTAAGGACAGGCCAAAATCTTCTTCTGTCTCTTTTAATTTATTTTTCACAACTTATTTCCTATGCACTCATTTATATTTAAAAAGCAATTTCCCCATTCATTAGTTAAACGCAGGTATTGATAAGCTGCCACTATGATAGTTTTTCTATGCAGTGATTCAAAATATATTTTCTCTTCTTATGCCTTATACTTTCATACCTTTAATCCCTCTGTCCTATGATTTTTGAGAGACTTTTTTTTAGAACTGTAGCAAGAAAGAAGACCAAAAGAAATAGTCTACCTTATTTAAAATAAAAAGGTGAAAATTTTAGGGGGGTGATTCATGTGCCCGAGCTCTGGATTTCCTTTTGAACATGACACAGTTCAATTCAATATCAGGATTTTAATGAGTGGTAGTTGTAGTTACCATCTGTTACCAGATTTTCTTATGCACACCTGGTCCATGTGACAAGTGAGTTGTTTTTTAGTTAATGTCTATAGTACATGAATAAAGCCCTGCATTACTTTGACTTGGTGTACCAGTAGTAAACAGACTGAAGAAAAAGGGTAAGCACTACATGAATCGAATACTGAGAAGGCAGCAGTGAAATATTTGACTCCTGCCAGCAGCAAAAGTATCCAGGTGGGAGGAGCTCAGAGTGCTACAGTAGGGGCAAGACCAATATATACAGGAAAGTCGATAGAAAATTTTATTATGGTAAATTTGCTAGTGGTTTGGAACCAACTACACTCGTAGAATAATTGACAAATGCACATCAAATAACATTCAGTAAGCTTTTGGCTCATGCTCTGTTTTTCAAACTATCCCTGAGCTATTAGAAAATTTAAAGAGACTTTATTTAATCAAAAGTATTTCACGCATGGTTGAGAAGATAATGGTGAGATGTGGGGAAACACTGACCTATGCTAGCTCCAGGCAAAGTTGGTGAGATCTCTGCGAGTTTTCTAAACAAAGCGTATGTACCTCATCACATAGTATATGGGTAAAAAAAAACATTGCTTAGTTTCCCTTAGTGATACAGACAGAATGGAATTCTGACCGTTGATTATGTAGCCATAAAAGATTTCCACAATTAATCCTGGATTTCAAAATGCATTTTTGATTAACATTCTAAAAATGTACAGTTCTAGTGACCTTCCTGCACTGAAATAATTTGCTGGTATTTTGTCACAGGCAGGTGGAACGCTTACAAGATTTACACTTTGTTTTGCATGTTGGCAGGCTGTTTGTGCAAAATATCCTCAGGGCTAATTACCTAATTATTAAATTATTAAAAGCACATTTATATAAAGTTGGACAGAACATATCAGTACATAATTGAACTGTGGTCAATATTTTGGACCGTGTTCTCAGCTGCTCTAAGGCACGCGGGATACACAAGCGTATCTCTGTTTACATCACTGAGCCTGGACCTTTGTATTCTTTACCAGTTCTGAGTCACCAGGCACCAAACCTTCTTCTTCTCACTGCAGAACTGCTCTCCAGACTATCAGACACATCCCGGGCATGGAAATACGTGAAATAAGTGAAAGTTCTGTTGAGTGGTTGGTCCGATAAGAGCGAGGAATGTTTTAAGAAGAAAAAGCTCATAGCTGGAATTGCAATCATTGCAGTTACTATGAGCTGTTCTTAAAGCAGATAGATAGATTGAACTTTAATCAATCAGCATGTTTTTCCAGATGGCCATAAGTAAGTGTTTTATAATCTGTGTTTTAAGGAATGTTTGTTTCTTAACTCCTGAGGTAAGAGTAAATTAAGACATAACCCTGAAATCAGTTTAAAGAATACCACAAACACTAAAGACTATTTTTCTTTCCAACACATAAATAAGATCTCACTGAGAGACAGTGATAGCCTGCTTTTCTCTGTTTCTCTCACAGGGACATGTACGGGCGCCTGTGAATACCGTGCTGCCAGCACCTTCATTACTTATTCATAAGCAGAAAAGCCACCAGGCTCTCAGGTCTGAAGTTAAGCAGTGTTGCTCCAAACTTTCGCTTCTATGTGCTGCATGTTAGACAGGAAAGCCAACACATCAGAGGACTGTCAGAGGCTTTGGACTCCCGAGATTTCTGCAGGCCCTTGTTCTACCACTAACACCATTTTTGATAAATCCTGTCTGTGCCATGATTGGGTTCCTCTGATCTGTATTTCCCACTTGGTCAACCTTAGAGAGTCCCTTGAGAACCCACAAAACCTCTCCCATGTTGTTTCAAGGCCAGCTGGGCACCTAGCATCACTTTCCTCTGGGGCAGACTTCTTCCACGTATTCCTTCGGTCTCTAAATCTTTGGTGATGCTGGGTTGGCCATGGAGCATCTCTGGTAGCCCAGATCGCTTTCCCAGTCCCTGCCCAGCAGATTGCTCCAGAGGGTGGCTGTGGACTTCAGGATCACGCCCCGGCAGCTGGAGCAGGCAGGCGGCAGTCCAGACCCTACGAAATGCATGTCCCTATGAGCAACTTTTATTATCCACCCTGAGGAAGAAGCAGATCTGGAGGGAGCCTCAGTTGTGTAACGCCAGTATTAGCAGCAGGATCAGAAATGCCCTAATTCCTAGTGTAATTTGGGGTTGTGTAACGCGGGGAAGGAGCTTTGCTTTAGCACGTGCTCTGGAGCAGGAAAGAGGCATTTTGGGGAACGTGATGAAATACGCTGTGACTCGGATGGAGGCAGTGGATTAAGTGGGATTTTAGAACAACACAAGCATTAGTCGCAATAGCAGCAGAGTGAACCAGAAGGTACCACCTCTCCATCTATGCAGGAAAAATAAACAGTGCAAAAATCCACCACCAAGGTGCAGGGCAGCAGGAAGCTTCATGAGAACATGGTGTTCACGCGTTACAAAGCCTGCAAACTCCCTTTTTACAAGGTTGAGACTTTCAGTATTGCTGCCACCAAGTGCCTCATCCCCAGTGGGTCCCCTGCAAAATTAGTGCGCTGCTTAACTTTTTGTTATTCGGTATCTCACTAAGTGGAGCTGTTTCCTTTATGCCCCACTCACTGTGGGAAGCAATAGAATCAAAAGGAATGGGAGCAGGAAATGAATACAAAAGAAAGCTTAAAAAGAAACATTTTTTCCAGTATGGGTTTAGAACATCTAGCAGAGTGCCTTTCAAAAACCTTAAAGACAAACAAGCTAACAGTAGAAAGAAAAAAACCCGACACTATATTATCCTCTGTGTGTCAGGAGCTCTTCTAGGGACATTTTAGGTGAGAGACATATGCCCCCACTGAACAAGATTCAGACCTTGGTTTGAGTCATCTTCTGGAAATTCCTCCCTCTTCACCGGCTCTTGAGAGAGGGTAAGACTGGTCGGCTCCTGACACTGGTTTTTCTTTAGGGACCAAGAGCAAGGTGGGATGAATCTGCAGCTGGATGATGATGTGTTCGCCCGGGTGAACCCTATGTAATTTGCCTCTGAGGACTATAAAACAAAAAGCAGTGTAGCAGGTCAAGACGTAGCTACAACTGTAGCTACAACTCTCCAGGGAACTCTTTATGTTTCTCTTATTTGGCAATAAATGTGTGGGAACAACTTGCTTGCCTTCTCCTGCTACAGTTCTACCTTTTGATTTTGTTGTCTTCAAAGCAGTCAAAAGATGTTCCTTCAGGACAGATCTACGCCACAAGTACCACTAGGGGCGGAAAAATAAGTTCTACATGAAATTTCAAATCTGATTTGAAAGCAGCTTACCAGACATGCATTTCAAACTCAGCTCACTTGAACTCTTGTAAAATACATCCTGGGAGCTTCAAATGTATACACTGAAAGGCTCAGTGTTGTGGTTTGGTTTTTTTTAAGATCTCTAAGTGTATAGAACATTAACTTACATATCGGGCTGCCAATACACAAAACCTGCTACAGAGTACTTAGGATGGAAACATCCATTTAATGTTCATGCAGTACGACTACTATTGTTTCCTTTCTCTAAGTCGTTATGGAAAATCTTTGGGAGTGAGCAAATTCTTCCTCCAGACCACCACATTCTGAAACCCAGTATTAGAGAAATGCAAAGGCCGTGAATGGAAACAAGACTTGTTTGCTGTACTTAATGCTCTGCATCATGTGGCCACTTGCACGCATTTGTGGAAGAATATTTGTATGCACAGAAATAGCACCACAAGGAATCTTGGCAGTGCTCTTGAAAGTTTTTTTAAACATATATATACACATACATATATTTGTTTCTTGCTTCTTTAAATTGCTACTGAGTTGAACTAGGAATGACTTTTGTCTACTTTTCTTCTTCTCAACCCTTTCTGGGTATATTATTACCTCATCTAGTTTATTATTGTACCTTGTGTTCTTTTCCTTCTTCATTACAGTTCTGTAAAAAGCTTTTGGGCTTATTGTTAATTTTCTCTCTCTCTCTTTTTTTTTTTTTCTCCCAGTCTTAATTATATATCTCTGAAAATGTGTTTCTGAGGTTTTTGCTTTGGCTGGGAGCACAGTAGTTATATTTATGGGTCTACCATCAGTTTGCTACAGTTCAAGTGATTTTCTGCTTTTTGCTTGTTATGTTTTTGCCTGGACTTGATATACTTTATGAGTTTTCCTGCGATATTGGCTTGTATATCTGGCATAGATAATATTTTGCCTTTCTGCTAATATCCTATCAGAGACCCAAAGAGTAATAATTTTTTCTTCCTGTGTAATGTTGGAGATTATTTTTTTTAAATGAGCTGGAAAGCTTTATTAGTTTACCAGAAATGAAAGCCTGTAATGAATCCACATGGAATTCTTTAATCATATCTTTGCTATTTTATAACTGTACCTTCAAGTGGAATGTGTTTATATTTGCTGAGGAAAAAAAAAAGAAGTTCCCTTGTTTAGCATTTCAGCATTATGCAGGAATTTTCAGTGCATGGGGTTGCTCATCATTTTTGCAAGAGTTCAGAGTACTCGGGAGAGAGAAGAAAGGTGAGAGTTGCTTTTCCAGCCTGAGAAAGGTGAAACAGCGGCTTCTCTTTGTCATTAGAGATAAAACTTCTGGCAAATTGACCTGTGCGCTGTCAGGTAGAGTTGTGTTGTGGTACTATGAATGACACTAACAGATTATCGTTGTACTGAGGGTTTTGGCAAATAGTTCTGTTTTATTAAACTTTCTCTCCATGATAGCATTCCAAGAGAACTTTTAGGCTAAGGAGGTTTTTACCTCCAAAAATTAGTAGATAACCACACTTTTAGAAGTTGCTTTGATATGCACAGCCTTTCAAACCAATGAACACGGTAGAAAAAGACACTTATCCTTGTTTGTTTGTACCTGGCAGATCTCTCATGGAGATTTTATTAAGTCAAATGTGAACCAAGTCCAGCCACGTTTGGAACTGCAACCTCAGACTCA
>JAOXNO010000001.1:167278035-167303309 GCA_028565335.1 Limnodromus scolopaceus
CAGATCTCTCATGGAGATTTTATTAAGTCAAATGTGAACCAAGTCCAGCCACGTTTGGAACTGCAACCTCAGACTCATCTGACTGTTGCCCGGGATGCTCTGGGTGGTGTGTACAAGGCCGTAAGGTCTGCTGGGTGAATCTGCTCTCTGCTCCCTGTAGGCTTCCCTCTCAGGGCAGGATGCTCGTCACCTACTGCCGTACTTCTTCTACGTGCTCTCCACTGAAGCTTACTGGCTGCACAGTCTTCACTAGAGGCACACGTTTTCGGAGACTATGAAGATACCTTATGCAATATGAAGGAGGAGATGTCTTCTAGTTTTCGTAGCAAAAGCAGCTTAAAGTGCCACAATAAAATAGTGAGGAGAAAGGTCCTCTGAGGAGCCCAGCGAATTTCAGTTCTAAATGTTAGACATCATCTTTTAAACACTGGATCCTAGCTGATGGCAGATCCTGGTTACTGCAGTAGGCCTGGAGTTTTTCAGCTGATAGCCGCCTTTCGTAACAAGGCATTAAAGACTTAGCAAAAGATCTAAGGGCTGCCTGGTTAAAAAATCTAGGATAAACAACCTGAATTCTGCCACTTTCTGATGTGCAGAAGAGGTTCCCTTTCTCTCACATTGCTTTCAGCTGCCTTGCAATTGCTTAACACAGGAAATAGTATTACAGCATCTTATGGTTATGAATTTCTTACTGTCACAAATAAGATACATTTATTTTGAAAGCCTCATAAGACCTTCTTTTAGGAGTCCTACTGATTTTCAGGTTATCTGGATTGCTTTCTTAGATTATGGAAAAATGAATCTCTCTGGGACGTTTTAAATGTTGCGATGCCTCTTTATTATGTCAACTGTTTTTTTCCTCTGTTGTTACATAGCACTCTCATTATTGACTTTCAATTATTCCAAATTATTTTCTTCCTTCCTAATACAGTCATACCTACGTTGCTTCTTTTGACAATTTAAATGGGATGGTTTTGCTGTCATTCCCTTTGTTTCTGAAAAAGCATTTATAGAAAATCATAACTTCAGTTAAAAAAAAAATAGACAAGATGTTTGAGACCAAAGCAGGATCAAGTCAGAAAGAGACAAGGAGCAGCAACTCCCTCAAAACTCTTATGTATTCCTCTGTTTACTCATTCTTCAGACACCTTGCCAGGACAGCTCAGTGTAGAGGGCGTGCAAGTGGTAGTAAAGGGAAAGGAGAGAGGGTGGTGTTACACAGAAACAGCGGATACGTCGTGGAGAGCAAGCCAAGTGCCAAGGGCAGCCCTGCACCTGAACGGTGGCCAGAAGATGATGCCTGCAGTTCACAGAGGTTCTGACATTCTGTGGTTTGCTTCTGGTGGAGAACAAAAATGAGAGCTCTGGTGTGTTTTTTTTTTTTGTTTGTTTTGCGAGGAAGGAAAGAAACAATAAACAAAACCATCAGAGATTGCCCGCAGCGTGAGTGAGGGCATCTCATGGTGGAGTTAAGTTGTGAGGCTCTGCTCCAAGCAGAGCGGAGTCTTCAAGCCTACAGCCCAGCCAAGTGCCACAAGATTTTGCAGAATCTGCCTTGCTCCTTAAGCTTCTGAATATTCACCTCTTCCTACAGACTGTACAGATATAGCAGGAGGCAATGGCCATAAGATCTTACTTTAGATAAGACTTCTAATAGGGATATGGTTGATCTGGATTTAAGCTTTCCTGTGCCCCAAAAAGGTACAGAAAGCCTTTAATTTGGGTTCTGTCAGATTTCCATATCACCAGGTCAGGGAGACCCCCTTCTGTATCTACCTGGTGCTGAAAACAGGGTTTGACAGAGGGAAAATACTTCAATCAGCTCAACTGAGCACCTAATTTGGTCTAATACATACCCTGGGGTCTACTTTGCATGTATTAAATACATATGTAAATGTCTTTGCATTTTTCTGATTTATATGTCACATTGCTCAAGCTGTCTTGAGAAAAAACCGAGGTGCAAGTGTTTAGTAGGAGCTGCTGACACGCTTCAGAATTCCAAATAAAGTGTTTCTTCAGAGAAGTGTGACAAGTGCGACTTCTGCCCTCCGCAGTGTCTCAGCTCTCGGTCAGAGACAGTTTTAAAGGACCTTGATTTTCAGGATGTGCATTTAGCACCAAGATCTTTTATGATAGCAGCTTGAGCAACCTGAAACAGTTAAAAGTCCCTATATGTATGTGAACATTTAAATTGGGAATCTAGTTTTTGATGTCTCTTGATAGTCAAAATGAGTTCTTTATTTCATCTCCTTACAGGAGATTGATGGTGCCTTCACATTATGTCTAAATCTTGCACAGATTTTTAGATCGACCTCCCTGCGGACGTGTTCTTTCACTCATACTGAAAGATTTCATTTCCCATGTCATTTGAGATACCAAGTGCTTTGCACCACTCCAGTTAGGGAGAAATGGGTGTCTTAGTACAAATGGCAGACTATGCCTGACTATGTTTTTTCCATCTGGGAAAAAAAAAGGTTAGATGATACTGGAATAAAACAAAGCTTAACTTTTCAGAGGAAATTTTAAAAAACACTATAACTTTTAAAACATATAACTTCCAAATCTCGAAAGGAGAAGAGAGACAGGTCAGGCCATAACACTGTGTGAGAAAGAGAAGGAATTTTCTGACCACTTTTGGAAGTTCATTCAGAACACACTAAGAAGTCATTGTTCCCTCGAGTCTCAGCCATTTCCCTATACATTTCAATACTTGATTAAAAAGGAAGAAATGAACATGTGCTGGAGGGATGAAAACACTGGGTTATGAAAATGAGGGAAAGCCAAGATGGGACTAACAGATGGCTAGGCATGAGGTCCCGTTTTAAGACACATAACATTACATTAAGCTACTGTCCTTCTGGAAATGTAAATGCACTCAGAGAAAGAGTAACGCTCCCCTCTTAACTGTGCTTTACTCCGTTCATGCAAAGCCTTTTTCTTTCCATTTCCACCTTATTTTGTTTCCATCATAAAATAGACATTGATGGATGAACTGTCCTCTGGAGATGCCAATGTATTTCTGTTGTTTCTGTCCACCCATACAGTCTAAAAAAATGCTGAAAACTCACTACTTTGTGTGTCAACACAACAGAAAGAAAGAAAAAAGGGTGAGAAGGGATGCGGCATCAATTTGCTACCAAAACTAGGTGATGCATGACTTTCACATCTAACATTTCCTTCTTCCTCAGCATTCCTGGCTGCATGGTTTCCCTCTCAGTTGTCTGGTTTTTGTGGTCCTAAACTTTTCCCCAGGCTTTCCCTAGGAAGAACCTCCTGACTGGCTGTATGTAACCAGTCCTTCAGACGCCCTCTTCTCATCCGCTGAAGATGGAAGCTTTCTCTACCTGCTGCATTTTCCCACCCTCCCCCTGGATAGGAGGGAGCAATGCCACACCTTGTGAGCTATGGTCTCAAACTGATCTCCTCTGTCCTCTAGTCATTGTTCCTTTCCTTTGCTATGAGAGGAAGAAAATAGAGGGACGTTGTTATGCCTTAAAAACCCGTCAGAAATCCAGAAAGGTGTGTCCTTCCTTTGCCTTCAGCCTTGTCTTAGATAACACCCAGAGTGTCCAGAGGTCTTACTTGGTCCCTTAAAGAGGAGGGTGGGGTGGAAAGTAACGAAAGTTCCCAAATCTGTCCATGAAGCCCCATCTCCTTAACAGAAAAGGGTATTTGGAGGACTGCTTCAGGCTTAGCAGTTCATGCTTCAAAAAAACCCCAGCAATATGACTTGAAAGACATTTTGCCATGAGATGAGGTCTGATTTCTGCGCATGAATTTGCCATTATAAGCAGTTATGAGAGTAAGTATCCACTGAAGGTGTGTAGTTTCCCAGTGCTGCTACAATCCCACCCTGCTTTCAGTATACACGCAGTCACTAGCCTATATATGCTTGCAAAGTGCTGTCTCTTCACTACTCTTTCAGTGGGGCTCAGCACATCTTGGGAATGGAGTACAAGGATGCCTAATGGCGGGGTCATGTCTATACTGCTAAAGTCTCCAGACCAGACCCTGGCCATGTGCCACAGCTTGGTTCCTCTCTGTGCTGCTTAGTTCTCACTCCCAAGAGCAAATATCTCGGGAGGAGCTAGTTGGAATGCCCTGGACCAAACACAGGGAGTAAGTTACTCTTGTGAGGGGGCTGTATCATTGGGAGACCCTGATGGATTGTGCTGGAGCGCAGTCTCAGGCCTTCTTGTTTTTGATAGTGTCTACACACTATAAAAACTCAGTCTGGTGCAGTCATTTGTGTAAAAGCTATTTAGCCCAGAGAGGATCACAGTGTACTCCAGACAGCCCAGTATGCCACGGTCCCAAAACTGTCTCCCTGGTGATGAGGACTCTGAAGAGTCAAATCCCCCACTGCTTCACAATTCTGCAAACATTTTCAGTCAGGTAATCAACACTTTTTTTTTTTCACAGATTTCTCATCAAATGCATCTCTAATGGTTCTGCACATATTTGTTCCTTCGTAATTGTGGGTTTCTATAAAGCTTAATGTCCCCTCTCTAATTTTTCAGCTGAAATATGTGGAGAAGATCTGACATGGGTAGGGCTGGTAATTTTATAAACTCAGCCTCTAATTTTCACACAGGAATCTGTGAGGTAAGCAGTGTCTATTTAAAAAAAAAAAAAAAAAAGGAAAGAAAAGAAAACCATGAGCCTCTACTGTTCTTTTAAAAATTGCTTTGTACTTCGTAGCTATAATACCACCTTTACAAAATACTCCTTTCACAGAAATTTTAGATAGATTTTGATAGTCAAAAAAGGTGTTTTATCATTAATAAGTATAAAAGCAAAACTGTTCATAGATATTCAAAGGGAATTTAATCTTGGAGTTAACAGCAGAGTTGGTTCAAAGTTTACCTTAGGTTGGATGATTCATAAATTTGTTTGCTTTCTTGCTGTATCTATGAACGACTAGTGAAATGTGTACTGCTAATAATAACTAGGTACAGTCAGCCAAAAAGAGATGTTTCTTGGACAGAAGGTCTTTATGCAATGCAAGAAGGTAGATTTCCAATATGTAAAACAATTCTTCTCCATACTTAAGATTTTCCTGATTTTTATCAAAATTTCATCTTATTAGATGCCCTAAATCATCCCTTTCTTATTCATAATTACAAAAGCTGATTTTCTGTTGTAGTTCTTAAAAGTACATTTTAATGTAATACCTCTCTGATGTGTACAAATATCAACAAACTCTAGGATGTTACTGAGTGATTATACATTTGATAAGAAATCTAAAAATTTTTAAAGTAGAGACTGCGTTTAACAACCTGAATGTATTAGAGAGGCTGTATAGTACAGACATTTCATGCATTTAAGAAGACCAGAAAAATCAAGTCCCTAGGTACAGTCTTTGAAACATCCTCCTGTACAACAGAGAGTAGAAAAAAACAACTGAAAATTCTAGAGAAAAAGGCAAGCTTTACAAGGCAGGTGCCAGAAATTCTGAAATATTTAGGGTATGGTAAGCTGAAGGAAGAAATAATGGAGAGGCTATAACACATTCAAGATTGTCTGTAGTAACACAAGAAATGAAACTCTGATGAGCACCTCTGAAAGACCCCCTAAGCAGACCAAATAGGTGCTATTTAAAGAGGCATTTCTTCAGCACTAGTAATGGCAAGGGATGGAGAAAGCCAAAAGAATACTACTCTGTACTAAAAAAAAACCAAAAACCAAAACAGCTGAAGTGGCACTATTTCTACAGAAAATAAGAGACCTCGAAAAATGAGACTGTGGTGAGAATGACTGCTGTCATCTGCCGTCTGCTTAATGGATATGGTGAGAAAGGAGGGGAGAGGTTAAGGTTTAACAGTGCTTTTATCCAAACCCACAGGGCAAGCCTAACACAGAGTATAATGGAACTTTAATATCACAGGACACTGATCCACTAGGTGAAATCTGTGAAGTACTGTTTCTCATCCCATTAAAACTGTGCAGGTATTTTTCCAGGTATAACACAGTGTCAAAGTTTGAGGTAACCTGGTAAATTGTAAAATTCACTACAGATTCATATGGAAATTGTAAAATTCACTACAGATTCATATGGATTTCTCACACAGCTCATACAGGAAATGGTAGTGCAGTACCTTTAATAGCATTTCAGGTGCAGATTCAGACCACGTAAGAGAATATCAATAGTCCCTGCTTATAGGGTCTGGTTCTGAATAACCAGTCCTCCACTCCCTCTACTGTCTCACTGCTGAAAAGGGACATCTCATACTGCAAACCCATTATAATTTTAAGCCCCCAATCACATATTTTATTAAGCATTATATGAAGTTAGTCTTTCTAACTGAATTTTATTTTCTGCACAGGAATTAGGAAAAATTTGTCCTGAAATCAAGGTGTGATTATATGTCCTGTTTCGCAAACTGTAAGTAAATATTAAGCAATCAGCATCTCCTTTTTGTTTCTATAAGCCTTGCATTGAGTAATGCTTACTGCTCTGTTGGATCACATCAGCAGACATGACATGATGTACTCTACGTGTCAGATGTATTTAATTTTGCCACGCATTCTGTGGGTGGCTGAGGAACAAGCACATTCCAGGACCTTGAAAATCCTTCTTGTTCTGCAGAAAGGGAGGGCATTTCTTTTTTTTTTTTTTTTTTTACAAAATCTTTTTCAAGTTATCTTATAGTATTCACCCTGAAGGACAAGAAGAATTTTAAAGGGACCAGAGAGTAAATCAGCCAAATGCTCACAAGGCAAGAAAATATACCAGCTCCACCCAATATTTGAATGATAAGCTCACCTCATGAGATATACAGAACAGGTTAAATTTTTTTGGAAAGTAGTTGCATTGGCACAGTAAAGAGGCACATGCATGTTCTAGCCATTATTCCTCTGCTAACAAAATGTCATATAATTCTATAGCTGAAGCTTCACATTCAGCTTAATCCTCAATACCTTTTTTTAGCTACAGGATCAGCTGCCTTGGTCACACAAGGTCAGGACTATAAGTAGCTCCAATGAACTCTGGAATGTATTTTCCAGTAACAACATCTGGCTATTGAAAACTCCACTGACAGCTGCATTGGTGGCTGCGAGAGGCTATCTTCAGGTCAAACTGCTGTAGGGCTGGCTGAGCCCTCCTTTTCACCAATGAGATTTGCTTTTTCCATCCCTTTCCCTTTGAATCTGGATGATATCAAGTTTTCAACCTTTCCTCGGACTCATGAAAAACACACTCATCATGTTAAGCTATGAACTGATGTAAGAATATAGTTGAGCAATAATATAGTTGAGCTTGAACAGTTGAATTTAGTTGAGCTCGCAAAAAATAATTTTTGCAAGCTTTTCCTTGTGAGAGTAAGTCCAACAGACAGATCTATACTATCTTATGAATCAGATAAAGCGGCTTGCCCTGCTATCCCACCAGTAGATCCTGTAATAATGCTGCCACCCCTGAGAGTTACAACTCTTTCCTAATTTCTCTCTCTTCCAGGAGGAAATATGTTACCTCAGTGCCTTGAGAAGTGAGGTTTGGCCTCGGTATGTATGTTCTCAGAACACAAGGAGAAGCAGAGCCACATCTCCTCTGAGCTTGCCACCTTCTTCATCTAACCCACTAGCATTTACTTGTGATAAGAAGACACTGAATGCTTAATGGTTGTTTGGTTGGCCGGTTTTTTGGGTCAGCAAACGCAGTTGAATTCTACTGATTTTGGTTGTCCTTTACTTCAGTCCATTTCTCTAAACTGGCAGAAACTGCTGATTTTTACTAAGTCCAAGTCACAAGCCACAAACCTAATATAAATTGTGAGAAGGTGCAGGTAAGGGTGTGCAGGTAGATAGAGCCCATACACTCCAGATAGTTTTTCAAAAGTGAAGATGCTGCTGGGACACCACATGTATGGAGAGTCCAACTGAATCTGAAAGAGCTGGTTCTCTGATGCATTTAAAATGAGAATCCTGATTATTGCCTAGTAAGATGTCAGTCCTTTTTGAAGAAATTGATTTGCTGGGCAAAGTCAACCAGGAAAGAGATGTCACATCTTTCTGTTTATTTGGTTGTGTTTATTTCTAAATTTCTGCTTAATTGCTCTGAGGTAATCATCTCATTGGAGATAACTTCCAGAGAATCCAAACCAAACTGGTAGGTACCACAATAAAAGCTCTTTCCAACAAGAATTAGGAAAGATCATTGGAAATGTTAGCAGTTGCATTTCTAGGAGAGACTGAAACTTAGACAACTTTGTTCCAGTTGGCTTTAAGGTATGATTAAATTGTTTTGCATAGCTGAGAACTTCAGGAAGACTGCTGCTTGTGAATACTTTACTAGGAAATTGTTTTAGCTGGAACATTATTTTTGAAAATGTTCGTTTGCCATTAACTCTGGAAATGCTCACGCCCAGCCCTCAGTGGGTTTTAGTGTTTGCAAAGGGCTCAATCAAACTCCTACTGAAATTAATGGAAAAATCTGAGTAGTGGAAAAGTCTCTAAATATAATCAAGTATATCCTTCTCTGCTTGCTCAGAGGACTTAACTGCCATGATTCTTAAATGAACCACAGACAAGAAGTGCAACAGATAAAATTCTGTCCTATCTGAAATCAATGACAGCTTTGCCTTTGACTATAACAAAATCAGACTATCAGCTAAAAGGCAGAAATGACACCAACAATGTAGCCTTTACTTGTTTCCCTTCATTCTTCTCTACTTCTGTCATCCTTCCCAAAACTAAAGTGCATTGCAAATTAGATTTTAACTCTGAATAATAATGCAGCATTAGCAAGGCCTAATTATAATCTCACTTTATATTTACTATTGATTTTGTGTAATCTTGATATACAGAGCGATAAGAACTGGATCATTTCAACCCAGTTAGATATTGTACTGCTGAAATCTGTGGGAGCAGGAGCTGGCCCTAATCCAAAGCCTATTGAAGGAAACTGGGATCTTTTCATTCGTTTAGACACGTTTCATTTCAGATTCTCTTTGAGGACTAAATGGAAACTGTTTCTGAAGTACAGGAACTTTTTTACACCTTTCTGAATTAACATTAAAACCCTATCTGGGTAAAGGTTTCTTTTAAACTCAACAAAGTCTTCTAAAAACAGGGTTGCTGTTTAATATTTCCAATTATAATCTCTTTCATACAAATAAAAATAGTCATGTTGTATAAATGACCTTAGGTTATTAAGGAAAGATGACTGCAAATGGAAAAAAAATTTCCATTTGCAATGCTGAACGTAGGCAGCATTTGTATCTGGCAAAAACATTTCGTATGCTACTATATTGGCTTTGAACTTATTTCCCATGGGAGTAGATGTTGCTCAAGAAAACAGGTGTTTCAGTATAATACCTGGAGGGCATTATTTAAGTAAGTTTAATATTATTTGTTTAAGGAATCCACTTAAGGTATCTTGCACGTTGTTTTGACACAGTTCAGCAGAAGACAATTATTAGGATTTAAATAGACCATGGTTCCTAAATGTAAATGCCCATGACTTCTACCTAAGTCTGTTTAGACCTGCTAACAATTTAAAACCATACCAGGACATCACATTTTCCAAACTCTAGTTTTTGTATATCCCGTGCCTCAAAACTCTGAAAACAATAGCTTTAACCCTTTGGAACATCAGACCGAGGTAGCTGCAGTCACATCTGCTGCTGGTTCCTGAGAGCTGTGCCCTTGGAGGACCAGATTCCTCTCACCTAACTCCAACATCTCAACCTTACACATAAGTCTAACGTAATTACTGCAGTTCCTTTAGAGAATAAAAAAAAAAAAAGGAGGACATTTTCAAAGGGAGATTCATCACCCTATCTTGCAGTGTGATGAATTCCCACTTTAGTTGCCCACCCCCTCTGTTGCTGACAGAGAGACCCTCTGCACCTAGCAGGCTTTTCACAGCCTGTTTTGATGCGGATAGCGTTAAAGGAGTTAATCCCGTGGCTGTGACTAACGATTTAGGGAGCATGCCTGCACAGGTGGGTACAGACAGCCCTGAGTTCATCCTGTCCGCACTCCTGCTCAGTCAGCTAGCTCTGAGGAAAGGCAAAATGAGCTCAGGTCTGCCTGCACCTGCCTGGGTAAATCACACCCTTGGAAGAAGAGGTGTAAGTGGCCAGTTGCTGCTTTCAGCTGCATCCATGCAGATCTGCTGAGGTCATCCCTGGGAAAAAAAAAAAAAAAATCAATATGAAGAGATAACTGAATGATGTCAAAATATGCTCCCGTTCTGACCCTGAGTGTGAAAAGAAGAAATGGAGAAGAGAGGCTCTGTGTCCCAGGAGATATAATTAATAAATATGTGAGACTAGGATTTCTTTTTAAAGGCCATTAGGCTCTAATTGCTCTGAAGGAAGCCAAGTTCCGTAAAATCCGCTTCTGCACAGGAGCAAGTGTTCTTCTTCCCATGCACAGACTGCTCTGCTCTGAGTGTATAGCAGATTCAAAGGTGTCTAGGACATGAGTTAAAATACTTATTTTTGAAATTCTCTTCATCTTCTCTGAGTGCTGAGAGTTCTATTTTTATGGTGAAAGTAAGTGCAGTAACATATGAGTGCTCTTTTTTAAATGGCATGCTTGATGTACTTTAACAAATTAAGCATATTGAAAGTGTCTGGTAGTGAAATTTGCAAAGAAAAATACAGAAAATATTTTTTGTTTGTGCTAAAACATATGGTTTTAAAGCTGGCATGTGTGCATTTTAAAAATGTTATGTTTTGCTTCTGAATATAAATCTTTTCCTTTTTTCCATTGGAGATTAGGTGAAGAGGAATCGACTCTGGAGGAAGATCTCTAATCATTAGGCTGTTTACCATTAGACTTTTGGGTGTCCTAACAGAGAAAATCATTCACTAGGTTAAGTAAATCTCGATAACAGTATAGCTCCTTACAAATTTCCCACCTACTTTTTTCAGTGTTGTCACTTAATTTGGTGGATAACACTAATGAGGTCTCAGATGCATGAAGTATCTATTCAGTCATCTGTTGTAAAACTATTAAGGAATATAAAAGTTGATTCTAAAGTATCTGCCAATAAGTATGAATTTATATTTTTGCTCCAAGTGTGCACTCCGAAAGCAATGCATTGTTGGCATAAAGATGTCGGTCAAGAACTACAGTGCTGTGAGATTCCTCCAACAGGAGCTGTGAAGTTCCTTCAGGAGAAATGGCCCAGTGTGTAGCTGTTACATTCTGCTTGTTTTACAACATTCAACTGAGGCATAAACCCCATTTTAAACATACAAGTAAGAAGGTATAATCACCACAGCTTGTATGACTTGAGAAAGAAGAAGGTAGACATGGAAACACTAGCAAGGAAGCACGGTGGAATGCTCCAGACTAACACCTGGGTCTCACTGTATCGCTTGGCAAACTGCTATCAAACTCAGGACCACTGGTATCTATGCAGTTACGAGGCACCGACTGGCTTTGAGTTGTTGTTTTATTCAGCAAGAGAAGCCATTCTGAGGTCTTATTTGCTTTCTGGATCCAGAAGACTACTGTTGATACTTTACTCATGTACGTTTAGACAGATAATACAGCAAGACAGTCTCAATGAACAAAAACTGCCACAATGAAAAATTACTTTGATTAAAAATGGTTTTATTTTGAACTTTTCAGCTTATTCTTTAACTAGGTATTTTTGGAGTGTTTGGAGCTTGGTATCACATATCTCTTTCTCTCTCTTTTCTTTGCACGTCTACAGATTGATGTACCTGTGTCTAGCACAGATCTCACTGTTGTACGTAGACAGAAATCAATATTCTCTTCAGCCACTCTTTTCTTCTACTATGTCAGTCTTCTTTTGTCATCGTCCAACAGAGACGTCAGTGCAAAAGGTAGTCTTGCTTGTCTAGCTTACACATCTAACTCGCTTCTAATTTTAGGTTCTAAGTGAACTTATTCTATAAAAGTAGGTGCTTATAAAGTCAAAGGAAAATATAGGTGCTTTCAAGCCATCCCAAAAGAATTATTGCCCATTAAGTTTTAGGCATCTAAGTTAGGTACCTACTTTTCTTCATTTACTATACAGAGAACTTCGGTGCTTCTTGTAATGCTTCCCTAGGTCCCCAAATATTAGGTGCCTAAGGTAGGCAGAGGCAACCCCTATTAGTGGAATTCATGTGACCTGTGCTTAAACATCTGCAATGCCAATAGCAGCATTGGAACTAGTTATATTCTTAAACATCTGATCTTTTTCAGAAATATTCCTCAAGAAACTATGAACCGCATGATAGAAATGTTTGGGGTTTTTTTTTCACTGATTGTAACAAAGGATTATTATTTCAGAAACAGATACCAGTAGAGTGTGGGCATTGAAATTTGGAAAGATTAATTCCACTGTTTGTAACTGTTATCTCTTTGGCAAAGACTTCAGAAGAAGATGAACCATCCATTAAATTAGAAATCAACCCTGATTCGTGCTGAATGAAACTTCTTGTGAGAGAGACCAAAAAAAGTACAGCTTAAGAAGTACTAAAATATTTGAAATATACATGCCAAATCCAACAAATAGTTTGAGCCAAAAACTACTGTGGGATCCATCATAATTTCCACCTGCATTCGTACCCTTGCTAGTCACATCTGTCTTGTTAGATTTTCTTATTTTTATTATTCCCTGCGTCTTTATCTTACTGTTACCTGAAAGGGTCTGGTTTTAAGTAAGGAGAACGTCTGAAGAAAGGCATTTTGTGCCTTTAACATAAATCTCAACAAATACTTTAAATAAGATAGGAGATCCTCAGCTTCATGTGACGTCAGACTCTGTATGAACATTACTGAGTATGAAGACCATGCGAGGAGTGGATTACAACATCATGTGTAATTCCTTGTTATCATGGGCAAACAGACTATAGAATGCCTTTCATAAACCAATAAAATGGCTAGATTTCTTCCTGCCATTACCTCTCTTATAATACTCACAGCTTTGTTTCACAGAATCATAGAATGGTTTGGGTTGGAAAGGGCCTTAAAGATCATCTAGTAGGGATATGTCCCACCAGACCAGGTTGCTCAAAGCCCCATCCAACCTGGCCTTGAATATTTCCGGGGAACAGGCATTTATATCTTAGAATCCTTCTTTTGTTTTCTGCTCTGAACTGTGCTTGTTACTAATTTTTAGCTACCTACTCTATTCCAACATGACATTTTGGATTAAAATAGTTTTTTTGCCTTCTTATGTTTATCCCCTGAGTTTAAAGAGAGAGCAGCCATTTCTTCTTTCAGCCTTCAGTTTGCCTAGTTAAGGAACCAAAGACCAATTCCGCACTGGGGGTGCTTAACACAGTGAGGCCACTCAAATTTTTGGTCTTTGGATGAAAGAGTGGAAATCACAATCCCAAGTAATACATTTAAATTCTTAGTCCGAGGATTTGGTGCAGCCCGGTGTTTATGAATGGAATTCACTCACAAGAGCCAACATGCCGACACCTAAACTAACCCCATAGGAAATGCCAGAGAGAGCAATGTGTCTGAGATTCTCGCCATGGTCTCTACCATGATATTCATATTTCTGGGTGTTTTTTTCTACTTGAAATACCTGGTCTGATACATCCTAAGAATAACAAGCTAACTTGTTGTCTCCGGAGATCCAAGTTCCCTGTTTAATACAGAATCCAGCCAGGGTATACTGAAGCATTTATGCTTTTAGCAGTTCACACTTGAAACAGCAAATATGAATTTTGCGGTTAGACTCAATGATCTCAAAGGTCCCTTCCAACCATGAAGATTCTGTGATTCTCTGTGATTCTGTGAATTAATGTGACTGGTAGAGCTGTCCCTGAGACTGTTCACAATGGCTGTGGATTATTTTGAGAGAGGCTGGAGGATTGGTGTGGTCTAAAATCTACAACTTCAAAGCCAACGAAACAAAAGATGCAAAAATTAACTGAGTTAACACCATCAATGTGCCATTAATGTAATGATATTGTGTTATTATATTTAGTTGGTTAGAAAAAAGGATTTACAATGTCTTTATTTAAAAAGCAAAAGCAGGGCAAATTGTCACTTGCGTAAATTTTATGTTGCAATAGCACCAGAGTGCATTAAGAAAGAAAACATACAAAGATAAAACAGACCAAAAGTAACATAAAATAAGTAATAAATAGAAATTCTGTTACTAGAAAAGTTTACTTTCATACAGACAAAGCGTTCTCAAAAAGTTCTTTTGCTAACCTATTACGACAGTAAATCTTTCAGCTTCTCTTAAATTTTTCTCTTTCAGTCTTTCTGAGTCACTTTTCTATCAGCTACGAAGAGAGTATACCTAGTTTTTTGCACAAAATGTGGAGGCTGTTGTCATCCTGATTTTGAAACTCCATGAAATCATAATTGCAATCATAAGAGCAAATATAACCTTGTTATTAAGCAAATAACTAGTTAAAGCCTCCCTGAAATCTTCTCCACCCATCAGTGTAGGATATATCAAGTTTTTCACATTCTTTGTCAGATTTATTTGGTTGTCAGTTCAGTTACTGATGCAATTAAAAGGCTCTATGTAAGTATTACATTTATGACAGAAAAAACCCTATTCGTGGACTTCACTCATTCATCTCTGTTTTAAAGACACTTTTTGGAGTTTGGTTACATAGCAACATTCCATTCAAACATCCCCATCGGCAACTTTGCTATAGTTGCCAGAAATGTATCATTCAGCAGGTGATGGTGGCAGTTAGATTGGGTGTTCCGGTGAAATAATTTTGTTTCAGTAAGCTAAACATTCATGTACACACAAATACAAAATTTAAGACCTTAAAGTACTGGCAAATTAATATAACATGTCTTTATCAATATGCTTATTAAAAAATTGTTTCTTTAAAATTAGTTTCATTTTTTTTCTCATTGCAAAGATCCATTTTGTGTCTATGAATGTAGACACAAGTCTACAATCCAAGTAACGTTGGTATGGATGTCTAGAAATTGCATTTCATTGGGTTAAAATAATTGCATAGGAATGTTCAAAATAGAATGAATCCCTCAATAAACAGGGTCAATTTATCTCACCTGTCTTCAGGCGACCAGTTCAGTATGTTTAGTGACAACTTAAATTTCTTAGGTTAGTCCACCATGACTTCAGCTACCTCCCCAGAAGTGTGTAAGATGTTTGGATCCTGTCTAATGTCAGGTCAACACAGATTTTTTAGACCATCTAGTATATTAAGACTGATGGCAGATGCCTATGTTTAGGCAACAGAATTGAGCTCCCACATGCTTAAATTGTGTTTTGGAGTGATATTTATGTACCAGCATGGAGATTTGCACACATGAGCAAAGTCTCTAATCTGCGAAAGTAATTTGAGCTCTAGTCAATACAGTGAAGGGAGTATGGTGTATTCAGTTGACTAAATGTAGTCATCTACTGCAGAGAGATTTGAATAGCTCTCCAGATCTTATTGGTTCTACTAAGAGTCAGCTCAGCTGTGTAAATGTAGAAATTCAGTTACATATAAACTATTCTAGGATATTCTGACTGGCTTCCAGCTGCCATTCCAGAAGGGTTTGGGTTTCTCATACACATGTCCACCTTCAACGGGAAAATCAGACCTTTCTAAGGTCAGAGATGCCTATTTCTCTCCCTGGACAATCCTTCACAGTTAATAAAGATAACTGAAGATGTATGTTATTCTATGTATGCTATGGGCACTGTAGAGAAACAGGCATCCTGTAGACAAAATGGCATCCTATGGTGCATCAAGAAGAGCGTGGCCAGCAGGTGGAGGGAGGTCATCCTGCCCCTCTACTCTGCTCTGGTGAGGCTCCGTCTGGAGTACTGTGTCCAGTTCTGGGCTCCCCAGTTCAAGAAGAACTGCTGGAGAGGGTACAGCAAAGAGCCACAAAGATGATTAAGGGCCTGGAGCATCTCTCTTATGAGGAGAGGTTGAGGGACTTGGGTCTTTTTAATCTTGAGAAGACTAAGGGGGCATCTAATCAATGCTTACAAATACTTAAAGGGAGGGTGTCAGGAGGACGGAACTGGTCTTTTTTCAGTGGTGCCCAGTGACAGGACAAGAGCAAATGGGCGCAAACTTGAGTATAAGAAGTTCCATCTAAACATGAGGAGGAACTTCTTTACTGTGAGAGTGGTAGAGCACTGGAACAAGCTGCCCAGAGAGGTGGTGGAGTCTTCTTCTTTGGAGACATTCAAAACCCACCTGGACAAGTTCCTGTGCAACCTCTTCTACGTAGATCTGCTTAGGCGGGGGGGGTTGGACTAGATGATCTCCAGAGGTCCCTTCCAATCCCATATCATTCTATGATTCTATGATTCTAAACAAAGGTGATGCTGAGGTATGGACCTGGGTGAGGCCTACAGAGAGCAGAACTTTCCCAGAATTGTCTTCGAGAATCTAGGAAGAAACAAGCAGTATTACATGCCACTAGGGGTAAGTGACAAGAACTTACAAATCAGGATTCAGATGGAAGTCACAAAAAAGTAATTATTTTGGAGTCAAACTCAAGAGTTTTCATACCTCAGATATTATCAATGTCGACGGGGGGGGAGGGGACAGGGATGTGTGTGCATTGCTATTTGATTTTATGCTGGTGTCATAAGTTCAAAGTTGCATGAAGCTTTCTTCAGATATTTTATTTCTTTTGTTTTCAGCTAGTCAATGAATGAATAAGGCACACTTACAAAAGAACCCATAATCCTAGCATAGAACTGTCTTTTGGTGTATATTTTGCAAAGAAAAAAGAAAGACACTGGGAATTCACATTTTGAGAGCTTCCTTCTGTGTGGGCTGAACAATACAAAACAGATCATTTCCTTTCATTACTGTGTGGGACTGTCATTTAAGGCAGAATCTGAATGGGAATGGAGCAGCTGTTCTTTAGTTCCCCAGAGTTTAGAGTCTGACAGCTTAAATTCAGTAAAACAAGAGCCCTAACAGAGTTAGGAAAAGGCTCCTGTGCTTGCCACTTTTACCAGGTTTAGCAGCTTGTAATAAGGTATCATGTTACTGCCCGATGTATAAGGAGATGCAAAGACAAAGCCTTGATTTAAGACGATGGTTTCATGGGCTTTGGTCTGTGTCTCAGAGAACCCATTATCTGTAATCCTGCCAGAATCAATTTAAGGTTAACAACGTGGTACAATTTAAACAGGTTCTTATCTTCTTCTATCAAAAATAGAGAGATGATGGTAATGCGCAACTCTTCTGCTGGACATCAGCTGTCACTTTGGATTTTAGAGATAGTAGGAGCTGGTACAGGTCAGGAAATAAACACTGTGGAATTAGTGAATATCTAGGCTCCACATCTCTACATCCTTTGGCTCCATTAGTATACAGTCTTTTAAAGTTACTCCTTTATTTTCTCCTACAGATCTGAAGCCATTCTTTAGGTCTGATCTGAAAGTGAAAGTGGAATTAGTAAAAGGACTCCTGTAGACTTTGCTGTGCCTTAGACTGACACTAAACAGTCATACCGTCTTCATCCATATACATTTGACCTCTAAAGCCTGTCAGTGTCGCTCTAGCAGTAATGAATGGGAGTTATGACTATCATATGCACACGCATACACATGCACAGGTCTTTGCCCTTTGAAGATGTGCTGGCTGCTGTGCATTCCAAATTGTTTTTGCAACGACACTGAGCAGTGTAACCAACTTTCTTTCCTACGTAGAGTCCTTCCTTCACACATAAATATAATATTTTGTAAGAGTCATAGCTCTCTGGAATCCTTGCACTGGAACCTTTGTAGTGCAGCCTTCCTCATACAGCACCTCAAAAGTATGTAGACACATCCATTGCCAGGAAATCCATGCTTGGTGGAAAGTGGTTACCCAGACAATGCAATAAGGGAGGAAAAGTGTCTGTCCTTATGACAGACCTGTATATTGACTGTTAATAAAATCCTATGGAAAACATTGCAAGGATCTTAGGTTATCTAATCTTGAAGGTTATATTCTTGCTGAAGAAAAAGGCATCTGAAGATATTCAGATGCTAATTGCAGCAAGCATGACTTTTTAGATCACTGAAAGAGTTTCAAAGGTTTCTCCCTGAATATGTATTTTAAGGACATGTAATATTCATATTTACCAAACAGGAGAGGAACTTATGGCTAAGTTCTCCTGCCTGTGCCACCTTCTCCAATGCCTCTAAACTGTACTTGGTGCAGCTGTGGAGGAGCACGGGTAACACTCTTTTCCCCAATGCAGTGGACCATCTTAGCTTCTTTTGTAACATCCTATAGGGTTGACAGGAATCACCCAAGCACAACACATCAGAGCCAGGATTCTCCACCCAATATGCGCCATCCATACTCTTCTTTCCTCCAGCAGCAGATGAAGTGTTTTGGTTTAAGGGGAAATCATAGGTTGGACTGCATAACCTACTGATTCTAGGCACTACTTTCATGAAGCTTTGCACATCAGTGGATGAGCAGAAAGGGAACTTTGGGATCCAAAACGTCACCCTTTGGATTAAGTGAGAGCCAACTGGGTTTAGATTCTATACATAACCTGCTGAAAACATAGAAACAGGCTTAATTCTTTCTATATAGGTCTACTCAGTAAGGTGGGTAGATGCTTGCATTCACATGGGCACATAAGCATATCTGGACAAGCTTTTTAATTAATAGCTATTTAATTTGCAAAGAATGTTACTATTATTAAAGACATGTTAATACCAATGGATAAGCTAGTTAATCTTTTATAAACTGCCAACATGTAGTGACATTTTCTGGTGTTTTTTTTATGAGTTTCATCACAGTAAAGTGCTGGTTCTGCTATATAATTCAATCCATTTTACTGACTCACAAAGGGTGGAGTAAAATGACAAAGTCTTTTGGTCCTTCAGTTAGAACTTTTCATAATACTGAGTGATTATACATTTATCTGCTTATTAACATCAAGTACAGCACTATGTGAACTCTTGATCCATAATTACCATTGTAAAATTAACTTTAAAGAACAACAGAACCACCCTGACATGTAAAGAGATAGAGGAAATATGCTGGATCTGAGGATATACAAATAAAACTCCAGCCTGTCATTAAGAGGTGTGCGTGTGGGGGGAACCCCAACTATCATGTCATGAAGACCAGAATCTTGGCCAGAGGTTGAGGGCTCTGTGTAGCAGGTAGTACAAAGACAAAGAGGTTTTAAATAATGCTTGCCTGCCATAATACAGGAGTACTTGTACTAAGTGTTTTGGGACAGAAAGGTGTATGTGCAAGTCTGCTTTCTTCCATGTTCATTCACGGAAGTGAGGAACTGAAGTTAAAGCATGAAAACTAGGTTGGTTGGATTAATAACCCAATTGCTTTATTTGCTGGCACAAATTAAAAAAAATTAAAAAAAAAAAAGTTAGATACACTGTATTTAATGTGTGTTTGACACTCATGTCATGTAGGGAGGACCCAAAGGTTTTGTGAAACAACTTCTCCTGGGAGTCTGTGCTAAGTGCCTAAGCCCCAAAGACTGCAAGAAAACCCCAAAGTTCCTCTACACAACTTTCCTGAGATTTAAGAAAGTGTTCTTATTTTGTGTGGGAATGAAACAGAAGATTTTCACAATTAATAAATGAAGAATGAAAAAGCCCTGCTTCCAAAGAGGTTGATTGCTATATTGCTTTGCTTTGGAGTGCATTCCTGTCCTGCCATTTCACACATGTCTGGTAAGGACCCTTACCACCAAGCTACTATTCAGTATTTTATGACAAGCTTTCTCTATCACTCCTTATGCAGTTGTTAGTAGTAAACTTATGTTAGCATCTAAATATTAATTGGAGAAGAGACTTTAATAAGGGACTTACTCATCTGAGGTAACTGTGCTATCAATTGGACCAAAACTACTGTAATATTGTATTTTAATTTTCTCACTGGAACCAAGTGGATTAACAATCTCAATTACAGTATGGTAGGGAGGGAAAGAAGATAACAAGGAAGAAAAAAAATGAAATTCAGACTTGATCCCGTCATATTCCAATTTTTGGCAAGGAAAAACTGTCATAAACATTTCTAAGGGACTTAGGAAGCCAAACTTTGTATTTCAAATCTTTAAAGCCAGCTAGACAGCTAAAGATTTAGATAGAGTCATCAGGGGAAGTTTTTTTTAAAGCATTGAGCAGCCAGCAGAATATAATTACTGAAATAAGTAAGAGTTTGTTCTGAGAAAAATGCATTGTTTAGAAATCAGCCAGAGCTGGGATGTCTAAGTTCACAGAGTTTTTTCATTGTCTGTGTTCTGACTGATCAGCATGATACAGCACCAAACTCCAATGACTTGTGCCTGACCATTTTCAAGGTGCAACCCTCATACCTATGGCTATTGTTTTCCTATGTTTAATTATTCAAGAGAAACTGAAACAGCCTAAATGGGAAATAATGAAAGACCTATTCTGCCAGAATAGCTGGTAGCTTGGCACTAAGATACTTTTTCAGGAGGTCAAAATGAATTATATACCAATGGTGAGACCTGAATCTGAGTCTTTCTAAGTGGTCAGGTAATTTAACCACTGTGCTATGGACCAAAACTGCAAAATCTTTCTGGCCTTCTCAGATTTCCTAAGTCTTCTTTTTCCCTTATGCATATGGCTTGATTTTGTGAAAAGACCTTATGAACTGAAGCTACCACGTATGATAAATGGGAAAGAATTTAGGTCATCCTAGCTTTCACTGCCTAATGTGTCTAAATGCAGGCTAGGTATCTAAATTCCTAATACAGAACAATTTAGTGGAGTTTTGGAAACAATTTGACTGACCAGATGTAGGTGTCTTCTTAAGAGTGACCTGGACTGATGACATCTCAGATGACTTCAGCAACATTGTAGAAGCTGTATATTCCTACTCTATACATATCTTATTTTTGAACATGTGCTTTGAGAAGCCCAGTACTGTTTTGACTCAAATAAACTCAAAGCCACCCTACAACTGGCAAATCTAAGGTGTTTCTGAGTGTGTAACACCTTGAATACCTAGGCGTGTATTCACTTTTCTTCAGTGAAAAGAGACAAAGACCATCAGAGGACAACTTAATTCTGGAGTAAGCCAAATCACCCTCTGGAGATATGTGTCTCCTTTGACAAGGAGGAAGGTTATGGTGAATAGGCGCCTTACTCAAGTAGTATGAAACCAGCCTTTCCAGTCTGGAGCTTCTGTGTTGTTGCATGCTTTTGACAAACTCTTCTTAATGGTTACCTTTGGCTCAAGTGATCTCTGTTTATGTTTCTGTGTTGCTGTGTATACACAGTATTTACGCGTGTGTGTACACGTAAAATAGAAATGTGCTGTTGATGTATCTATTGGCTTCAGAAAGCATAACTATCAAGAAAAATGAAACTCGTGATCTGAATTACATAGTTTTTAAAAATATACATAGTGGGACTGAAATGGCAATTCTAGCCATTCTCATTAGCGACCATGAAAGCCTAGGTTTATTGACATGACATGCCAATTGTGAAAGGGTCATAATCTGTCATTCGGAAGAGGGTGTATCTAATGGTCACAATTGTTTCCATTAATAAACATCAACTCCAACACCTGTTTGAGTTCTAATTGCCCTTAGGCCAGCAAGCAGACCCAAGAACTTCATATAGTCACCACAGAAACAGAGGTAAGCCATCTAAATTCTTGAAGACTGTAAGAATGCAGAGTGAAACCTTTAATGAGGAGGTCAAAACTTCTAACAGTACCAGCTCAAAGAGGACACCGTGGGTAAGTCTAGGTACTAATTAAGAGCAGTCTTGAAAAGCCAGGATTTGAGATCCTTCCATTTGTACTATTCCCTCAAGGGCTGATTGAACTGGCCCTGCCTGAATTCCTAATGTGGAGAAACCTGGGTGAGAGGAGAGAGAAGTCAACATGCCAGGCATGGGGAGGCATGCTTGCCCTGGCAGATCTGGGAGGTCATGGTTTGTCCGAGCCTCAGGCTACTACTGCATGCCTGCAAAATGGACAGAAGATGAGTCACCGAGGGTGACTGCGTGTAGATAGACACCTTGCTGTAAACAAATTCAAAGAAGTTTCTTGGAAGACTTTAAAAGTAGGGTTGACACCCTAGTATAGGGTGTAGTTAGGATCACAGCATTGCTATCTCACATGACAAGTTCCACCTTACTTGATGTTTCACTAAAGTCCAAGTTCCCGACAGAAATTGTTATCTGAAGATCTCAGCTTTTTTTTTTTAAATGAGAATTTAAGTCTGAGTGAGACACATTGGCCTTTCTGTATACAGTAGATGTAGAGAAAGAGACACCTCCAGAAGGTGATTCATCTCGTCTTAAGATAGGCATCTAAGATAGGTCATAGAATTTGCCTCTGGTGGTATTTATTTTCTCCTACACTAACTATAAAAGAAGCCTTGGTTGACTAGCTCACACTTAGATGTCCGATTTTCAGACATCTGGAAGCCATCTGAAGGCAATTTTTGAGAGCCCCAGTAATAAGGCCAGTTAGCCAGGGCTTTGCATTGTGTTAATGGGATGCACATGGCTTTTGACTTTCTTAGAGACTGTATAGACACACCCTGTGAGAGATTATCTAAGGGAATTCCCTGAAGAGAGATTTTTTTATCCTACCTGCAGCAACTCTTGAGCAACAGTGGTAAAAATGCTGTAAAGCACTGGGGAGAAGTGGTGCATACAAGAGGAAAACTAAAAAGATAGCTCCCAAGGAACTGAATTTCTTTATCTGCCCTGACCTCAGCATGGGGAATAGCCATGGGCAATAGGAATTCCTCCATACATCTACCACCCTGAAAAATGTGAAACCAATGACAATGAAATATCTGCAATTTGGCCTAGGGGGTTCAAGTGGTCACAGCAGGTTTCCTTCATCACGCCAGTTTTTACAACATGCATAACAGACCTTTATTCTTTCACTTCGGTTTTATGGCTTCTTGTACACGACAATGGATACTAATTGTTAGCCATGTTTATGAGAGTGGTGTCCCCAGCAATTCAAAAGATGAATGAACTATCATCTCAGACTTCACAAGCCACTTCTATGTTTCTTGATTTTTACAACTAAGATATATGACTTTCAGGATTAACTGGAAGATGCACCTGCTTTCCCAGGCTCTGATTGAGCAGAGAAAGAGTGGATGCACTGAATGAATGATGGCTTTTGGGCAGACTTATATGGAGATGGTAAAAGATTCTCTAGTGGAGGCTGTGCAGCATAACTGGATAGCTTAGTGATCATCATGCTATGCAGAAATAGTTGGTCTGGATGATCCAATGCACTTTAATTTACTGTTTTCATATTTCAGTCCATAAATTCTTCAATATATTCAGACTAAGAGAACCATAATAAGAAAACTAGACAAATAAATAATGTGAAATAAACTTGTAGTTACCAGTCTCGAAAAGATGAGCTTCCTCAATTGGTCAAACATGAATAGGATAGATGGTACAGCATTTCTGTTTAGCTGTACATTTGGGAGCTTGAAACCCAACTTGATGAAATAATAGTTGCTGGAAAGATGCACACCGCATAATTAGCTAAATTATTGAACCTGGGTGCAGCAGAAGACAATGAACGCCTCATACATCTCCCTCAGGGAATCACAGAATCATAGAGTGGATAGAGGTGGAAGGGACCTTAAAGGTCATTGAGTTCCAACCCCCCTGCCACAGGCAGGGACACTTCCCACTAGAGCAGGTTGCTCAAATGCCCATCCAGCCTGGCCTTGAACATTTTCAGGGATGGGGCATCCACAACTTCTCTGGGCAATCTGTTCCAGTGCCTCACCACGCTCACAGGAAAGAATTTCTTCCTAATATCTAATCTAAATTTCCCCTCTTTCAATTTAAAAGCATTACCCATCATCCTATCGCTACAATACCTGATAAAGGGTCCCTCCTCATCTTTCCTGTGGGCCCCCTTAAGGCACTGAAAGGCTGCTATGAGGTCTCCTGGGAGCCTTTTCTTCTCCAGGTTTAACAATCCCAACTCTTTCACCCTGTCTCCGCAGGAGAGGTGCTCCAGCCCTCTGATCATCTTCATGGCCCTCCTCTGGGCCTGCTCCAACAGGTCCATATCCTTCTAGGTGAGCATGCACTGGTTTGTGTATAATCATTCGTCCTGGGTTCATTCAGTCATTCATTTATTCAGACCAGAAATGCTGGGTTCTGCATGCACCATGCAATATATCTGGATGCGTACCATGCATGGTCACTCTGGTAGGTCTGATAGATGGCATTTACTGTTTCATAGGCATGTGCATGCTTAGTGCCCAGATGTTGAGAACCCTTCAAACAGTCCTGCCTAATCTTAGCTGGAGCTGTCATGAGATTTTTCTTCCCAATGTTCTTTGACTAATTGTAGCCCAAATTAACCCTGAGTAATTTTAAAGGTGTCTGAGACACCTGCATTAGATGAGGAGGTGACCAAAATGCTGCCGACAGTCAATAGGGAGAACCAGACTCTTCTCAGAGTGCTAAATCACCTTCCAGATGTGTCTTTCTTGCTCTGTTGACTTTGCTGGAGCCTGGAGCAATGAAGCTTCTGGCATGCATGCTTTGGCTGAAGGTGTCTGGGGGAGGAATTCAGGCCTACATGATCCCTGGCAAAAGAGCACAGAACAGGCCAGGCTGCATTCCCTTGAGCAGCTTTCTCATGGAGCCCCACAGGGATCTGGCTACGTGGTCTCTACTGACAAATAGAAGAGGTCTGGAACCTGGTCCCAAGGCAAATGACGCTAATTGCCTTGCATCCCCACTGCTTCAGGCTTACTGCCTCTGCAGCAGATTTCCTCTGGGCAGAATCGACTGGAGCAGCCCAAGCAGAGACCAGTAGCAACTAAATCATGTGAACCATCAACGCTTAAGCTTGCTCTATGGCCCTGGCTGACTTTCAGTCTTATTATTACCCTGTACACTAGTATTTAGACTTCTGACAAGTACCAAAAACTGCAATCCGTTACGTTCCCAGTCTCTGCCAATGTTAGTCAAAGATGGATTTACACCAGCAAGGATTTATGCTTCAGGTTCCTTAGCAAAAAACCTATCAAGCCTTCCCATCCACTCCTCAGTTACTAGCTACAGATAATTACTCTAATTTGGAAAATGATTGGGTATTTGAACAACATGCTTTTACATGCTGCCTCCAGCTGGACACCTTAACCGCTCTGGCACGGGAAGCTGCTTAACTCCCCCCTCTCGCCCTGGCTGTTTTTTGTCTGTTTTAATTAGTATACATCTCTGTATTAATTGCAATTTTTAGAATATTTTTAGAATTCTTTGGAAAAATCCAAGTTTGGCATAAAAAAGTGACCAAGGGTTTTGAGAAATACTGCCCTCATGCTCTAGACCAGCATTACTCATTCTGCAGTCACTAGCAGATGGTTCCTGAAATATTTATTGA
>JAOXNO010000001.1:167303409-167378524 GCA_028565335.1 Limnodromus scolopaceus
AAATACTGCCCTCATGCTCTAGACCAGCATTACTCATTCTGCAGTCACTAGCAGATGGTTCCTGAAATATTTATTGAGAAATTAAAAACAACAACAGCAACAACATTGACAACAGCTAGTATATATACACATTTTCCCACAAGGTATCAAATGAAAACCTTTTCCCCTGTGAGGACAGTTAGACAGGGTGCAGGCTGCCCATAGAATTTGTGCAATGTCTGTCTTTGGAGGTTTTTGAGACCCAACTGACCCCAGGCCTGGGCAACCTCGCCTGATCACTGATCTGCCTCTGCTTTGGGCTGGGGGTTGGGCTAGAGAAGGCCTCCAATGCCATGATCCCATGATCCTATGAAACGGGTGTGAGTGAGCACATTAAACAAAGAATATGAGTCCAATATTGGTTTGATTGTAAACGAAAATTATTGGAGTAATACAGCACAAGGTGATTCTTGGATTTAATTTGACAGATGAGGTGATTAGTGAAGGAAAAAATTTTCTGTAGAAAATGTAATCTTAGTAGTTAAACCTATTGGATTTTCTTTACAGTCTAACTCATGATTTTCACTACTTTGAGTGCCGTTTGGGAATTGCTTAGAATTCTTATTAGAATCTTCCAAAAAATTAAAACAGCTCCATCTGGATATGTAAGTTTGCTGTGGGTTTCAGTAACTCCATTAGAGCAAGGTTCAGCCAACTTCAGTTTATTTCCACATCAGACGTGTTATCTATATTCCTTTATTCTCAACACAAGAGCATAGCCTGTATCCCATAAATGTTTGGTTTTTACTATGTACTTACAGACCTGTTGCATTTAAGTGTTTCTGTGCTTTGTTCTATCGTTCAGTGCTTGAATTGTTAGAAATGGTCCATTTGCTTCAGATTTGTTAGCTGATTGTTTAACTGGAAATCACTCTTTTGCACCTTTTCCTATAGTTTTTCTGAGAATGAAAAATATTTAAAAGGCAACGTTCGCAGGACTGCAGTGTACTCTCAATCTCTGCTGCTTAGTCTCTACACATAGATAAGAATCACACATTCAAAATGCTACAGATAGTGAACATGACTGTTACAGCTAAACATGGTGTTTTGAGATCAAAGGTGAAGTATATATGTCACCTGGAAGAGACTGTTTTATAATTGCGTGGATAAAGACTCTTGAGAGAATTCCTGCTTATACTGGTATACTGTTATTTATCTCTTTTATTGTAAACGAGTCCTGTGGGGATAGGCAAATTACCCAGGAACATGGCGGGAAGAAATGTGCTTCCTTTATCTCTTTGTCTTTATCTCTTTTACTTGTGCAACTGATAAAAAATAATCCCTGGTCCACGGAGCCTGGTGAATGAAGTGACCTACAGCAAGAGCAGAGTCAGCTCTGCTCAATACAGCACAGGGAGATATCCTGCCAAAATTTTGTAAACAGCAGGAAAAATTAAGAGTTGTGTAATCACATGCTGCTCGCTTGTATTCGCTAATGTCGGTGACAGAGATCTCTGCCCTCTCTCTTAAGTCTGAAACTCAGAGACCACTTTGTGACCATTGTGTTCGGCAGCAAATCTGTATTAATGGGGATACTGTCAATCATTTTATCATACTGGCACAGACCATCAAGCTCAAAGAACCTGAGGAACACAGAGCAGGTACTCTCAGTATCCCACTACATCTGCAAAATGCCTCACATCAGGATCCTGATCTTTAATGGCCCGTCAGTGTGCTGCCCATGTGGGATAAGGAGGATTAGCATCACAGAAAATCATACAACAGCAATTTAAGTGTTTTTATATCTTGTCAAGTATTTTCCACAGCACATCAGACTCGGAGAAATCTGGAATTAAGACTGACACTGGCATCAAAAAGATCCAGTCAGCGTTTTCTACTAACTCCTCAATTCAATAAAAATCGTCGTGGTTCCATCTGAGTGAAGAATGAACAAGAAGTCCTGAGTCATCCCCTGCAGTGTTAGCTGTCAAACCATCAATGAAATATTTCAGTCTGTGCCTCTGGTGTTTAACTGCTTATGAACTAACCGTTCAAATACTTTTTTCATTTTTCATGGGCCAGTTCTCCTCATCCCTTACCTATGGTCTAGTTGGAAAAAGTCAGTGAAAAGGAGTTTGAACTTGTACAATCGAGCTGGTTTTGCATTATGACTAGGCCAAAGTGACTTATAACAGTGAGAAGTGTAATAAATAACCACTCTGCTGGTGTGCAGCTCAAAAATGACTTGGCAAATACTTTTCCAAATTCTTCTAAAATTAAGTAACAAACTTTCCAAAGTCAAGAGAAAATGTTTGCTCATTTTCTCTCTCTAAAACAAAGGTAAAAATGAAAAGGCAAGAATATAGCAAGTGCTGAATAGAAAATAAATCATATTGCAGGAGTCCGGTTGTGACCTCAGTGTGTGGTTCTCCTTTGAAAAAGGATTCTCTAAAGCTTTTCCAGTTCTCATCCTGTAGTCCAAGCTCTGTCTTTCTCTTTGCTCATCATTCCCATTTTTAAAGATTGTGTGGGCTAACTTAAAAAAATAAGGAAATCTTTTTAAAATAGGCATTTTTTTTCCCTAACCGTAGTCCAATGGAAAACATCTATAGGCCTCCCCAGTCAGTTTCCCAGCTCCAGAAATGTCTTTGCCAAATTGCAATTTATGTAATTTGCACTTCAAAATGTGGGCACATAACCTCAATGCTCTCAGAGTTGTGGGAATAAACAGAATTTCTCCACAAATCTTCGGGGGAACTTTTAATCAAAAGTCTGCCTGGGGCCGGATGTTATCATGCAACATGAAGAAGCAGGATTGTGATAGATCTACTCCCAGAAAGGTTTAATCAAATCTCTTCAGTCAGAGTATTCTGCCCTTGAGTCACTGATGGGCATAGGCAATGCAGGAGTGATGCAAGGATGTCCTTAAAGAAGCACGGCACTCTTTTGTCCCTTGCACCGAACGTGGACAGGATAGAGCACTGAGTCCTGCCTGCTTCTTGCTCCTTAGGTGATGGGTGATGTGCACTTTCCCTCCTTTCTAGCACTAGGACGAATGTAGTGGAGTGAATTCAATATCCTTTAAAATCACATCCATTTGTATGTGCCCCTGGAAAGTGTTTTCAAAACTCAGCAACCCACTGAATTGAAGAACACTAAAAATATTTATCACCATCAAAAGAGTAACCCTGAGGAAAAATCAGGAAGAAATAAGGCACTGACAGCACGATTTATCTATTTGTAAGTTTATGTAGAACTGCATATGAATTTGATATTTTGAGTATTAACTAATCATTTGTTAATGTTACAGAGATCTAATTTGAATCTCAATTATACTGGTGTTATTCTGAAATAACTTTACCAAATTAATTCTTTTGAATGCAGCAGTCCGTTAACAGCTTTAGTCTGGAATTTCCCCAAGTTTACACTATTTTATCTGAGACTGTGGAATGAAGACTTGTATATGGAAGAGAGGCTAAAGCAACCGTTAGCGATTTGCTTAGAATGCCAAGGCATAGTCAGAAAGAGATCATCAGTGAAAAGTGGCTGAAGGATTTACCGCTCAGAGCAAAGAGAGTGGAGCAGCTTACCTGTGGTACTGAAAAACACAGATATCTTTTTCTGAGATATCTGAGTTCTTCAAGGGGAAATGAAGGGGCATTTTAGACAAAGTGCTAAATCATAGAATGAGGCCCAAAATCTCCATCACCAGCTTCACCAGAAGCTGGATTTGTCCTGTGCAGTAGGACTTGTGGTATTGATCACACTGCCCTCATTAAGCCAGGCCAAATAGCCCTGAAATTAAAAGGAAGTTCATTTTCACCACCTGGTTGTAAAATTAATTAAGTGCACTGGTTAGGCACTGATTGGAACAATATTTATTTTAACATTTTCCACTATTTCTTAAAGCAAACCATCTTCTGCTTAAAATACATGGGACATTGAACTTTTAATAAATATGACGGTGTTGGAATGTGGTTACACTGCTTCATGTGTATAAGGTAGGGGATTATTTTGAAGAAATAACAGGACTCAGGGCATTACAAATGATTTCTCAGTTGAGTAAAAGAAAACATAAGTTTTAGGAAAATGCTTCCCAGTAACTCAGGTTTTGGTTTTCCTCTTACAGGAAAAGTACAGGATAAGTAGGGATAGAGCCGAGCAGGAATTTTCAACAATTCAGACTTTCAGCTGAAAATAATGATTCAGTCAAGGGAAATCTTTGCCTGGAAAAGATTTGGTTTTCACAGGTTTTTTTCTACATACATGCTTTTAGGAATTATTTTCAAAATTTGTTTTTCTGTTGCTAATAACGTTGGAATCAGTAGTAAAGATAAGTTTTTTTTAAAAGAAAAAAAAATAATTCACAATGATTTCTAGAAGACAGATGCTCTAAAGGAAAGTAGCTAACACTCGTATATGTTCTTCTTGTTGACCCTATATGTATTTCTTTTAAAAATCGTTATTCAAATGTATACAAGTATTTTTAGAAAGTCCTTTGGAATACCAGGAGTGTCAGTACGGTCCCTGGTGCCCCTTTAGCACAAAAAGCCCTACTAACCATAGGAAGCCCTTGACAGAGGAATAACGCAGCTCTCCCAAGCCACACGGTGTAACCAGGCGACGCTCCCGTTCGGGTCTTGCCTTTGCCTCCCTGTGCTCAGACATTGAGCCCCCGCAAGAGAGCCTGGGAGAAGGCAAAGGGGAGGCAGTTTCACCTGCAGCATTTTAAATCATTCTGAGAGGGATAGATTTACAGTACCCCTTCAGGCCAGTGTAAAGGAGATGTACGATCCTGCAAACAGAGACTAGAGATGTTTTACAAATTGTAAAGACACGGAGACAAAGAGACAGAGCAAAGCCAGGAGTGAAATCTAGCCAATCTTGCAAACTGCCTGATTATTCAGGCTCTGAGTCGGAGCTGAGACTTTATCCCCTGAGTGAGCAACCTTTGAACTCATGCTAAATTTCAGATTACGTTGATGACTGCGTTCCTAAGGAGTACAGGTTCCATCAAAGGACTGAGAGCGCACATGAAAGCACAGCAATTGCAGAGGACAGGAAAGAAGGGAAAAGCATTGACTTGCTGTGTGAATGTGAAACAGATCTAGTATCTTTTATAAATATTTACAAAGTAATTAGAAAAAAGGAAAGAAAATACACATCAACAAATGAAGCACATCAAAACACTGTCACTAAAGCTTGCAGTTCAAAAAAAATTAGGAGGAAGAGAAGGGCAGCTGTAGTCTATAGAAAACTTCATTAATGTTTTCAAATCACTCATAGGATTTAGGTGCTGAAAGGCATGCTAAATTGGGATTTATACATAATCAGATCATTGAAAAACATACAAATGGCTGCCAGAGTAAAGTACAATGTTCACTTTTGAAATTACAAAAAATCCTTTGTTTCAGAGAGTGAATTGACTAAAGTTTAGTTTCAGTGAAGCATGTTTTTGCTTTGGGTGTCATTATTTAGTTTGGCCTCCTTGCCAGAGAAACCTTTTTACTGACTGCAGTTCCTTCAACTGTTGTTTTTATTCTCCAGCAACTAAAAAAAAAAAGAAAGAAAGAAAAAATCAAGGCTGTATCAGATGCTTCATATTTAAATGAGAACTGCTCAGTGTTTACCTTTAATTTTGAGATGGCAGCGGGGGAGAATTGCAGGGGGCTTGATTGCTTGCCAGGATTTCTCAAACAGATGGGTTTGAGCCTCCTCACTTAAATAATCTGGAAAATCAAGTTGGACTAGTTGAATCAAATTGCTGGCGAGCGGGTAAAGAAAACATCCATCCATCCATCTATCTATCTAGGCACCTATATCACTCCCATCGCCATGGTATCTGTGCACCTTCAACAGCAATGTCACGCAGCAGCCTCAGATTCCACGCACCACCAAACATGCCCTTGGCAAAAACCCAGCAGCTTTGCCAGAGATAAAGGATTATGTATGTTATGCCTGTGCATACTAAAGAAAGGATTTTTGCACTTTAACAGCAGTTTCTGAGGTTTCTATGGCTAAGACATTCAAGCACACACATACCCTAAATCTTAGGATTTAGTGATGATGAATAGCTCTGAATGTACTGTTATGGTATGTTCATCAAAACCTTGTGATTAGAGAAGGAGTAAAGCGTATATTTCCTTTTATAGTTAGCTGGAGGTAGGAGGTAGTGTTTCCAAATGGTTACTAGGTAAACTCGTTTGTCATCATTTTGTTTTCCTTTTTTTTCTTCTCTTTCCTTTATTTATTTTTTTTTTCATGTGAGAACTGCCTGTCTCGACACCTGTAGAGACAGGAATTATTTATATAGGAATTCATTTGGAGGAGGGGGGAGGAAGTGGGGGTTGAGCCGAACTGTCTGTTTGGGCACCCAACCTTGTTGAAGGTAGTTCCCATGGATACAATAGGAAAATACATTTTTCTGCAAGGAAGAACAAAGTTCTAGTAGATAAGGGGCATAACATGTGTCCTGTGCAGTGAGAACAAACCCTGATCCTCCTGAGCTGCACAGTCCATAAAGGATATTTGAGACCAATACAAAGGGTAATCGCAACCTGTGACTGGGAGTAGTGCTACAGGAAAAGGTCTAAATAAGGAACTTAAACCATTTCTCCCCCTCACCAGCCCCAACTTGGCAGATTGCACTGGCATCAAACTAGTTTACAGGTATGGAAACAAGCAGATGAATTAAATGAGCTGCATACTTCATGGGATTATGTATTGCACGTACTTTGTAATGATTTAATAATCATCTCGTTGCCAAGAATCAGAGTAGGAAAAAAGAACACGTATCAAATTTTTTTGTATTACGTGTTTATAGAGATGTACATAGCTGAAGGGACAGTCCTTTGCATCAATGCACTGCTTTCTGAGCACCCACTGTTAGTATCACAGTTCCCATCTTCCTCCAATTTTTCTATCAGGTCAAGGGACTCCCTCCCCTTTCTTCCCCTTGAACTACTCTACAGCTAAGCTGCGGAAGTCCTTCCCACAAGATGCTGCAGATGTGGGTTCTTAAATTTGTTCACACAAGATTGATCAACTGCATGATACGCAAACATTCTGAGGGCTATTAAGCTCAAAGCTACCACCTCTGGCTCAGGAAACACCTCCTGCCTGCACGAGGTAGGCCGGACCAGTCTTTGCTGGCCACTGATGGAGGCAAGATGTGGGGCGAAGGACTTTGATCTGACCATTACAGAAGTTCTTACCCTCTGTTGTGTTATATGACTTTGCAGAGTCATAAACACACAATGGCTCTCCTAAATTTAATCACTTAATTGAGATTCTTCAGTTAGGAAAAGAGACGCACCAAGGTGCCGCCATAGCCCCGGAGAGGGTTTGAGATGGAGGCACCCACTGCACCCACCCCACACCTGAGTTGCCCTCTGGAGATACCTCTCTCTCCATTGCCTAGAGTCTGCCGGGCAGCCAAGGTTCTCAATTCCCTCAATGCCTAATTGCTCAAATTTAGGTAGGATAAATCTAGGCCTATGCTTTCCTATGAGCATTTACACGGGAAACGCTGACCACGTAATTGTTGAGAATGGATGCTTCTTAGTTGTCTAGAATAATAAATGTAAATGTGTACCGTAGAGGAACCAGGTTCATACCAAACTGTAGAACCCAATCATCCAAATCGAGCTGGAAAACTCTGATTTCTGAGCATTTTGTTTTAATGCTTTTAATACCTTTTTCATTTGTTTGTTTCTTCAAGGAACTATAAAGCTGAAAAGTGTTTTTAAAAAAAAACATTTCCAGTGAAAAAAATAGCTTGTTTTCTTTTGAATGTCCCCAATGGTCACTAGGGAAAAGCTGTAGTTTGCAGATTTCCCGTTAAAATGAAGAAAAAAAAAAAGAATAGAAAATGTCAGACAGAACAGGCTGTCTAAAAATTGTTATTGTGGTCAAAAGCCAGTTTTCAATTAAAAAAATGCCAATGACACAATGTCTCCAAGTTCTAATCTCCAGTTTAGAAGTGCTTACTGATATAAGTGGTATCACTGACTGCATTAAAAATACTTATAAATAAAAACAATTGTTATTTAAAGGCATGTATAATATACCCTAAAATTATGGTTTTTTTAAAATGATACCATGTATTTATTTCAAGTTGATGCAATTTGAAGTCTCAGCATCTTGCAAAATGCAGATCCCTTAGCTGTTATTGGCAGCGATGTTTTATACATCATTGTTGTACAGTTGTTGTTTTATATTGAAATAACTTCTAGACCCCAAGCCTAGACAGAGCACTAGTGTAATCCATGCAGGTACAAGGAAAAGGCAGTTTGTAAAAGGTTTTAGAAAAATCACCATGACATGCTGCACTGCAAACGTAAACAGTTTTTAGTTTGGCCGAGTATTAACGCAGCTACGTGGCCAAGGTTGGGGCATAGGAGCTTTGTGCACACTTATTTAATTTGGGATGGATTTTGTTAGCTTTATTTATACAGAGTAGCAGTGGAATCCCTGTATGAATCAATGAAATATTTATGGCGCACGAGGCTGACCATGACTAAGGACATGTTTACATCCAGAATGAAAGGCGATGCAAAGAGCCCAAAGCTAGTTCTCAGACTCGTATTATCTCTGAAAAACTGCACAATAAAGTCAAAGCAGCATAACTACAACAGCATTTCCACCTGCACTGCAGAACCGGAGATTCACAGCCCCTGACCCTGACAATACAAAGCGCTTGTCCTAGGTGGAACAGCCAGAGGCCATACTACGAAGCACATGGCTCCCGCTCTCTTCCAAGCTGCTTCTACGTCTCTAATGTCCATAGCATACAACTATTCATTTCTGTGTGGGTTTTTTTTCAGAGTATATTGTGAGGGCTATGTTGTATCCCGTCAAAGTAGTGTTTCTACAACATGAAGCTAAAAGTATATGTGGCACACTCCCTAGTATGGGGGGTTGGGAGATGGGTGGTGTTTAAGGATACAGAGGACAGCGGAGGCAGCCAAGCTCAGGGCCACTTAATTTATTTATAGTGCTTCTGGAGCAAGGTATCCTAGAGGAGTGCCCAGGCTTTGTTTCAGAGGGTGCACTCCAAAATAGAGTCCAGCATGAGCTGAAGTGTCCACCGCGTGGAGAATCAGGACCTGTGCCCAGGAGCACCCTGGAGAGCTAAACTGTTGGGCAGCATAGCTACAGCCTCTGCCCAGCCTTGCTCCTCACAAGCAGCCTGTCCAGGAGCATCCCCTGCCTGGCTCCAGCCTCATCCTCCACCCAGGAAGCTGTAAAGACACCTGATGTGAGGCAGTATCCAGCTGTCAGGTTGATGGGGACACACAGTAGAGAGCTCAAGGTGTTTCCCTCCACTGCAGAGGAGCCGGGGAAGAGCCTAAACTCACACAGGCCGGTCCCTAAAGAGCTAAACAACCTGCTTTTTCCTCTGCTTTTTTCCTTTCCCCTAAAAAATATCTCTGTTTTGTTCCTAAACTCATCTGGGTTTGAGGGTCTCCTCTTCATCTTCCTCTTCATGCTGAAAATGTGTAGCTGCTGTGTGGATTGCTGGGTCTGTGCGCAGGTCATCTTGTTACCAAGATTTAGGTCACAAGTCTTGAGACTAAACAGAGAAAATGTTTAAATGGTTAGATCAAAACCAGAAGTGGTTTTTTATTGTGTATGCATTTTTTCTGCTAAAAGGTGTATGTCTTTAACATCCCTGGTTACATACTTTAATGTTCCGTAATTCAAATACTGTGCAAAAATAAGTATTTTCTCCTCATCTCTACTAGATATAAAATAGCCAATGGAAAAAAAGAATATCTGAAAAGCAAAATACTCAGATTCTAAAGTACTACAGCCTGAGTGCCAATGTTTCAGCAAGGATAACAGCCCCATAAAGGTAGGGAAGATGATTTTACTCAACAACAGATGTGATTCAGTCATTAGAAGCTTCCTTATGCTCAGTACAGTAGAACAAGTAATGGACAGGATGTTATTCATCTCACCCTGGTGCATATGTGAAAGAGGCTAGATGAAGAGACTCCCTGCAAGTGTTTGTTTCTCTACCCTGACAATAAAGGGACTATAGAGCAATGCAGATGTCTATATTATAGATGATTGAAGTTAGGTGTAAACAAAATATTTACTTCTGGGTTAGGATTTCTTGGTGCCATAAACGCTCAAAACTCTTCTTTCATACCTGCTAATAATTATGAACTTGGCCCTAATATCAAAGATATTTAGAGATGAAACATATTTTAGGTGCTTTTTTTCTTATTTACCTTCTATGTTGCAGGGGGAGGTTTAGCCTTCAAGGCACATTTTGGTCACATATTTACAGCTCTCCCTGCCTAGGCTTAGGCTACAACTGAAGTCTAAAAGTCTCGTGTAATCAAATTACTCTGGAAAGTGGGGTTTCAATATTCCTCTTACCTCTGCTAAGGGTTAGTCATAATGATTGGGTTTATACGGTAAGAATTTGAAAGACGTTTTGTAGGAAAATATAAGTGGTTTCTCTTAAAAAGATTACAAATCTTTTTCATAGCAAGTGCTGTGAGATAAATAACTTCAGGAAAAAAAGAGAGCTGCAAATACTTACACAACGTAATGCCTTTGACTGACACGTAGTCATTGTGAATCCTGTATAAAGAAAATGTTGCTAGGTGGTTGATAAATAAAAACAAAGTGGGTTGGATGCGTAGCTGAGTCTGAACATGAATTTTCAGAACTAGAAAATGAATATGACATGAACAAAGGAGTCAGCAAGGAAACAAGAAAGAGTTTCAGACTAATGCTGGAGTTACTTGCATTGCTTTCCAGAAGTAATTAGGCACAGTCAGGTGTAGGAGCCGCCACTGTTATGTGGCTGCAAAAATTAAGGCAATAAAGACAATTAACTTTAAGGTGGAACGAAGGCAGTTTTTCAACACAGAGCTATGAATTCAGCCAGTGCAAATGGTGGCTTCTGAATGAGCAGAAGAGTTAACATAGCTAAGGAATGAAACAAGGTACAAAGAAATCAAAGAAGTTAACTGTAAGAAATAACATTTGAAATTATTTATTCTGGGAGTTGTTTAAGTGCGGTCTAATTCTGTACAACCGTGTGACACAGATTATATATAAATATTATTTTAAAGTGATAATCCACAAAATACCGTGCATTTGGGAGATCTTACAGATGTAAAACTTGAACCCACGAGTTTAGCAAACTGAGGCAGGTTTTGATTTGTTTCATAGAAAATAATTAAAAGTTGGTAAGCATCACCTCAAAGTTATTATTTTGTTGCTCTAACCACAACTCCATATAGTTTTCCTGTAACCTACTAAAAATGGGATCAAGCCATGCCTCCAATATCACAAGTATAATTTGTTTGTATTGAGAGGCTTCCAATTTTCTTTCTTTTTTTTTTTTAACCATAGTTTAGCACAATATACCTAGAGACCTCAAGATTAAAACGTGGACAGATTTTCCCTCTTAAGATGGCAACTGTAACTTTCTGACTTTTGAATTTCACTAATCTAACAGTATAGCAGTATCCATTTTAAAGAAAGTGAAAAACATTTCCTTCTTTCCTTTGAAATTAGAATTTCCCCTCAAAGTGATAGCAGAGCAAAAGGGAGGTTCAGAATAGGTGATATTCAGCCATATGGAGGGGTGAATTTTAAAGGCATCTTATGCAAAACACGTGTTCAATAACTATTTTTTAAAAAATGTTCAACCCCGCAGGGCTAGGAACAAGAACTTCACACTATTGCTTCTAGCTGAAAAGGTCCTACGATAAATATTAGTCCTTGGAATTGTGACATTTTTATGCTTTGGAGTAGAGATTTTTGAAGATTTTTATGTTTCTTCTTGACCCCTGAAAGGTTGAATTGATGGTAAGTAGGGCATGTGGCTTTTCAAGCCTACATAACATAGTCTCAGTAAAAACAGGCAAAACTCCCTCACTGCTCTGATGGTTACAAACCTCCTTCTAATTTCCAGCTTCAATTTATTCATGGTGAGTTTATACCATTTGTTCTTGTGCCAACCTTATCCTTTATTTTTAATAGCTTTTCAACCTCCCTGTATTTACCTCTCTAATGTATTTACAGACAACGATCACATGTTTTCTCAGATCTTTGCGAACTTTTTCAGTGTCCTCTGGTAAAAAACATTTAAAAGATTCTGCTTTAACATACACAGCCCATGCAGAATACATATCATGCTATACATTTTTCTACCACTTGGATGGAACAATCTTCATGATTTACCCACAGCTTTTCACTGCTGAAAACCGCAGTCACCCCAAGCTCGGTTACATATTTCCTTCTTAATATATGTCTCCTTTTCATCTATATAAATGTATAGTATGTATCTTATTCTTGAAGAAATTACTTTACTTAGGCTGTAGACAAATGAGTATATGAATATATATTTTTTTGTTTCTAATTAATCGTCTACATTGTTGTTGACCTGAAAGTAACACACATTTCAACTGTTCAGCACAAAGTAAATTGATGCAACACAGAGTCATATCGTGAAAATGGGTAGCATGTTGATGAGGCAGTATAAGCATTCAAAAATCATGAACCAGAATCTGAAATTCTGGAGACAGACATAAAAGCCATGAAGCTGAAAATATTTTTTGAGGTTTTCATGTAGCTTTTGACTTTTAAAATTGTCATGGCCCAGACCTTTCTCTGCAACTGTAAGGGTTATGTATCAACGTCATAAAAAATGAGACGGGATTTTCTTGTAATTAGCTGACTTCAGTGGAGGTTTAGATAAAACATACAAAATATTATGAGACTTGTGATAAAATCTTAAGAGTCAGCAGTGCTGAGTTATAGAAACAGAAAGCTGTAGGTGGTAGGAGCCCAGGGAGCAAAACAGGCATCACTTGGCTGTTGATGGATTACCTGGAGGTCCAGAGAAGAACATGACTTCAGAAAAAAACAGGTAATTCAGAAGGAAAAATTGAGAGTCTTAACAATGTTCACACTACAGTTTTGAGAATTGCTGTGAAGGGAATCCCTTCTCATAAAAAATTGCATCACACAGCACCTATCGTAGCTCTGTGTCATGAAAGAGGCTTTTGGCTTCTTAATGTGCCATCTTCTGCGTACTTAAGAGAAGTCCTGCAGCTGCTTAAAAGTGTGCTGGATAGTAGCCTCTCTCAAATGGGAACTCCACAGCAGAGATCACTAGAGAACAGCTTGCTCTGGCCACAACCCTTCCAGCTGGGAGAGTGGTCAACTGCGTGCTTCAGGCAACTTTCCAGCCTCTTTGTGTAGCCAGGAGTGGATCTAACCCAAAATCTATGAGGTACAATAGATTCGAGCAAGTGCCTGAAAAGCCCGTAAAACCAGGGGAGTTATTTTGAACTGGATCTTGAAATCAAAAAGAAACTATTACAGTTGCTTCAATGTGGGGGTGATGTGTCTGCAGTTCTTTGTACTTGTGAAAAGGCGCCAGCAGCACTCTGCACCACTTCTAGTCTGGAGGTCTGGGACTTCTGGAGGCCAAAGAGAAGCAATTGCATTGATGCCAATAAAAAGTATATGGTATGCTGAATTTTAGTTCAAAAGCAACATGACTAGCACACCTTCCAAGGGAACAAATAACCACAAAAAAGAAAATCAAACCATGGAAATTGTTTAAAGAAGAAAACTCACATTTAATTGAGAATTGCTTCATGTGAGGCAAGGGAGCCAAACCCACTGAGTGTTTCAGCTATGCTTGATTTATTGAGCACAGTGGGCTTGTCTCTATCACCTGACATAGTAATTTTAAACTATCTTTGAATTATCTTTTTTAATTAAATTTCTAAGGGATGATTGGATTTTCTGTTTGAGCGATTATTTGTTTGCTTAGAAAACACACTAGACATCTTGTTGCTTGACCTTTCTTTTCCTTCAGATGAGGGCTTGGAAACACTGACTAGCCGACCACTTTGTTAACAGCTAAGTTGATCATAGCTCCAAAGCTGGTACATCCTTCCAGAGCAGGAGTCCCTCCACCACACAAGAATTAGCTGGTAACATAGACCTCGGGTAGCAGACTGCATGTTTCCCACCAGCTTTTGCTGCTGATGTATGACATCTCATGTCCATCTGTTCCCTGTCAGCCATACTGAACACCCCTGTAGCCTTTTCTGTGGCTACAGCGTGACCATAGCTGAGAATATTGGAGAAGGTGTTGAAGAAACCTGAATAAATTAGTTGTACCTATGAGAGGTGCAGAAAGGAGAAGAAAAGGAGAAGACGGATGGTGGGGCATGAAGCAGTAGATGAAGCTCAGCCTTAATTAGTGTTTTGTATCAATACATAAACAGTAATTGTTATAGCCCTGAAATAAAGAGAAGAGGTTAACTTTCTACAAATCAGAGTACGGCCAGAACATTTCACTGCAATTTCAGTGGTAGTAGAGTTAAGCAAAGTCGAATGCTTATACCTAGTCTCATCCCATATTTCATATCACAGAATCAGAGGCACAATATCACCAGTGGGTTTTTTGGGGTTAAAAACTAAAGAGAGAATTAAGCTATTGGGCTACATTAGCACTAGAATAGTAGCACTAGAAAAGCACTGTCCTCATAGAGATTGAACAGGCAGCAATCATTCTCATGCGACTGCTGGAATTAGCCCAGAAACAAATTTTAAAAGAATGAGGTTTTCAACCACTCGGCCGCACTTAACCCTGGGATTTAGGCACAGCTCAGGTTAACACTGATCTATGGAGTCCTTAGATTTTATCCCAAACAACACATGAATTATCGGACCAGTGGCCATTAGACTGTTGGGGTTTTTTTCTTCCTCAGAGGGAAAGATAAACATTACTGCTATTAAGAATTTTAATACAAAGGATCGCAGACAGACCGGGCTCTTCTTACAGTTTGTCATACTCAGCTCCCTCTTTTGTTAGAAGCACCTAAGCAAATTTCACAGAGTTGGCTAGGGATCTAGTGAGCTGTTTGGGGAAGAAACCTTCTCACCTAATTTTGCACTTGTACCATGTAGACATCTACATCTGATCTAGTCATGCCAGCTATCGTTGATGAAAGGATGAAGCACACGGGACACATTTCATCTGAACTGGCTTAGATGTTTCTGTTATGATAGAGACACATCACACACTACAAGCACCTTTTTCTCCCTAGAGACTATTAAGGAGGACCATGTTGATTAGCTCAGATGTAAACATCTTTTCCATAGACTACATGTAGGCATCTACATACTTTTAACATACCCCACCCTTTCTTACTCTTATGACATAACATTACACATGATCCTAACTCTTGCTGTTTTGCCTACCTAATTTTTGTTTGTTTGTTTGTTTATAATGCACAGAATTTTTGTGCATTATCACCTTTGCATATATCGTAACCTTTTCATATAGGCATACCAAATTTCTGACCACACAAGGTCTGAACCGTTTGTTTTAGCACATACAAACATACAAGTGTGTGCTCATGCCCAAGTAGAAAGCATATTATGATAGCTGATCTCATAATACCATCAAAAAAATAGTGATTGTTCCGTGCTAAATGACCTCAGTCATGACCTGCAGATTATCTGCAGATGATCTGTCCTCAGTGACTCCCTGACGGTTTCTCAGGCTGTTCTGCTTCACAGTTATGACTGGCTGTGATGAACTGAGCCAAATGACTCAATTTCTTGAGTATCTCTGATTAAAATGTTATGCTTTCAAAACCAGTTAAAGAGTTTTCATTTAATTCTAAAATTGGGGTTTGTTTCTGATGGGAAAAAAGATTTTTGCTTTATTTAGAATTTTCCAGTTTAATATTTCTGTCTCTCCCTGTTATTTTGGGGGTGGGTTTTTTATGCTCTTCTTTCACCGGAAAAATAATCAGAAATTTTTTAATGGTTAGATAACGTATTTCTCAACTTTGGAATACTTTTAAACTTTATATCAGAAAAAGTCTTAATACAAGAACACTCTTCATTCTATTTAGTCCCTTTCCCCTTGTATTCTCCATATTTTCAGTAGGAGAAAACAAAGGGAAAGAGGAAAAGACAATAAGTGAAAGCTAATACATTACTGAAGGAACAGGGTTGTATTTTTTGTTTTGACATCTTTTGAAAATTTAAACATTTGACCAAGTGATTTTTTTTCCACATTATTTTGGTGTCAATTCATATTTTTGATATAAACACAATCTTCCTTCAAGAAAAATGTCAATAAATCGTAATTAGTAACTCAGATTCTTTTAAGATAGACCTGTATTTCCTTACAGTGCCTGGGACGAACAACCCAGATCTTCTCTGCTTTAAAAATGGCTTATTTCTTGAGCATCTTTGGCTAGCCTACACAGACATCTCATCCATCTCTTGTGTTTACTTTCCATTTGCAAGTAAGCTAAATTTGCATCCACACTATAAAAGTTTCTGCCCATTAATACTCCCCAGGAGAGGCAATTTTTAACTGCTACACTAAACCAGCCAGGCAATACTGTTTCAGAGGGAAGGAAGGCAAAAAGTCTCTGCAAGTATTTATACTCCACCAGACTGCCTAAGCTCTTCATGTGTGAACTTTTAGCTAGATTTATATGGAAAGCACCCTTCCCTCCTATTCCTCATTCCAAACTTTAGTTTACTTCTGTAGCATTGCATCCAAAATCATTGAAGACGCAGAGACAAAAGAGCCAATGTAGGCTTCTGGAAAGTTTCTGAAAATTTCAACTAGTTCCTGACTTCCCCCGTCACTCCCAACAGACTTACATGTTGGTGTAATGAGCGTGAATGATGAGCTGCTCTTTGTCATGAGCCACCTTATGGGTCTGTCTGTAGAGAAAGAGTTTAGCAGCAGATAACCTTTGCATTTTAGGTTCTTCTCTGAATGGGCAGATGAGAAGAAAATAGCTCTGAGTTATATGTAAAGTGAGAGATAGTTGAATAGAAAAGAAAGAAAGTAGAGCTCTGGAAAGTCTCTTCAAGCATGGCGGGGATTTGGGGATATTTGTGCGATGAGGGAAGGCATATAGTGCTGGTGAATAATATGTCTACACAATTTAGCTTTTGAGACTGTTTTTCATGTGGATATAACATGATCGTAAACTGGTCCTTCTCAGCTTTTTTATTCTCCCCTGACATGATGTGGAGCAACAGGGCACTAACAGAAAAATTTAACTAGCCCAGCAGTGTTGGCTCAAGCACTGAAACACAAGTTTTTAGCAAGCTACAGACTTTTACATGTGATGTATACACACCTTTTCAGAGTTTAGACTGAGACATAGTCTAGGGATATTGAAGACAATAGAGGTGGGACAATAACAAGTCAAGGTTTTCTTCCAGCATTCACTGAATAAAAGTAAACCAACCACTTTGATCCATGTTTTTAAATATTTCTCACAGAGATGAAAACAAGCAATTGTTTTCTCTTATTTCTTATTGGGAAGTGTCAAAGTAGTATTAATTCGCTGTTGTTTGGCGTAACAAGGGTATTGTTGTGAAAAAGAAAGGCTCAAGCCCATGTGCAAATATGACCTAGATTTTTAAAGGTGTTAAAAGGTATGAATTAATGGATCTTTCAAAGGTAAGTATTTAAGTGCTTACCCATTTAAATGCTTACCCATCTTTAATCCCATTAGAGAGTTACCTGCATCTAGCACGTCTTACATGCTGTTTTAAAAGCTGACACTCTGTTTTAAATAAAAGCTTTTGGACAGTCATCTTGAAATCACTGCTAGTTCTCTTGTTTCATAAAAATGTCAGTTATTCTATGAGGTAGCAGATATTAATGTACCCCACAGCCACTCAAACACCATAAATAGTTTCTAGCAAATAGTTTGAGGTGTGTACAGTTTAAGTAGTTTGTGGAATAACCTATACTCTCAACTGACTTACATGGAAGCTTTCTCAGAAATGTTTTAGCAATATTTCATAGGGAGAGAAAAAGAAATTTTTGGACTATTTTCTAGGAGTTGTTCTCCCAACTCTACAAGACATTAATTAGAGTTCCCAAAATGGGGGATTTTTTAGGTTTTGGGTTTGTTTGGTGTTTTTTTTAACATAAACTACACTTTCCCCTCCCCAAGGTTACTTTCCGTACTTTGCAAAAATAAAGCATGTAAATGTCTACTTTAGAAACTGGAACAGGGAATTAAAATGATATTCAAAAGGAGCTGAATTCATCTAAAACTAAAGTACATTGTCAACCACCTCCACTTGCTCCAGGCACTGATGCCATGATTAGTTATGCAAGAAGCTACCTGCTGGTTTAGAATTATATGAAGTCACCTCAGGGTATCTACAAGCTTCTCACGCACAAGATACTGACAGTTTTTTTACTTGGCTTGAAACACAGTTGTTGCTACATCCAAGTACTATATCATAGATTGTTATTTCACAAGCTGTCATTAAGGTAGCTCTCCTTATTCTCACCAAACAATTAGTCTGCAAACAGTAATGGTTTGTTCCAAATACCCTCAAAGACTGCAAGACCTCTAGCATTTTTCAGGTAACAACTTCTCATCTGAAGTATGAACGTGCGCTGTTTTTTAGAAATAGAGAATTAGGAAAAATGTATTATATTCTACCTTTACATAGCAACTTAAAATGGGGAGTGGTGGCAGGAAAGGGGAGACTTACCATGGTACAAAATAACCTAGTAACGAAGATACCTGTAAATATGGACAGTAATATGTGTGTACAGAAGTCTGGAGCTGAAAGTGTTTTTACCTGAACTGGCCAACTTTCTTTGGAGAACTGATATTTTATTTCAATTGTTTATTGTCAGTTGTTGTGTACACGAAAAGCAAATCCTGGCAGCGTTGTGGATGAGATATAACACGTGTAGTTTAGCTCTCTCTGAAACAGCAGCGTGAATGTTGTTTGTTCTGTTTAAAGTCAGTGAGAATGCTTCAGTCAAAAGGTGCTTGACCTGCATTCGGTGATCTTTTTAGACACTTTGCCTGATAACTTCTGGTTGCCACCAACTCAGCCCACATAAGGCAAAGACGAGCAGTTCCAATTAGATCAGATGTTTTGTACTCATCCCTATGCAAATGCATCAATAAAACTTGGCATGGACAATCAGCACTTTGCCCTTCCGTGTTAAGGTTTCTCCTAGGCTGAAGCCAACAAACTTTACTGCATTTTGCAGCTCTTCTCTGGCATGAACAAACATTTCCTTAAAAAGGTGCTTCAGTAATTGCGCATTTCTTTATTCAAGATTTAGTTGGGATCAACTGACTCATTTTTACTTGTAGTCTAACCAGATCTTCATTGCCATAAAAAAATCAAGCCTAACAATCAGTCTTCGCTCTGATCTTCCCAGCTTCTGCGCTTACTTACTCATTCCCACTGAAGTGCATCCATACAACCTTCCTCATCCTGGTCCTTTTACGTTTGCAGATGGCACTCATGATATTTACATGTGTTTGCATGTCAGGAATCCCTGCTTGGCACAGCACGGCACAAAGGTGGCTGTTAATAATTCTACCAGGGAAGATGGGAATAGATGCTGTCAGCACCAGTCCAGAGTAATCTGCACCTTTGAAAATGAAACCGTTTATATTTAGGTACGTAAATATAGACCGAAGAATCTAAATTTAATTCTTAGGTTGAAAATGTTGACCTCGATGAACAGACCCCTCTGGCAGAGGCTGCAGGGGAATGGTATTATTAAACAGTCAAAGAGGATGATCTGAACTCTGGATTCATCCCCTGGTATGATTCTGTGGCCCTTAAGCAAACAGTTCCTTGAAAATTACCTTCATCTTAGCTAGCACACAGGAGTTGCACGTTAACATAGAAGGCATTAAACCAAAATGCATCCCCTGAGCAATAAAAAAACCTATTTTTATAATTAAGGAACTATTAGACATACTGTCACCAGGACCATATAGCTACTTTTTGGGAAATTCACGCACAGGAGGATGCAAAGGGCTCAGAATAGATGAGATGCCACATAGAGAAACAAAGTCACACAGACACATGTATATATGTGTATACATAAGTAGACATTCTTCCTGTCTCAAAAAGCTTATGCTGTAATCACAGACAAGACACAACACCAGAAAACCACAAAAATGGGAAGTAGAGGGAAGGAGGAAGAATGGGAAACAGTCACCCTAATGCTAATGTACTTACTGCTTCAGCTGAGATTTCACACTATATGTTATTCAAAAACGTACTCATTAGCGACTTCAAAGCACACGGAAGTCAACATAAAGGCTCCTATTTGTCTGCCATAGAGATTGAAGCAGCCCTTTGAAAACACATGGCTACCTGCTTTGTGTCAGATGGTGTTAACCAATGCAAAATGTCACTCAGCGAAACAAACAATGGGCATGAATAGCTTTTCTGTTTCTTCCGTATTTTGCTGTCAGCTTGTCATATGTGAATTGCTTCACAATAATAAACAGACCATGGCGGGTTTGATTAATATCAGTTTTTATTACAGCAGTTGCAACCATTAATTATCTGACTGACTAATGATGAGATGTAGTGCGGTTCTAATCTAATAGCAAAGGATATCAAGTTCATTAAAGTTCATCAAATATAAAACTAAAAAAATTGGATGCTGCAGCTTTTCTAGAAGTCTCATAAGAGCAAAATTCTCCAACACGCACATTCACCTGACTTTTCTTTTTTTTCCTGTCGTGATACAAAACTCAAGCTGCATTAAACAAGAAGAGCAAATTAAAATCAGTTGGAAGAGCATTTCAAGTTGCTCCCATCTTAAAATTATTTGTTCTTCCCGAAAAAATATTTAGTAGCTTCCTTAGTGGGTGTTTTCTGTTATGATTTAAAATTATATCTCATAAATCCCTTGAAGAATTATCCTAAAAATACAGGGTGAAACACAGGCCTATTGAAGTCAATGCCAAAACTCCCATTGACTGCAGCAGAGCCAGGATTCCACCCACATTAAGATTCAAAACAAGAAATTACAAAATGTCCCTTTTTGTAAATGTTTAATACCATTGTTCAATGCCCAGTTCTTCAGTGTTTTTAGTCTTCACTTTTACCTTGTCTTTGAATGAGGTTTTAAGTCCTAACTCAGTTTACAAACAATCTTTGAGCATGCTTTCAGTGCATTTATACTTGTATTTATAAAAATATTCACCATATCCTCACACTTTATCTAGAAAGAAATACAGTATGTACACTTATTTCTTGCCTTTGTGTGTCCAAACACTTTGCTGCTACAATTTGCATGTATATTAAAAAGCTTGATTAAGGCAACTGAAAAAACCTAATTGTAAATGACTTCAGCGATAACTGCTTGCCTGAGAGAAAAAGCACGATTTCAGTAACACAAGATAAGAGCCTTTCTTAAATGCGCTACATCTTGAATTTTAAGTGTTTGGCATCCAGATGACATTTTAAGAATTTAATGCTAATATCCAGGAAATAATAAAGTTGTATAATTAATACATAGAAATCGTGCTTGTGAAGCTCAGGCGGCTGCTACATATGCAGCCTACCCAAATCAAGGCTAAAAAACAAGGAAATGAAACCATACGCTACATGAAAGCATGCAGATTCAACTTTTCTTTTCAAAACTTGCTTATTACTCTCAGACCCCCAGACGCTGCAGTCCTAATGGAGCTTCCTTAAGAGCACCAAACTCCTGCCACCCATTTAACCACTTTTCCCAAACAGTCATTTAACCTGACTTTGCTCTCAAAATGAAAATTAGCTGCGGGATGAATATAGGAGTCAATCGTGTTGCGAGACAGTCGCCTGGCAAACACAAAACCAGACTGGGAGGGAGCAGAAATCTCGCAGGACGACAGTGGATGCCTGAGCACAGCAGGATGGGCACATCCACCTCCCCGCACAGAGCGGTCCAGGCAGCCTCAGCAGGTTGGTGCCTCTCTCCAGAGAGGTTCGGATGCGAGGGTCTGAATTCCGTTAATGAGAAATAAATAACCGAGGTTGCCATACAATTCTGTTCTGTCTGCAAAAGTTTTAATGAGATTAAGAATTGCAATGAAAATGCATAATTAATCCACCAGTTTTATCCTAGCTCTTTGTATCTGCTTGCCAGATGAAAATGATAATAGGATGATATGGTCTCCCAAGCAAGAATCTAACTGCCTCTAGCTTCAGGGTATTAGATGACTTGTTCTCACAAAAGGAGATATTAATAGTACTCATTAGCACCAGACTGACTTTCTCTCTACCAGCTCATAATAACTCGTGAAGACAAGAGTCCATTTTACTGGGGCCTGGGCAGTGCTTATTCAGCATGCTCAGACCGTGTTGTTGGTGAGCCTGAGCTTTTCAGGCAGAAACAGGAACCCTGAAGCACCCTGGAAGAGGTCCTGGGTGGCTGGGAAGGCATGACAGACAAGTGAAGAAGCTTGTCAGCACCTTCAGCGGGATGCCCGTCTGAGAGAAAATGACTTGATGACACCCAGGTGTACGTACCCTACCGCTGGCCTAAATTTTGCCAGAAACAAAGGCCTAAGTGCCTTCAGTTCTAGGTAGCATCGTGTTTTGGGTTAACGTAAGATTTGAATCCTGCATCAGTCCAGCCTTCGCTCTCGCAGGCGCAGTGAAGAAGGTGGTGACTTTCTAGAGAGGTGTAAAAGTTCTCTACCCTCCGCTGCCATTCTCACCCACAACGTCCCATACTGCCTTTCTCTGGTCAATTATGAGAATCACCATTGCTTTGTGTCCGCAAGGTGAGAAAGAGGCAGCAGCACATTCCTTGCAGACAGCCTCACAGGACTAGAAATAACTTGCTCCTGTGACCTCTCAGAGCCAAGCCTGCTGATTTTTTGAAGGTGGAGCAGACTCCTTATTAATTCTGGCATTTCCTCCATGTAGACTTGTAATCACAACTTCCTTGTTTCAGACTGACAGTGTTGTTCCTGACCTATAAACTCCTGAAAGGCTTGACAAGTGTTTACCTCGAGGATTACCTCTTTCTCTGCTCTGTGCTGCTGCAGCTGAGAAAAGGCAGCTGAAATAATACTCCCAGAAGACAAGAGGCTGTTGGTGTACCATGGAGATGAAACAAGTTTGGTTGGGTGTCTGGAGGATAAAGGTTATTGCTTTGCTGTTGATGTGAACTGGACTGTGTTTTTAAGGATCCGTACAGGGTATATGAACCCTATTAAAATGGAGTTATACATTTATGGTACCACTTTTGGACTCATTAACTGCAATGCAATGGAGAATGAGGAGCACAGAAAACAAGCAGCAAAGTGGCATGGACCTCATATGCTGTTGAGTCCTCAGGAGAACATTACAGAGCCTTCCAGTAGGATTCACACAACACTTGGTCTCTACTGTTGCTCTTTCCCAGGAGCAAAGTATGATCCCCTATGATGCAGCCAGGGATTTCCAACTCTACCCCACAGGCTGGAAATCACTGACAGCAAGTTTCTGCCTGGACCACAAATATTTTTGAGGGTCTTTCATACCTTTAGCAGTTGGGCAACCCAGGATCAACGGTGCCGAGAAGAACCATAGAATCATAGAATGGTTAGAATTGAAAGAGACCTTAAAGATCATTGAGTTCTAACCCCCCTGCCATGGACAGGGACAGCTCCCACTAGACCAGGCACAAGAAAGTGTCACCAAGACTGTTTAAGCTCCCTCTTTCCTTCTCAGGTGCTTCCCTTTTCTTTTCTGGATATCTGGTCATGTGAAACCATGGTGGCCAGCATGAAGGCAGCTACAGGTACAGGGATATGCACACATATCCAGGATGATAATTTTAGCCTCTCTTTCTGTAGGAGACAATTTAACTCTTGCTCCTCTCTGTTGGGGATAGTCTAGAGCCTTTCCCCAGAAATATTTGAAACAGGTGTTGTGGAGCTTGCGCTACTTCCAGTAGTGTGCAGAGAATCTCACAGGCATTTCAAGCATCCCTACACTCACTACCCTGTACGCATGTGAGCTCCCACAGGCCCTGTCATGGTGAGATAGTAGCTTCTCTCATTTAGATATAGGACAACCACAGCTCTGTTGATGTAACCATTTGAAATTGTTTAAGGGATTAATTGATAAGAATATGTTTTCATGTCAAAGCTCTCAGCACACATAATGAGACTGTCGGGGGAACAGGGTGTAGTGAAGGATCGTTCCAGGTAAAGCTGTGAGGGCTGGATGTTATCAAGTGATGGGACCGCTGCACAGGGATATAAAAGCAGTACACAGATAGGTTAACTTTAGACTAATGTGGTTCACCACTCTTCCAGGACTAGTTCAGGGCACTTAAAGCTAAGCTTTTGCTCTGCTTTATGTACAAGGGCAGATGGCTGAGACTGTCCTCCCCATCCTGAAGTCCATCTTTGGAAGCACAAATTGGAAACCAATTTGGGCTTGAGCGACTTTTCAGAATGAGTGCTTAGAGCACATAGTGCCCCCACTGGGGGACAGAGAAGACTATTACCCTTCCTTCTCACGTCACCACCTAGCTGAGCTGTCCTCCTGCCAGGGACTCTGCACAATATACATAAATCATAGAATCACAGAATACCCGGTTGGAAGGGACCTCAAGGATCATCTGGTCCAACCTTTCTTGGCAAAAGTACAGTCTAGAAAAAATGGCCCAGCACCCTGTCCAGCTGAATCTTAAAGTGTCCAATGATGGGGAATCCACCACTGCCCTGGGAGATTATTCCAATGGCTGATTGCTCTGATTGTGAAAAATTTTTGTCTTGTGTCCAACCTGAATGTTCCCAGGAGTAACCCGTACCCATTACCCCTCATCTTTTCCATGCAACTCCTTGTAAAAAGGGAGTAGTCTATTTTTGTCAGTTAGGTTGACGGTTGGACAAGATGATCTTTAAGGTCCCTTCCAACCTAGAAGATTCTGTGATTCTGTGATTCATTGTAGCTACCTTCTAAATACTAGAACATGGTGATAAGGTCTCCACTAAGCCTTCTTTTCTTGAGGCTGAACAAACAGGTTCTCTCAGCCTTTCCTCATATGGCAGGCTTCCCAGTCCTTTGATCATCTTGGTGGCCCTTCTCTGGACCCTCTCCAGCCTGTCTACATCTTTTTTTGTGAAAAAAAAAAAGGACCAGAACTGAACACAGTATTCCAGGTGTGGCCTGACAATCACCGAGTGGGATAATGACTTCTTTATCTCTGCTGGTGATGCCCTTGTTGATGCAACCCAGCATCCTCCTGGCTTTCTTTGCCAAAGTGTCAAAGTGCCAAAGTGAGGAAGGGACCCACAAAGGATAACTCTCAGGGGCTAAAGCTCAGGTAAACATACCAGAGCTGCTCAATAGCTCCAGCAAAGCTAGCAATGTAGCTGTGGCAACAGAGAACTTGGGGCAAGGTGCAAAGGCTGATCAAAAAGTTGACAAAATACTTGGGTAGTTAGCTCATGCTGTGTTATGCTCTACAAGGGCATGGTTGTTATCAGTACCCGGGGAAGGAGGTACAGATCGAAGCTAATGGAGGTACATCTACACAAGCTGAAGTCATTTCACGAAGCTACACAACAAGCTCCCAGTCAGAGATGTGTGGTGGGGATGGAGCAGAAGATGCTACTTCTCCCTTGTACTCTGTACACACACAGGTCCTCTGTACTCAGCAGAGGAATATCTAATAGATAGCAATATTGTACAAGTGCTTGCATGTTAAATGCATTTCTGTCCTCCTAGTAGGGACTTCTTTCTACCAGACTTTTACTCCTGGTTTTCTGGGAAGTCAGAAAAAGTAAGCATACTTCTCAGTCCTTGTTTTTTCTGCTGATATTACCCACAGGGGGTCAGAAAAACCCTTACATCATCTGAAATGCTTGTTGCCTTCAGAGGAATGCTCCTGCATCTAAGGAAAGCTCAGCTGTGTAGACCATGACCAGACTGATTGTGTTTCACAACACAGAGTTCAAGTTGGAGGGAAAACAAAGCAAAGTACATGTGCTCCCGTCCTACCCACTGCCTCTGACAGAGATGGTATTTCAGAAACAGAGTAAAAATACAAACATTTTCAAACGGTGGTAAGTGCAGTTGGACCTTAAACCTGTATTCTGACACCCACAGTGTCTAATTAGCTTTAATATCAGAGCTAGTAAGGAGTTACAGCTCTTGTTAAGAAACAAGCCCAAAGACTGTCAAGGGGATGGGGTTTGTCTGTAAATCAGGACAGTGGCCTCAGGCCTACCTTTGGAATAAAGAGCTCAATTTTTACAGCATCAAAGCCCGGATCCTCAGGGACATTCAGATGTTAAATTCCCATTGACCTCTCTTTAAGGTTTCAGGATTCAAATTTCAGCATTTTGGAATCAAATACATAAACAAGGTCCTCAGGCCTCTATAAAATCAACATTAACCTTCCATTTGTTTCCACCTTATATCAAACAATGATGACAAAATTCAAGACAGAGTATTTGACAGGTAATAATAACATCGCGTCTGCTTTGTGTTTCTGGGTGAAAATCCAACAAGAACAACTAATATCAAATTCTTTTGCTCTATTGTAGTCTTTGGTCATACTCCTATGACTGCTGAAACAAATTACACCTACAAATGCTAAAGCCATATGTGGACCACACGTAAAAGCAAATTTAAGTTGGACTTGCATCTACAGAAACACATTGATAGAAAAATAGATATTGGAGCTACAGAATCAAGAAAACATTCATCTTTATCTGCTTTTCTAAATAGTTTCTAATATGAATAAGATTTTATCTGTTCTTGTTTTCTTCAATATGCTGGATCCAGGGTACCCTAAGAATCACAATTCCATAGCATGGAAATGTTGAGAAGTCCAAAAAGCTTAAAAAATAATCGATTTGATAGCTTCTAAAAAGTAACAATAAATGTACATTATAAAAAAATAAATAATCAAGCCCCAAGTGGTATAATTTGAACAATACGTTGTGTGTATTTAGTGTTTTACATAATTTATAATTTGTTTCTTAAAGGAATTTCAGAATCACTGGGGATATTTCATTTTAAAAGATTGTAGAGATATAACCGTCAAGAGCAGCTTAGAACTTAAAATGTCCTGTTACACTGATCTTGTCAGTTCATATACACTGATCATGTGGATAGGTATAATATTACGTGTAATGGAGAATGAGAAATTTGCTGAAATCCATGCTAGAGGAGGGAGGGAATACCAATTTTCAAGAAGTGCCTGTTAAATATTGAATACCCATGTCTGAAATACTATTTTAAAAAGAGGGAAGGTTATTAAATTAAATAAAAATCTTGATTTCTGACTGAACCAAAACTATAATCTTTAAATGGAAGATCACCCAAAATGTTTTGCTTGCCCACTGGCCAATAAGTTGTCCATGAATATTTTTGGCATTAAATAGTTTAAATTAAAACCGCAGTGCTCTATTTCATCACGATTTTTTTGATACCCAATGCCAGACACGGTAAGGTTTGAATGACAGAGCCACATCGCAGTTTTTAATTCCAAGTGTAACCTGCGGAGAGGCGCGAGTGTGTGAGCAAGAGCATTCCAACTGTGTCTAGAGTATCTGGATTGCCAGACTTCAAATCCCTAGTAAACAGCCTGTTGGAAACCTAAAAATAGCTGGACATGTGCAGGACCTGATGCAGCAGCTTTTAGAAGGAAGATTCCTAAGCAGGAGGACAAACAGAAGGCATTAGGAGTTCAATGAATTATTATAGCTGATTTTCATTCTAGTTTTTCTTCATTGATGTCTACCTTGTTATCATGCTATAAATACTACTCAGAGTCAGGACATCAGTTAGATACTTAGATGACTCTAGAATAGAATTTTTTCCGCTTTTTCCAGCCACACAGTAAAATTTGATTTTAATTGTCTTTTTTCCCCACCTAATCACTAACAAAATTGTCATTATAGAGAGGCTCTACATATCTGCTCCTTACTTGCTAGCCAAACTGCCATTATTTCAGTAATAGAGGGATTTGGTCTTTTTCCTCTCAGTCTTGTGAACTGGTCTCCTAGCATCTAAGAATATCTCAGTTCCAGGATCTCCAGAAGTTGTTCTGAGAATGTTCCAGAGTTCTCCTAGCATATATGGAATTGATTTATTCTATTGACATGTTTGGGGTTGCATGAAAGTGTTCCAGAAAAAAAGGAAAATGCCACAGGCCATCTGAAGTATTTCTTTGCAACAGCTGGCCTAACTGTGTGGCATATGTGGCTTCCATCAGACATGGGCAAGGGAGAAATGAAATTGCCATTCTGTAGTCATGATCTGGCACACAAGGGAAATGTTGAGAGCACTGCTAGCAGCATCTGCAAAGGGTGTACACCTTTAAGCACCCATCTAGGAAACGTAGGAGGCCTCCTCAAGAAATACTTTCCCGTAGCACTCCACTTCCTTGGCAAAGGTCTTCGTATCAGTACGTCTTTCCCCTCAGTCCTGCAACACAACGTGATAATTAACACAGAGTGATAAAAGGTGGGTTAGAAAAATACTTGCTCATTGGCCCAGGAGGCAAGTGCAAACAATTGCAACTCTGTGGAACTTACATGCATGTATGGCTTATCAAATAAGTGCATTTGAAATATCGTTTATGCATAAAGCTCATGGTGTTCTTTTCCGACTATTACTTTGCTGGAATTACAGTGTAAACATGTTATATAAAATGTTTTGAAGTCTTAAAATAAAAAAGGCCTGGCATTTGTTATGTATGCCCGAGGATTTATATTGCAAATCTACATGTGTGCTGAAATAGTCATATTTCAGCATCTTATAGTGCCTTACATATGTAGTTCATCCTTTCCAAAGAATTTCATTGCATGGATGTTTTGAGCACTGCTCTATTTATATTCATCCTGCAGCAAAGTACATTCAGAAAGTACTGCCATGACTTCAGCACCTATTTTGAAAGAACTCTGCTCTGGTCCATTTATGTCTTACATACATACTTAAAACCAATATAATGACCGTGGGTAGTTACCGTAAGGGTGTGTATACCGGAGACATTATGCATTATGCATAATATAGCTGGACTCCACCAGTCATTTCACCCTGCACAGAGCTGGAGGAGCTTTACTATAACTGTATCATACAGACTATCTTAAAGAATCATCTTTCAGTATATGACATAGAACTCTTAGTAAGTTCAGATGCGAATAACAAGCATAAAAGTTTACACTGAATTTTCAAACATACAATATCTCAAAGCAAAGCAGAAGCAATATTCTTTTGTTTTACTTCTTATGGAGAAAAGTAAACTAGTAGTTCCTCTTTATACTAAAGGAAATCAGGATGCTACAAACAGCAGAACCTACATTTTCATGACAGCTCATTCCTACAAGAGAATCCATTTTTATACGTTTAATATGTGAATATTTTTTTAAGTTTGTATAACTGTAAAGACAATAGACATATTTCAGTACCCTTTGATACCATCATTTTCTCTTTGCAAGTCACAAATGCTCCATTTTTCTATTTTGAATTGAAATGTGGCCTGAAGCATGAAATTAGTATCATTGCTTAGGGTGGGTCATAAAATCTGGGTTCATTTGAAATCTACAGGAACTTCAATGGATTCCAAAACCAAACTGGGGTCCAAAGCCAAGCTCCCATTCAGATGGATATCAATTCTCATCAGAATGATGAATATCTCCTAACTTCTCCTTAGCTTTTCCATGATGCCTATACTTGAAACTTCACCATAATTGGGCTAAGAACCTAATCTATCCCATATGGATTTGAGGATAATGTTGTGGGTTGCTTTGGTATTTTTTCCGTTCTTCTGCTTTCCTGAGGGAAAGTGCAGGAAAGAAGCACACCATGAAGTTAACGTGTAGTAAGGCTTAGGATGTGATTCAGGAAGTTATCATGAAAGTAAATACAGGGAAGTTGTGAAATTCAGCACAGACCTGTGTTATTAATTAGCAAATAGCACTTTCTTCAGCAACTAGAAAAATAATGAGCAAGTGGAATGTCTCCTCCCTTTTTCCTCCCCTTATGCATCTCTGCCTTCTAGCAAATTGCCGTCTGACATTCAAACCATGCTACGCCTGGAATTACATAGTGCCCATGCTGAACATATATTCCATGCACCGAGAGACGAGCGACACAGGAGCCACAGCACCCGCAGGGGCGGGGGGAGTCCAGAAGGAGGGGGAAACAGACCTAGATGATCTCCAGAGGTCCCTTCCAACCCCATATGATTCTATGATTGATTCTCTTGAGTGACTCTGGGACAAACCAAAAAACAAGCAGCTATAGGCATTCACCTAGGAGCCTGTTCTGGTAGGGTTTCGCGCTCTGCCACAGCACCTGGGACCCAGTGCAAGCTTGCCACCTAGGCCCCCTCCCAGCTGAGGCACCAGCATGATCTTGAGGCTTTCTGCCAGGAACTGGATTGCGGAAGGGTGTCGGTGGGACCCAGGTCTTTCGAAGGCTTTGGCTAGCACCCTAACCGCCAGAAAATCCTTCCTCTTGTTGCTCTTTATCATTCAAATGCTGGAGAATGGTCTTGCGGTTTAGCCCCAGTCGGGATCAGAAAAGGTGGAGCCAAGCACCCCAGGCGTAGGCAGGTGCAAGACAAACTATAATCGGTTGGAGGCACACCCACCTTAAATCAAAGGTACATTTGCTTCCTGGCTCCTGTTCCTGGCTTGGACCCTATGCAAGTCACTGGAAATGTTGGTGCTCCTGTTTCCTCACCTGTGATTTTTAGGTAACGGAACCGGCCTGCCTCCCAAGGCTACCGTGAGGTTCCACCGGTGAGGACTTGTAAAGGACAGTGAGATCGCTGGTCGGGAAGCTGTATGTAAATCCACCGTACAGTCATCATTAACGTTACTCGCAGAGGACTCAGATATGTAAATTCACACAGACACAATCATTTAGTTTTATTAGTTCATTATGTGCCAGGGAGCTAATTGCAGATTAGTGTGTCGTTAGTCTTAAGTAATATTCTTTCCAGAGTTAGTGAATCACGCGGTAAAGTGTCAAAGCCTGGCTGAATATCTTTAAATAATTTGGGTCATTTTCTCCTTCATATAAATGAGGGGCTGTGGTTTTACACAGCTGAGAATCAGGCTCCTGAACTGTTGTTAAGTAAGGCTTCAACCACTGCCGTCAGCCAGCGCAAAATGTTCTAAACTGGTTGAAAAATTCTTGAAAATGAGTAACCTGGACTGTCAGGCATATCCTTTCTTCCGCTCCGGAGCTGCCTATGTGGCATTCCTGGAGGGAGGCTGGGCGGCGGGAAGGGTAAGCGTGCTGTGGTTAATTGGTAGGGCTGCAGCCTGGCTCCCGTCCCACTGGCAGCTCTCAGGCATTCCCGGTGCAGCCCCAACTGCTGCTGCATCACTGGTGGCATCAGCCCAGCTTCAGATGGGGCTGTGTAGGTTGTTATTCCTTTGCCATGCATGCAATATACTCCTGAGGAACTCGATGGGGAGGAAAGTGGGAAATGTTAGTAGTGTACAAGTCAGCCAGTTCCCCAGAAAAGGCATTTCTTTCCCTTGCCAAAAGTCAAAGTCTACTATATACAAAGGAGGCATTATAGCTTCTCATAAAAAGGTCACAAGAATCTTTTGTAATGGAAAGTGCTGTACAGCCTAAATATAGGATCTCTCCCACAATTCCTATAGCGTGTAGATTAAATTCTGTTTATTAATAATGTGTGGGTTGCTGCTATGCTGTGCCATACAAAACTCAGCAGTTGAAAGAGAAGAAACCCAATCTATTCTGTGTGCAGCTATGTAACTGGAAGGAGATGTCATTATACATATTTTAAAGCAGAGGAATTTTAATTCATCTGCAGAATATTCCAAGATGAGTCACTGACCTCTCAGCCTTCTGTGGAAAATGTGTGTGTTTTGTTTGTCTTCCTTTCTTCATCAGAAGTGCAAGCTGTGGCATATGCATTTACGCAAGTGGAGATAATTGTATGCAAACTTTTAAAATATATCATAAAAATCCATATTGTGAGGAGTTCCTGGACAACACATGCCATCATGTAAAAATTCCTGAGTATGGAATTACATCACAAGCCATTACCGTATAAAAATATGTAAAGGTTAGCTCTTAATGGCCCCTGGATCAATAATGAACATTTGAAAAGCCCCTGAATACGTATTCACAAGACACAGTTTTGCAGGTTTGACAGACTTCTTACCCAAAGGTGATGGAAGCTGATTAATTACAATTAACTATAATCCTGTTTAGAAAGCAGCAGTTGTTCAATAATACATCATGCGCTGCCCTGGGAAATGGAAGTGGGGATTTCTCTCCAAACTATCTTTCATTGTAAAATTCCTGAAAGCCTCTCAAATCCCAGTCCTATGTGGTTACCACTAAGAAAACCTCATGCTGGAAAAGTACTCTCAAGTCAACTTATCCACTTAGCCAGTGGTTAAAAAAAAAGAGTATTTGAGAAAATGATGGAATTTCCAAACCTTATCTTGGCCCCGCTTAATCTAAAAAACCTGCTTGGCCTTTCAAGTATTGTTGAAAACCTGGCAGGCATCACAAAGAGCAAAGAAATACATATTAGCTGTGCTGTTAGACATTCACTTCTAGGAAGCTCTGTCCTTTTGACATTACAGATCTTGAAATGGGGAATTACTGGCAATTTTAACATCAGAAAACTGACCCAGTCATTTTCCATGGAATAGCTTTTCCCCTTTCTGGCTATACTTCTAACTACTCAGAAGGAAAACAGTCCTTATCTATTGATATATTTTCAATTCCGTTCTCAATCATTATTCCAGCACCACCCCCACTCAAAAAGTGTGCAGGTTATTATTAATAAAGATCATTAGAAGAAAAGCAGCTTTTGCTATCTGATATTTGTTTTTTATGGTAAAGAAACAATCATTAACCTTTATAGTTTCAGCTCATTACTGCTTGCATGAGATTGGGCAGCAATCACTTCTGCTGTGAACATGGCAAAGCATTTGCAGAAGGCTTTTATTCTTTTTGTATATATATTTACACACACACATATGCATGCACATGCACATTTGAGTTATATCAGATCTGTGAGGGAAAAAATGAACAACAGAGAAAAAAAAAAACCAAACCAAATTTTCAAAGTATATATTTGTAAATTGCTACGCCATTCATGCTACACAGAAGACTATAGAAAAATCATACTAAAAGAGATACTAATATGAAGACTGTGTTCTGGATGCTGGCCATGAAACCCCACTCTATGTTCATCCTGCATTGCTCGAAGCAGTGCACAGTTGGGATACCTGTGATTCTAACATTATCTGAGTTACACCAGGAAAAGTCACTGACAACTGAAGAGGCATTGTTTAGAAAAATATATGGTTGCTGGAGGCCATGATTCTGGTGGAGTGAGATTCCTCTCCTTATTTTTGCCATCTAAAAGTGAATTGTGTTATCTAAACTTGTCACCTTGATTCTCTCTGGGGAAGTCAATGGGGAAGTGGTAATTCATCTTATTCTACTGTAATTGTCTAAGATTGGGAGATGAGCTGCCCTTTGTAGGCATCTCATTCTTTCCATTGACTGCAGAGAGCCAAGATAAATTATTTAGATTTGGTCTTCAATTTTTAGGTGATTAATGGTCAGTGAGACGATTACCACCTGGTTCTCATGGGAGAAGAGACAAATCTCTCACTGCAAAGCCAGTAGGAGGAATCAGAAATCCAGGACCTGGAGGCTGCAATCCAGAATGTGGCTTTCTTGCACCAAATCATCAAGTCTGAAGGGAAGAAAAATCTCTCCAATGAAGAATTGAATCTCTCCAATGATTCAATAATTAGGGAGAAAGATTTGGATTTCCCATACCGTCACTGCCTTTGAACCCTTTTTTGCTTCTGTTTCTCATGACAAAGACTGCCTTTTCGAAGAAAAGGATTAGACTTTCCTTTTCAATAGATCTAACAGTTGGAGAGGTAGGTCATGTGGAGGTGAGATATACTCTAATGATCAATAATTTGTTAACTATCTAGCCCACTCTACACAGAGTCTCTCTTTGGTCCTGCTCCCTTTGAAACTGCCAGTTGATGCTGACCAAGAGCAACTCGTGCAGAGTTGAGTGAGCACTCAGTGGAGATAGCTGACCTTTGCACAGGTAGACAATGCAGTGGAAGATCACTTGCTCTCTCTGACCACTCCATCACACCTCAGGAGAGGGTTTCAACATGGCCATGTGGAGGTCTGAAGAGGCTCTGGCATCACTTGTAACTCCAGCAAACCCAAACCGAGCTACTCTGTCTACCTAGACAGGCTTCCAGGTGAAGCTTATCCAACTATCTAAGACTTCGCTATGACACTACCAAGCCATTGTCTGGAGACAAACATGGCATCACAGCCTGCACACAGGCCTGGAAGAGAAATGTGTTCATACTAATTTGTTTTACAGCAAGATTAGTTAACAGAACAACAACAGTGTGCAGCGCTGATTGCTGATTTAATCAGCTTGGCATGCATATTTTATTCTACCACCGTCCATTGAACTAATTCCCTCTAAAACAGGTGTCAAAATGAGTAAGTGAAAGGGGTAAGTCCACTGTGATGGTTAGCTAAAAGATTTAAATAATGTGACTAATCCGACCAGAAATAAGTGGTGTCATTTTCTTTGGCAAAATTCTCAAAAATACAACTAGCAGGATAATAGCCTGGTTTCTCTTTGTGGCACCCTCCCAATTCCATTTCAAAATGTTGACCCTGTTGATGAGACAAGTTTGGAAATTTTGCCGCTTTTTTGCACTTGATGAAGAATTGATGATGGGCACAGCCACCTTTTTTACACATTCCCGTTTACGCGAAATTCTCAGGGTGCTGTTTCTTATACTCAGGAGGGGTCAGACAAGGGAGAATAAGTCTGCACGCTGTCCTGAGCTGCTTCCACCAGCCATCTCCTGGTGCTGCTTCTGGCAGCTTTTCTGGTTTTCTGTATCTCCGCTGTCTCCCTGTGCTATTTAGAATCACAGAATCATAGAATCATAGAATAGTTAGAGTTAGAAGGGACCTTAAAGATCTTTGAGTTCCAAGCCCCCTGCCATGGGCAGGGACACCTCCCACTAGACCAGGTTGCTCAAAGTCCCATCCAACCTGGCCTTTCTCATACTCTTATGGACAGATGCAATATGCTAATCCCTTTGCCCCTGAGTCATGTCTTCATGACACAAGACAGCAAAAGGCCAGCCATATCCCATGCTCGCTCTGAGCTTCAGGGAGCAGCAGAAGGATGTTAATGTGGCTGCACTGCTTGGAACCTGGGTAAGTATCTGCATCATGCAGTACATTGTGCACTGCAGACAGCTAAGCTTTCCATCATACACTAGTGACTTGATAATGGACTTATTTTGGCTGAAGACCTTTGCCTTCTATAAAAACGCTCAACTGCATCTTAAAATTACCCTGAGTCCAAGAGAACTGTGATACTAAATAATGTCATTGAAGGTTGGCTTACTAAATAAAAATTTATTGTAGTAGATTGATAGAGTCTCTGACCCAATTGAGGTATCACTTATAAATCTCTTGTCTTCAAAGGAATTTAAAAAATAAATACTGTAAAAATCTACTGCAATTAACTGCAATTTGTACTAAATTCTTGACTATCTTTGTCTATGAAAAAAAGTAGAAAGAATTGTTTTTGATATCTTAATCTCTGTTTTATATCAGCTTTCTCTTTCTGGAATGTAAAGCAAAGATATTAAGTACCCCATAAATCTATAACCAAGCTACTGGGAAAGAATCCATGAAAAGCAAATGCTGTAAGAAATACAAAAGCTGGTTTCTCTGTCTAGTTAAGAAATTTTTAGTCACATCAAAATAGTTTATCCTAAACAAAGTAGTGCTTGCTTGCCATTAATCAATTGTGCACCAAAGGAGTTTAGATTTTTGCCTGAAAAACATGTACACTTGTGTCATGCAAAGCTGTAGGTAGCCGCTTTAATTGGTTTTCTTTTTGAACAAAACACTTATTCCACCGGACAGGAAAAATGCATTTGTCCTAAGCATATAATAATAAATTATTTAAATAATAAATGACGCAAAAGCTAATTAAAGAAATGCTGAGAAAAATTGTGCACTCCAAGCACTCTTGAACTGTTTTGAATGACTGTGAAAAAACCTGCAGTTATTAGTAATTCAGGCCCAGTATATCTCGTTGACTTCAGCGGTAATTGATTTTGGTTCTTGGAGAGGGTATACGTACATGCAGAGATATTGAAATGGTGCAGCTTATAAATCCAAAGATTAAAAAAAACCCCAAACAAACATTAAACTGTGCCCTCCACATAGTCTCCCCTTGCAAGGAAGAGCCTGAGCGTCACGCAGCAGTGCAGGGCCCTGCGTGCCAGGCTGAGGAAGGGCTCAGGTGCGGAAAATAATTTTCAGAAAGAGATTGGGACTCACCAGAGCGATCCACACTCAGACTTGTTTTTGCCTTGTTCAGGCAAATGTAGTCTTTCCCAAGGGCAATACTGAAAAGGAATAAAGTATTCTTTCTTTTCCCCTCCTGTTCTGTTTTGGTTTGGTTTGGTTTTTTCACTACCTTCTTCCCCAATGAATTTCACAATGCCTGTACTTACCAAGTAAAAAATCATGGTACTTTCCAGCAGTATCCAAAGGACTTTTCTCCTGTCTGTCATTATGAAAGGCTACCCCGTTCTTTACAGTTTTCTTCCAGAATCTTTTTTTTTTTAATTGGCCACTGTCTGTGACAGAATACTGTTCTAGAAGGATCTATGGTCATATTTAGTGTGACTGTGCTTATACTATGTTTTTAAGAGAGATGCACAGAGCTTTCATACACTGATCTTGTGCAAGTAAGGCTATATCCCACAAGTATGGAAGTGACAAATTGGGCATGTCTCAATCCATGCTATTAAAACTGATTTTTTTTTAATTGAAGTGGGTGGTGGCTGATTTCTAAAGCTGAGCTTTCAATAGAAAACTCATTGCAGCCATTACTATAAATAAGTTAATTGTGTTTACAAGCTATTGGCAAACACATTTTGGAGTTGAAAATATAAAAAAGACAATCAGAAATTGGTAACAATTTCATTCAAACAGGATAAATGAAGATGAAAAGTGTATGTCCTTTGCTTGGGAGAAGTTGAAGTAATGAAAATTCAAAGTAATGTAAAGTGTTGCAAGTTCCTCTTTTTAGCTGGGAATTGATAATGACACAAAGATGGAAATACATGTGTTAGGATAATATTAAGCGGAAACTGATTCTGAATACATGGAAGGAATGATCCAAGCAAAGGGTGACTTGCTAGCAGAACTCACAAGGTAATCTATTGTCCTTACCTGAACAAGGCCCTGAGCCCCTTAACTTCACAGTTGGTCCTGCTTTGAGTACGAGATTGGACCAGAAGATATCCAGCAGACAAGTCTTGCCAAAATTATCCCTTAGTTTTATGTTCCTATGTCTCTGTCTCCTGAAAATAGGAAGGGGCAAGGAATTAAGAGTAAGGAGAGTGAAATCTCTATCTTCTCCTTTACAGTTTCTTCTCAGTAGCCCATATAGTATCCATAAGGGAACATGGTGTTACCCAGCACTCCTGAGGAGTGTATTGGTTGAGGTTTGATGAGGCCTGGGCAAAAGAATGAAAACCAAGCAGCAAGCTGCTCTACTCCATCAAGGCTGAGGTATTTTCCACATTTGTACATAGCTGCAGAACTTCAAAGTAAGCAGAAAGTTAAAGGTCCTGACCAAAGGGATCTGTGAAGCTTTGACACACGTGTAAATAGGAAGACTCTAAGTGTGAGCTTTTAAGATGCCCATTTGCAGGATTCAAATAAAGGGATCACATTCTCTCTTGAAACATGGCAGCAACTGATGGTAGTGGTGATGTTGGTGGTGCAATTATTCTTTTTTATAGGAATTATTTATTATAGCTCCTACACAAGTTCTAGGAAAACTGCTCTAACACCTGAGCTATAGAATAAAAGACAAACTGTGGATTTCTTCATGAGCGATGTAACTACCAGTTTGGTATTCTCAGGATTTAGATGGTAAATGGCTTGTTCAGTGGCTTAAATTAAGTGTTTTGAGAACAGACCATGTTCTCCAGTGCCTCAGGAATTCAGGGGCAGCTACAAGCAGATAAGTGACACAGGATGATCCAATAAATAAGGCCACGGTTGCAACAATTTCTTCATAGACCACATAGGATGTTCAACATTAGGATCAATTTGACAGTAATGTCTCTGGTTTTGATAAAAGGGGAAAAGGAGGCAGAGAAAATATAACTAAACAGTATTTCAGAATGGAATAATGGAAAGCAGTGGGTAATGAATTTTGGAGGGGGCTTGGGTTGTTTATTTAGTTGGGGTTTTTTTGCATAGCTTAATTCAAACCTAAATAACTTTGAAATTTATCCTACAGAAAACCTTGTATCTTACTTTTTTAAAAGACAATGTCTATACAATTTCTGGGCAGAAACAATATTTGTTGGTAGCAGCTCTCAGTTTTGCATAACATCTGTAAAGAGCTATGAAAATTAGACCAATACTATGAATTTTGTCTTGCTAATTTATTTTTTTGTGTTTTGCTAATCAAAACAGAAGATCCTGATTGTGTTTCCTCTGCTCCAAGATACACAACTTGAGAGGAGGGGGTTGTTTTTTCAAGAATATTTTTCCTTCCTTATCCCTTATATAAACTCTTTCTCAATCAAAACAATAGTCTCCTGTTCCTGAAGTCAAGTGTATATGGAATCTTCAAAACACTCCCTTAGCATAAAAAAAAAAATAAATAATCAAACTCTTCCCCTTGATGGAAAGGTGCTTATAAAATCAGGTCAAATAGAAATATGTGGCAAATAGGGTAGGCTGAAGAATGTACCACCTTGGGTTTCAGTCTTTTATTAAGCACCAGCATCACTTTGTGATTTAAATGGATAACAGAGATGATAGCTGCATGGAGACTCCAATAGGGTTTGTGGAACCCTTAAAGGGAGCAAAACAATTGCAGACACTCATACCTGACAAATAAAGGACTTCAGGAGACTTTACCTTCAGATGCTCTCTCTGCCCCCTAAGTAATAAACAATAAACTATCCACATGCTGTGCATCATTATATTAAGTATGAGGAATGCATCCTGCATAACACCATCAGTTAATATCTGAAGGAACTGCTACTAAATACCAAAAAAAAAGCGTAAGAATCTAATCCTAAATGTGGCAATTCACTTTATTATCCAAATAGGTTTGTTTTCTACAGGAAAAGTTTCTTTACATTGTTTGGATCTTGAAAGTCAGGTGAGCTCCTGGAAGATCATGTCCTCCAGATGGGTTTTACATTAGAACTTTTGGGCTATATTGCGTAGATCTACATTGCCCACCACAATAATGCCAACAGCACCACCACCAACATGTACGTCCAATGACACAATGGAGCAGTCGGGGGCAGCAATAGGTCAGCACCTGAAAACAGTATAGCTCTGTCAGCACAGTATGGTTGATAAGATTTCTCTTTTAAGACTTGACATGATTGCTCATTTTATTCATATATTCAAGAATTGAGAATCTCAGACTTTCAGATTTAAATATTTACGTGAATGTGTGAAAAAAAATATTTTTCAAGAGACCATAAACAATAAAATTAATTATTTTGATTATTTCTTGTAAAAGAAAGCAAGCAAGAAAGGCAGCCTTTTATGCTTTGTGTAGCTTGTTTGTTTTCTGCTTGGAATTTTCATAACTCCCGAAGGTGTTTGGAGCCCCCTCGCCACATTATAGCTACAAGAAAATCAACCTACACATCTCAGGCTTTCTCCAAAGGCACTTCTTTTCTCTGTGTCAGGAAGGAGTGGGAAGGAGGGGAGTTAACCAGATTAATGTTTGTCTAGCTAGCAGAATGCTTGTCATCATTGATCAGGACTCTAATTTATGTGACCACATGAGAGATAGAGAGTCTCAGTCAGCAACTCTCTCGCTCACTACTGGAGGAAGACTTTGGCCAAAATTCAAACCTATTATTTATTTTTGAAAATACAAATACTATTTCCACTGGGATTTCCCTGATGAATAACAGTGTAGCTGGAGAGGGAGGTAGGACCAAATTAACACAGTTAGAAAGCCCCATACAGGGAGAGTCACGGTAAAAAGTGAAATGTCCGATGAAAATTTGTAATGTAAAAGAAACAAAAAAAAATCAGTAATTTCTTATTAATTATGTTTTAATATCATGGAACTTTGAAATTCTATAACATTTAATAATATTAATGAGAGAAACAGGTTTTCTTTCTTTGAATTGAAGGTGAGTTAAGAAAAAGAAGAACTTGCCTCAGGAGGTAAACATTAAAAAATGAAATAAAATTTGATACAAGGGCTGAAGTCCTGGCTGATAACAGACAAGGAAGGACAGATAATAGTCATTAAGTGCTTGGGGGAAAGAAGACTGGCAATGTTTGAGGGGTATCTGCCCAGGTGGGAAGAATTGAAGTGAAGATGGTGACTGAGTTTCACAGGAGAGAGATGGAAAATGGTAGCAAGCTCTGTGAAGTATCTGGGTGTAAATACAGTGAGAGTCACTGTTCAAGGAGCAGAAGGGTCATGAAGACATTGTGCCATAAGATACGAAGCACACAGAACGAGTTGCGACTCACCTCATTTTGAAAACCGCTTCAAAAATCTTTGAGTTAGTCATTCAGATTCCCTTTATAGTCAATAAGTACTTCCAGGGAGTGAGTCACCTGACCTAATTTAGATGTCTATCTTGAGATGGGATGAATCACACACTCAGAGTGTCTATTGATATCTATTGACTATAAAAGGAACCAGGACTTGCTTAGATGCAGACATCTACATTGCATATGAATCCCATCCTTAGGCATTCTAGAGAGTAACTTGATAAATACCAGGAAAATCCCTTATTTTGGGTCAAACTTCAAACACAGAATGTGGGCACCGAGAACGTGGGACCTTCCCCCCCCAGTATAACTGGAAATAGGATTATTAGACTGGGTTTTATGATAATCCTTTATTGAGCCGAGTAGGAGAGGCCACAGCAAGGCGTGCTGCTCCACAAAAAAATGCTGTTAATGACAATAATTAAGTTGATTCAGAGGTTCTGCTTAAAAGACACAAGTAAGATATGTGTTGGGTGGAGGAGAGAGGGAGCAAATAGCCTCTCTTCACTTTGGAATGTGGGATGCTGCATCTAATCAGAGACTGATATCAAAGTGTTAAAACTATATTAAAAGCAGAACCTAAACAAATGCCTTTCTTCCCTGCTCACCCTCCCAAATTCCTTAATGGAGAGTTTAAATGAAAATAAAAGTTCAAAATAAGTTCAGTAACTCTTAAGCTCTCACATCTGAACATTCTGTAATGAGAGTGACTTGTTATATATTAACTGGAATCCTTAAGAAGCTAAATTTTAGAAAGGAGTTGCTCATACTAGCAAAAAATTACCACATATTTCTAATTACCCTTACTGTTAAACATCATATGTTACTATTACACTCACAGATTATTGAATATAATCTGTGTTTTTCTATCTTTGACAGTTTTCTGCTCTGTATTCTCACCTATACACAGTGTCCTCACTTGATTGAAGCGGATCAAAATTTTGCCTCTGGCTTCTGTGGGGCCAGGATTTCACCCACTACATAGGCAATGCCAAATCTGCTGCATCTACAAGCCCAAGACTTCTATCAGGCCTCTGTCTTCCATAAGATTTTGCCCTGTGTGCAAAAGATGGAGTAGAGGTGTTGATTTTTGGATGCCTTGGTTGAGGAATGCCAGTTTGGCAGTCCTGTTAAACCTCAGGTGCTTCCGTATATTCTGATAGTGAAATAGTTAAATATTCTGGGTTTATATTTTGTTTAACCTTTTATCAGATAGATGCTCCCTGTCGATACACAGCTTCCTTATTTTACAATTAGGCAGTTGCAGTATGCCCTGCCTGGGATCACTCCTTTGTGGAGGTAGCTGTGTTTTCACAAAGTGTTCAGCACGTTGTTTGTGGGTTTTCCTGGGTTGCAAGAATTTGTTTGTTGATCTAAGCAAAGTAAGCAGACAACCAATCCGTTTATTAAAGGTACCCGTAATACAAGTTAAAGTAAAGATATCTGAGTCAAATATTGCTATTAAGCAGGGGTTGTACTCCTAAAAAATTATATTGAGTCTACAATACAATAAGGTTACATCACTGACGATGGCAACTTTGTTCTACCCAGTACAGTACAGGAATGTTTTGAACAGGATTGGTACTCCATTATTGATCCATCAGCAGTACATACACAGCCAATATGCAACAGGTTAAATGAGGTGTATGGTAAAAATCACCCTTTAAAACACCAAAACTCCAGAGAGGCTAAAACATGGTAAGATCTACATAAAACTTGCTTTCATAATTCATGGCAAGGTTTAGTATCATCTCCATTAGAGCCAATATAAGGAATACAAAGGCAATTTTAAAACAATCAGTGAAACCTTTAAATGTGCTCTGCATTCAGGCTTAGTGTGGAGTTTCCAGTGAATCTAAGAGTGCATTTCTTAGTTTAACATTTGTTTTGCTAATTCCTCTATGTCTCCATGGATTGTATTTACTGTTCTGTTGCTAATGCATTTTAAAGCTTTAAAGCTTTTAACCTTTAATCTCCACTTATTCAAGTGAGGTTAAGTGATCTTTTTCCTTACCTTGTGTCCAAAACCAGGTCTTCAATCAAACATTCTTCTGAAAAGACCACACTCACGCTTACCTATATCCTTATAAGCTTCCTTTTAAACGTGGAATCCTTTCGTAATGGTAATTCATAAGAAACATATTAAACAGCTAGTGAAGAATTCAAGAGCAAAACAAACACTGTTTTTTCCCCTTGTCCTTTCACATTTAAAGAGAGAGATACAAAGTACGCTTGAGGGAGACACATGAACAGGGTGCTTCACAGCAAAAAATGCTATTGTGTTTATTTGAAATAGTAGTGCAATATTGTACTGTAATACATAGATTTTACTGAGATAAAAGCTGGGCTTCAGGGAAAAAACAGAAAATTGGACATGCTGTATCAAGGCAGATATGTTTTTAAACAAATCAACTTCAGAATTAGTTTTGTCAGTGTAAGAACTGAGTTATAATTAACTCAACAAAGACTTCAGGAAATAGCACTGTTTTTAAACATTTGGTCTGTTTTTCCTTTGGCATTCCTCCCTGATTCAACCCCCAACGCACTAGTTGTACCTTCCGGAGGTGCCTTCATCTTTCTCTTGATGAAGAGAAAGCCTGGGAGACCAGCTCAGGACAAATGCCCAACCTTTAGGCAAAGAAAGTTAGGAGTTCATGTTCAGTCACCTCACGCTACAAGGAGAGATACCCAAGTACTTGAAAAATCTGGGTCTAATATGCCCCACACAAAAAAGGCAGTTTTGCACTTTTGCTCTTGGTGTGCATGGGTAACAGTTCCTCTGATGAGTCTCTTGGCCAAAAAAAAAAAAAACCCAACCAAAACCACTTCTAGAAATGAGGTTTGCAGTGTAGCTGAATCCAATTCTCATTTTCTCATTTACTCTTTGGCCTCTAGGTTGAAATTCCCAACCAAGTCCCCAGTTAGCTATTCTGAGATTTGCTAATGGGATCTAATTACATGATTTGACCATGAAATCTGTCTTCTAAGATTTTCCATATCCTCCAACATTTTAAATTAAAACTGTATTTAAAAACTGAGATGACATGGAAGTACCAGTTCAGAGAGATGCTGTCTCTTCCTGTGTGGATTACCAAACACAGAGAGTGTCAGTCCTAAAAGGAGGGCAAATAAATGACAAATCCAGATATAAAATGCTACAAGAACTGGGACTTTTAGTCATCAGAGAAAGATCCGAAGCTGGTTGTTGTCAGTGGGAATTGTTCTGTTTACCCTGCAGTCTTTCAGCCAGTCTCCACACAGACCATACAGCAAAATATCTGTTCAGTATCAAAAGCTCAGGGTTGTTGCTTTCCTATTTTGTTCACATGATAAAAAGTGAAGGGAAATTTGAAACTGAACTAGTTCAGTAATTTGTGGAAAGTGGAAATGCAGTTGACTCTCAGATGATGTAACAACATAAATATCATGCTCAGTGACATTGCATACCAGCAAATAGCTTTTTTCAGCGTCCAACGGCATAAAAAAAACCTTTAAGGGAATCTTGTGGTAAGTTTGTTCAAAGATAGTATTCCAGTGTGTTTCTTTTTTCGTTTTGGTTTTAATTTTAGCCATCGCCGTAATAAAAGGTTCTGAGGTAAGGACTTGTGCATTCCATTCACTCACTGCCGCGTTTAATTCCTATCACTGTTCAATCACTTGTTACTTTATTTTTAGGGGCAAATTTATAGCAAGCTGCTGGATCACATGTACCCAAGTATTTGAAGTATCTGCAGCTGCTTACATTGCAAGAGATCCAAGCTGCATTCCTGTCATGAATCATAGATTTGTGAGGGCAGAGCCACAAATATATATTAAAAAAATGCAGCTTACACAGCTCGCAATCAGATTTTAAGCAACCTTCCTAAAGTGCCAGAAGAGCTGAGGCACTCATTCACCCAGGTTATGATCTCTTTCCTGGTACAGGGCATCTTTAGGTACTCATTAAGAGCCACTGCTGGGATGTTTACTGGATACAAACAATAGTCACAGTGTGACTATAGGTAGAAAGAGTATTTAACAGGTAATGAACAGAAAATCATTCAGGACCAACTTTCAGGAGGGGGGGGTTTCCTCTTGCAAAAGCAGAGGCACAATGGATTTTGCATTGTCATTGATGTAAATTATTTCCTGCAGGATTTGCTTGTGCAAACAGGACTTGCCCCTATAACTTACGTCACTTCGCTATGTATGAGAACGTCATCAAATTGCACTTATAAGTTAATGGTGGTGAAATAAGAGAGACAGGAAAACTACCGTTTGAGAAATCGGTCTGTGGCAAATAGATCAGTGAATATCTGTGTGTGTGAATGGACACGGCCAGTTTAGCTCCTTCTCAATCCCATTCTCTGTTCTGAGAATGATGACAATGGCCAGGCCACTCCAAAAATGTTTGGGACTAAAAAGTTTCTCAACTGCTATTGTGACTAGATAATAAAAATGAGAGTGATTGCTGTTAGTCACTAGTAATTGTTTTGTGATTCACTTTTAGCTTCCAATCGTGAAGGAAAAAAATTACCATGTGACACAGATATCAACCCAACCAATACAAATAGAGTTAAACAAACAGTTCATGAACAACATGTAGTCTGAAATTAAAGTTTTCCACCACTCCCTGTTTTTTTCTTTCATTTACAGATTGGAATAATTCTGAAGGGAAAGAGGGTAAGTTCATACATGAGTCACTAACCAGAGAGGGCTAAACTTGCATAGTTTAAAAGTTCTCTGTATAATAAGATTAAAATAACAATATAAGCATGTTCATTCAAGGAGTAATATTGTAATAATTATAATATGAAAATAAGAATTGGTTCAAATCCCTTGTGCTATATAAAAAATTCTGTAATTTCATTTTGTAAGAAGTCTTGAATACTGCACACACAAGGCAGATGAGACCGTTAGACCATAGAAAATTCCAACTTAAGCAAAAGCTATGTTTGAGAATCATTATTTGAGACTCAGGATGTATATATTTTATCCTTCAAAATGGCCACAAAACCATTTGTCCTTAGTTTCTTTCGTATTTTCCATGTCTCATATCTCTTCCTGCTTTTCTTTCCTAACCTACAATGCCAGTTTAATGATTCAAACTTAATTTTTCTTCCAGATCTTTTTTTAAACAAAACCCAAACATTCAGCCTCCTGTTAGTTTATAAACAAACTGTGATCATCCTATTACTTGGATTCAAGAGGAGATATCTATAATTTCTTGAAGCAGGGACAACATCCAAACATTTGTCTTAGATAATAAGAGAAGGCTGAAGAATAGTAAAGAGGATTTTCACAAAGCAGTGTCTTAGGAAGATGAGAGTAATGCTTTTTTTTTGCTGTTTAAAAGTCTCTGATGCTCTTGCCCTCATTCAGTGCTGAAAATACAGCACTTTTGACATGCATACATATAATGAAATGAATACGTGTCAGCGCTTTTCTGGGATCACACATTTGAACAAATAGCTGCCAGACAGACACAACAGTAGTGAACCTGATATCAGGAGCACAGTACATGATTATACAGAGTAAAGGGCACCTGAGAGTAACAGTGGACTAGGAAGGAACCTATTATTTTTTTTTGTGGATGTCTTGTCTACCTTAAAGAAGGATGGATAGTTATGAGTTCAAACAAATACCATTTCTGAGCCCCTTCATGCAACTTGTCGTCTGAGTTTAACTTCTCTCTAAATCAGCTCTTTATGTGATCTCTTAATGCTGAGTTTGGAGACAAGAACAAAATGTAGAATGACTTTTGTTTAAGAATGCCTGTCTTCTTTATTTCTGAATATTATTATAAAGTTTTATACCAGGTTTTAAAGGTACAGACATCTGTTCAATGTCCATAAAATGCTACCAAATAACAATGACACATCATTTATAGGTATTGTATAAAGAGCGACTTGTAAAAGGGTTTTCTGGGAGCAACAATATATTACTGTCCATTCCACACTGACCAGCACTTCTTCTCAGACAATTTCCCACGTTTAGTATGTGTGTGCGTATTTAATGGGCACACTCAAAAATCCCAAGATTCTTTGCCCATACCAAGACCAAGCTGAGGGCAAGACAGCTCTGCCTGGAAGCTTCGTGGCCCAGTTAGTATGGAGTACTCCTGAGCTAAAATATCCTTTCTAGCACAACACCCTTTGCCATGGAGATAGGCCCTGTTGTTAAAGAACAATATATGATTCTCCGGATTTTCCTAAGGTTATTGTTTTGGATTGATGACAGTGCCTAAAGAAACACATGATATAATTTCCTTCAAATTCCTTATAAAAGTTTGTTCAAATATTTGTTAAAGAATCACAGGGCAAGCATTTTCACAGCTAATTTGAAATCTCTTTGATTTCTCTTCCCTTCAAAAATGTTACAGTTAATCAAACAGCAGAAACAGCACCATATGTTTAATCTCAATAAAATTAGAGAATAATTCTATAGAGGACAAAGATTCAGTCAATGATTTAGTTACAGTGCAACTTAAGTTGTTGGTTCAGTTACAACATGTACAATAGTATAATATCTTTTTATTGAGCATGATCCATGTGGTTCAAAAAATAAAAGGAAGAGGATTTAAAAATGCCTAGTCCAAAACCCAGTTCTGCCTAATGGGCTTTAGTACACCCATTTTGGCAGGACTGCGTCTTGATCTGAAGTCCTTGAATCTGAAAAAAGTTATTTACAGAAGTAAAAAACTGTCTTTCCATTGACTGCAGTGAGTATTGAAACATTAAAATAATTACAAACAAAAATTAAAAAATAGTACTAAAATCTGCATATGAGAAACAATCATTTGACAGATGCATTTCTCGTACAGTGCTTCTGCCGATGACAATTAATTTTCCCCTACAGAAGGCATGCAGAAGAACTGTATAAAGCAGCAATAACTCACTATGAAGAGGTAAAATCCAGATTTTCTTCAATCTGTAAAGCAGACTTACTGCTTCAGATTTTAAGAAGTCATCTTTTCACTGAGGACATTCTTGTCCACTCCCTAAATGGAAGACTTTGAAGACCAAGTCCACTTAGGTAATCTCCACTGTGTTGTATACAGATTTTTGTATGTGTACTCACGAGTGTATCTACAGCAAGTGTAAAAGGCCCCCTCCTAAAATCAGTTGTAATTCCTGGCCTGGGAAGGCTGGCTAAGGGCAAAGGGAGAGGGAGAGAGATTTTGTTACCACAGGCATAAAAAAATTCTGGCACCAACGCTTGCAACCGCAGAACAGAACAGAGTAATGATAGTTTACATTTTTAAAATTTCCAGGAGGACATATTTAGCATCCTATGGGCTTATCACTTAAAAATATATGCCACCCATTCCTTAAATAAAATTCCTACTTTTAATAACTTCTGCTTTGACCTTGCAAAACAGACAATGCCATAATCAATTATGCCCAAAGCTTTCCTTAAATCTCCTCTAAAACGTTGCCAACTTCAGTGAAAAAAAAATAAGATCAGGATTTTGAAAGTCCCAAGTGAAGAAGTAAGTGACTGGCATCCATGAAAATCAGAATCACTTGGACGTGAATTTCCATGTGCCCCCTCGTTATTGTCGGTCTCTACCAACGAGACCGTTGAATATGCCTTCACTGCTGCTTGAAGCGTCCCAGAAGGTCCAAACAAAGCCAGAGAGGGGTGTGTGTTCCTGGGATCTGTTTTTACTCTGTGATTACTTAATACAGAATAAGTTTCATGTTGTTATTCCATCAACCAAAGACAGAGAGATCCTGTAAGTGATTTGAATTCGGAGTCACTCACTATGTGCGTAAGATCAAACAAGAAACTGGTTTTCTAAGTAACGAGTGAAAGAATTCACCCAAGGGATGGGACATCCAGATACAAATCTCTGCTTCAGAATACTTTTATCCCAAATAAAATAATTGTGGCAAGAGGAGTTGAAACCAAGGAACTCAACAGAAAAGGGCTTTTTTCTAGGCACATGGGTGGCCTGGATCCAGCTTCTGCCCTCTATCAGGAAAGAGCCTGTGTCACACTCACCTAGCAGAATAGTTTCATTATTAGTGTACAGTACAACAGCATACCCTGGGGCTATACATTTTGCCGAACTTTGACCATGTTTACAGGATCAGGCCCATGATACCCTTAATCTGAGAATCCCGCTTGAATTTAAACAGCTTCTTTGCCTGTGGGGATGTGAACTTTAAATAGATTTTGCAGTTGATCACTGGCAAATATTTGGTTAGAATACTTACTATCACTTATGAATCTTCATTTGTACGCACAGTGTTCATCTTTGTCATTAAGGAACTGATAGCTCATCTGGGAGACCTGATTGCTAGCGTGAGGTGGGGAAAAGAAAATAGGGTATGTGTGCCAAGATAAGTGAAGCAGCTAAATATGGAACTTCTTATATCTCATCTCTTGCTTTGGCCTTTGCACACTCTGTGATGTTTCAGTGAAATGAGAGATCATGGTACATTCTCCAAGCATCTTAATATGGGCCAGCCAAGTGTCAAAACAGAGAATGGAGCAACACAGCCATGAATCACGCAGACTGGTAGGGAAGTATTAAGATTTTGAGTAAAAAGTATGCCAATGCTCTAAAGACTGGAGTCTGGGCAGTATGATAATTTTTTTTTTCCTTTATTCCTGCATTTGTGGTCTGTAAAAAAACCGTAATGCACTTTGGATCACAGCCGTACCACAATGCAGTTCTGAGTTTGGAAGAATGCATGGAAGATTTTAAAATTACATGTACCACAGATTTTGCAATAAAAAGCCTTGGCATTCCTGGGAGATCATCTGCCAAATCAATTAATGGCACTTCGGATGTGGAGGTTGAGCCATTGATGGCATTTCTTCCCAGAAGATGGTATGAAAGAGATACTTAGGGTCTTTGCTGCAAACTTGCTGCTCCGCTCTGCCTGGAGTAGGGAGAGAGTTGGAAAGGGTGTGTCCCATGTATTTAAAGTGTACAGTAAGACACTTCTAAAAAGATACTGAAAATAAAAGGCAAACTTTAGGAAAATTTAATAACAAATAAAGATGAAATAAAAGAATATGACTTACATGAACTTAGCAAAGGTAAGAGAAAATGGTTGTCTGCTGGGGAGTGAAAATATAAGAAGATAAAACACTTTGAAAATATGTCTTTGGTTTGTTTGGCTGCTTGGTACCATAGCTTTTTGTCACATTAGCTTTTTTAGTACAAATAAATTTTGTGAAGGGATCTGTTGCATTAAAAAGCTTTCATCACAAACTGATCTGCTAGAACAGTACAAGTCTGCACTCTTCACATTACCCTGAATTGAATAAATAGCAATCATCTCTGTTCCTTTGAAAAATTACTATTATGCCTCTGTTTCAACAGTCCGCTCACTTTCCTGTATTGCAAGCCATTTTTAGCTATTCTGATGAGTCACAAGGTTGTGCTGCCAGGAGGCTCTGTTGTATAGCCAACGTATTATTCCGCAACATTTCACTTAATTTTCTTTTTGCTAGAACTTTGCCTACAATAACTTTGGCTCACTTAGTCCTAGATTTGTCCTGTCCAGGTTTCAAGCACATAACTGACACAGGAGGTTAACAGCTTCCTAAGTATGCAATAGGCACCTTCAAAAGTTAAATTCAGCTTAATTCACCACAGTGCTGCCTATTCTTACACTTCACTCAATACTGAGAAAGCCTCAAGTGACTGCTAATATGGCCACCTCAGTTAGGTGGGATTAATTCAGGTCCTGAGGTCTTTAAATCAGTGCTGAAGTCCTATTTTTAAAGATGTGATATCTTTCACTCTGATACCATGGCTCTGGTACAAAATTTACCGGTGAAACTGTTACACATTGGGCAGACTTGGTGTTGATAAAGGCATCTATGACCTTTAAATCTAAGCATCCAGAAGTCACGATGGAAAGTGTCTACAGTTAGCCTGACTACAAAAATTTTTACCAGGTGAAAAGTGTATGAAATGTGTATCAATGGGATATTGAGCCCTGCAATCACCAAATCACGTGGAGATATACACCGGTGGGCTGCAAAATAAAGCAAAGTTCGAACAATCAGTTTCAATTTGCAATGTTCTATATACAGCATAATTTGGAACAAGATATGCCAACACCCTTGTTTTTCTTGAGATAAATTTGGGTTGAAAAGATTTGCTCTTGTTCCCTGTATAACTGCATTTCACTTTGCTATAGAGGATCATTTCCTGATGAAGTTACAGCTGATGTCCAGCACTTTGTTACTGTGTAAATGAGCTCACTATATTACAGTTTATGAGATTGTTGCAAAAACTCTTAGTTTCTTCATTAAAGTATTTTTTTACATGCAAAATCGATGGGAACATTTTCTGAACCTTCAGTACTTCCCTTGTCCCTTCCTTTGTGCTTGTTTGCTTGTTCTTATTCAGTCCCATCATCTTCTGGCATTGTTCTTGACTAATTGTAATGGACTGATTCCTAACATGTGTTGTCAATGGATTGTTTGCTGGCATATCTGACAATATTACCATCTACTTCAGTCTCTTATAAATTTTGGTGTTTTTATACTCTGGAAATTTAATAAACAGACTGGTAATTTAGAAAAAGGAATGCCAGCAAGATGTGTGGGATAGGACAAGGCCTACTCTATAGCCCATATTCTTCAAATGCAATTGTTCCTTTTCAAAGCAGCACAGCTGTTCAGCAATCAAGGACTATCTGTATCCCATATGCTAAAGCCAGATGTCAATATCGCTGTGTGTGAATTTGCAATGCACTGTTCGGAACAGTCAAACCATATTTCAGGAGAGGACATTGTCCAGGGAACTGAAGTGGGGAGAGTTTCCAGCACAGCTCCCTGCCAAAGTACTAATAAATCCTTTCTTTAGGGATGAGGCAAAAGCTTTGCATTATGTGGAAAACTAACTCTTCTTTCTTAAGCAACAAAGCCGCAAAAAACCAAACTAATCTTTTAAAAAACACTCACCTCTCTCCACTGCCTGTGAAATGCACAGAGTATGAGCGGTTCAGATGAAAACATCTACTTTTTGTCAAATGAATCCCACCCTGAGTGTCTAGTCACATGTGATTATGAAAGCACAGATTTACTATCCTCCTCCCCTACAGCACATGTTGTATCTTCCCACTCATTCCACCCCCCTCCATGAGATATGTTCATCATATGTGTCTCCCTCTCTGATCCCTTTAAACGCTCTTTGCTCAGCCCGTCCTGCTGAGGTAGGTGGAAACCACCACTGCCACCACTCCAGTGGCAGCAGCTGTGCTGAAGAAGCACTGCTATCTTTCCCACTTTCCAGTCTTCTAGTAGGGGCTCAGTTTTCTTCTCGTTCCTTATATGACTACAGTCACTGCAGATCACTTTGGGTGGTTTTGGGATATCTTTGCTAAGTCCTATGTCCCTTGGAGCATAACAGCTGTGTCAGGGTTGAAGGGGCTGGAGGTTTGAGCAGACCCCTCTCACCAGGATGACTCTAAAGACGATATTTTATAAAAATGGATCCTTATAGACATCTACAGTTGTGATGCCATGAAACAAATTCTTTCTGGGGTAAACCAAGTATTGGTAATAAGGCGTAGAAGTTCCAGACATAAAAAATAAGAAATGAAAAGATAAGTGATGTGGTATTAAGCTTTTTGAAAGGCGATTCTTATGCAAAAGAAAGAGGGAAAAACTTAGAAAACATGTTGGATAAAAGGAAATACATTATTAGATTTCCTTTTTTACTGATCAAAACTCTAGGGTCCCATCGCATGCTGAATTCTCTACAGTTCATTATAATATAAATCCCACTCATTCTCCATACACACTGCACCTATTCATCATCAATGAACAACTATCCTTACACCATTAATTTTTGTACATTTACAACTGGGACTTCTGTTGGCATGGAAGCTGCAAGACCCCCCAGGATGTGCTAGAATCATAGAATCAGTTTCAGTAGAAAATTGTACACTGAATCATGAGCACTAGAAGTTGCATGAACACAAGTGAATGACCTCACATTTCAAATAGTTTGATCCAGGATACTCTTTTTAAGTAAGAGACAGACTGCAGGGTTTTTTTGCATGCATGTAAATTAGTGGAGTATGCAGAAATGAACTTTATATAAGAATAATTCAAAGAGAATTTTTGCTGTGCATATACCATTAACAGCTAAAAACCCCAAAGCTTTACCAAAGTTGAAATGAGCCTGGGTTTTTTTGGATATGAATACTTCTCCCTTTTTTTTTCCTTTTTCCCCTATACCATATGAATGACAGATGTAATTTACATTTTTCCTTTCCTGGAAGACACCAGATGGTTAACAGCATGTTGCAGGAGCTGAATTCAGAGGAAAAGAAACAGATCCTATTTCCAAGAACCATGTAAGGTTCTGAATTTCTGTTTGAAGAGTTTTACAGCACTTTGTTCCCAACAGTTTATTGTATCCTGACTAAAGCAGTTTTGGGATACGATCCCATTAGATAGCTATGTCCTGAAATGTGTTAAAACTACTTTAAACCTTTGCCATCTGACTGAAAATGCTAACTTCTCAGGTGTTGTCTTTAGCTTTATTAACCAAAGAACAAAAAAGAATATCCAGAAGAGTGACATCAAAATAGCCCTCAAAAAAGGAAGTCAATCTCCAGTTACTGCACAAAAAGGCACATTTGAATCTTTAAGAGATTGTAACTAAAGGAAAAGTTTTCTAAAGCACCTGAGTAGATTCACAGCTCGGATCCCATTTTCAGGAATACATTTGCCTATTTCCTGGAAAACCTATCTACAACTTCAAGCACCTTAGTAGCTCAACAGTTTGAGTCTCCATAAATGGTAACTCAGGTTCGTAGGTGTTTGCACACATTCTGAGTAAGAAAACAACCATTCCTGAGGTTTTTAGAGAAACCTGCTTGAATTCTGAGTTGATTCATGCAATCAGTGAATAAAACAAGGTGCTTACACTGCATGAATCAGCTCTTCCTCTAACAAGAAAATGGTTGGGAGCCAGCCAGCAGAAATCAGTATTGAGCTGTCCCTTCTCCAGAGTTTAGGCAGCTAACCCGGGATTTGGGGAACAGAACTGCTAATTACACAGGCTTCAGGCTCCTGTACCCAATCTGAGATTAGGCATTCACAAAGGCAAAGCTTGCTTTTCAAAATACAGCCTGCCCTCTGCATAACAGTTTACTGGTTTAAGCGCTCATGCAGGATGTTGGAAATTTGGATGCTTGAGCCTTTCTAGCTTGAGGGAAGTCATCTTCCTCTTTTCTAGAACTGTGCCCTAAACTTCATGCCGTAGACCGGGTTCTGCTAGGCACTCTACTTTCCTCCTGTTAAGGCTTTGTGTTTTAAGCAAGATCCAGATTTAAGACAGATCATTCCCTACTGCTGGAAGGAGAACAACAAACAGTTCAGAAACATGCTGGCTAGGTCACTTAGGTGGGAGGGGAAGACCTGGTAAAGGTTCTTATCCTAGAGTCTCTTTTTTCTTCTAAATCCCATGTCTATGTCATGCAAACTGCATAAACAGCCCTGGGAAGGGAACCAGGCATCTCCCTGCTCCCTGCAGAGTGCCCTAACTGCAAGGTCTCAGCTCCAGGCAAGCTATTGCTCAGCGTACGGGAATATGAATCATCCTCTCAAGATGCCTGACTTTCTTACTTGTCTGACTAGGCTACCTGAACACCTGATTTAGGTACTTTGACTTATTGAGCAATGAGCAGAAGCCCTGAGCACTGGGCAGAAGCTCTGTAGGCACTGCAAAGATAATGTTCAAACAGGCGTTATACAATCAGTTCTAAATCATTTTTCAAAGGTCTTGCAGAAGTCCTAAGCCAGTCCACCAAATGGACATGAAAAAAATCACCCTGAGTAGTTTCTATTTTTACATATTTGTTTTGCCTAAGTCATTCTTGCATACGTTTAATTGCTGCCAAACTGTGTGTTAGTGCAATCATTTCCTAACTGGGTATGCTCTTTCCAATTGCAGATACTTATGTTGGTCAGGCAGCTAGGAGAAGATGCCATCATCATTGCCAAGAACGTGACCAGAAGATGTGGCAAGGCAGAAGACTGGTTGACAGTCTGCATGGCAGAGTGCCTGGCAGGAGGTGCCAATTCCTGACTACAAAGGTGGCCTTCAGATTCTTCTCCTACGGAGAAAACAAGAGAAATCAAACCACTCGTCGGGACACAATGTTGAAGAGGACAAAGAGCAAGCCTAAAGAGAATAGCAGAGCATAGTATAGCACTGCAAAGAATACAGTATTCATTCTCTGCTCTTGCCTCCCAGTGATTTTGCTGCCCTGCCCTCTGTACTTTATATTCTTTAGCTATTAAAGGAATTAAAAATTCAATAATGCACATTAAAAACTGCATCCTTGACCCGAAGGAATGGAAATAACCGTTAAGGCTCTCTAAACTTTCTCAGGGAAAGCACACAAAAATATTTACAATCCTGCAATTCATCAAAAAGCAGAAAATTTTTTCTTATATATCTTTATTCTACACTTCTTCAAGGCTTGTGTTAGTTTTATGCAGAAGGTCAAATTAATTCCACATGTAATTTAACAGAGCAAGTGAAGCTGCATTGTGGCTTCATGTGGCCATATAGATTATCTAGACTATTCTTTAAAAACAACAAATTATCCCAGCTTAAAAGTATTTGTAATAAAACAAATAAGCGTTTCATCATGTTCCTTCCTGTGTCACATTAAAGCTGTGGCTGTTGGTCTTTTACTACTCTGTCTTAAATCTGTGACAGGGTATTGGAAGTGTTTTGTGGCCTGTGGTTTGAGGGGGTGTTTGGAGTAGATGTTCTGTGAATCCTTCAGGACTATCCTATCTTTTGCATGCAATTGGAAAGAACTGGTCTTGGTAATCTAGGTGGTCCCTTCTGTCCTATGATCTTATCCTTAGGTTTTTCAACCTCTTCACCATATACCTCACAATATCTTTTAGACTGTTGGACTAGATTACTACTCTCAAACCACTGATGGAGAAAATTTAACTGTTTATTACAGAAAAAAAATGTTTGAAGGGTCAAGGACTTGGACAGTATTCACTTCCAGCAGTAGGATATTAATCAGAAAAAATATATCTCACCATAGGTTAAAGAAACATCTTTCTCAGTTCTGTGACTTTAGCTGTGTTTTGTTTCTACCGCAACAAAGGTATTTTTCCATGTAAGGCAAGTAGTTACTACTGTATCTAGCATCTACTTGAAACTCTATCAGGTCATCCTGATTTATCTTTGTCAAATAGTAAGCCCTTTGGCTACAGCCTTATTTTCCCCGCAGGTGTTAAAAATGCAAAATTGTAATTTATAAAACAGAAGATGACAGAATCCCATTTGTACAATACATTTGGATGCCAAAAGGTAATCTTATTACAAATAACACAATCTTCTCACAGCACTTGCTGTATTATTTTCCGGGTGGTCTAAAACGTTGATTCAGAGAATAATGCCACAACAGCAACTTGTAGTTCCTAAGGCCAAATAGCCAGATGTGTCAATAATCAGTGCAAACTGGAAACAGATGTAGGTCCTTGTTGAATAATAAATGTAATGAAAATACTTCCTTAGCTCTCTCATGCTTTCACACACACAAGAATTTATGTCTTCCATATTTTTTAAATTTAATTTATTCGCCGCTTCATTTTTATGTCACCAGGATCTCTTTCAAAATCTTAGCCACTCCACAATGAACTAATAAAGATTAGTATATCTACAGCAATTGCTTAATATCTGGTCAAATTGGTTCTGCTTCATCATTTTATCAGGGAATTTCGTTATCACTGAGATAAGATGAAAACTGTTGAAGGCTGATGTGAAGGCCAAGTGTGGGTAATCTCCTGTACCTGCATAGTTTCTGCATGTATATGAAAGAAGACAGTCTATAGAGCTGGTAACATGGTTCAGACCACTGGCAAAATCCCTGACATGACCAAATAGACTTAACTACTGGGTGAAAGTCAAAACAATCTTTCAGGAATATTTCATGCTCTCAGAATCTTTGTGAGACCTTGTATAAAGCCACATGTTCAGGCTTGATCTGTAACTTCAGTCCTTGCTTGTAAGCGATGACAGCTCAGTGATGTGAAAAGCTGCCTTAAAACAAAATAGCCTCTTCAAAACTAAAAATAAATACTTTGTGAGTTAAGTATCCAGGTACTATTTCCTCAGATTGTCATGTTCAGCACCAACCAGCACCACTCCCAAAAAAAATTCCTAAAAAAAGAGAGAAGTTGCATTTTTCTTACCTGAAGTAGTTTGAAGTTTGAACAATAGTGCACCCCTGATTAAGACCACTGTTTTCACTATAGAGAAAATACAGTGTTAATGTCAGGACTATAGAGCCATAATACAATGCATATATGATGCCTTTAGAGACTAACTGGAACTGATCACCTTAAAAAATTAATGAGGAAATTGGGAGAAAAAAAGTTATCTGCCTTGTTCCCCATGCACATTGATCTGCATCAGCCCTTTACCAGTCAGAGCAGTTGTTTTTGTGTCTGAAAAGGACAAAGAGTACTGAGGAAGAGCTCAGGAGTGTGAGTCATTGCCACAAACTGAACCAAGGAAAACACTTCACAGGCAAAACCCCAGAAAGGTGTGAGAGAGCTCGTCTCTTTTCCTAAGGATGAATACAGAAGGATAACACTGCAAAAAAAAAAAAAGGTTACAAGCTGGTTATGCTACTGTTTTCCAAGGCACTTTCATCCTTCAGGCTCTGGCTGCAGTCCGCAAGCAGACAGAATTAGGGGCAGTGCCAGTTTCGGGAATTCCCACCCCACCCAGATCCAGATATTCACTCCTCTCCTCCTCCTTCTCCTCCTCCTCCTTCCTCCCAGTCTTGCAGGGCCAGATCCCCTCTGCCTCATTAGCACAGTTGTTCGAAAGACCGGGCTCTGAACCCCATTTTATATTAAAGAAAATCCTTAACCCAGACCATTTCAGCAGTCCAGTTCAAGCTATGGCTCTGGGACAAGCTGTGTCAGCGTAAGCGATAGGACTTCTGCTCTGGGATGAGAGCAGGGCAGGAAGGCAGGGAGCAGGAGAGCCAAACTTTTTAAGGTGGCATTGCCCCACAGCTACTCTATCCTGAAACTGCAGCTTCATTAGCAGTGTTTTGCCCTTCCGAGTTCATTGTTGATGAAATCTCAAGTGGGTCAAATAAACTGTGTGAAGGGTGTACTAATATTTATACATACACAAGTTTATTACCTTGCCGTAGGAACATGGCTTACAAGCGATAGCCTTACTTCAGCTCCCATGTGTCTCCTTGGATGCTGGTAACGTGATAGAGAAAGAGAAGGTAGGCAGATTTAGGCAAAAGGGAACAAAGCAGTGCCCTGATTCTTGTGTTAAATTTGTCGTCACTAAGTAACCGTATCCGTGGGCAGTCAGGGATGTGCCTAAGTTAAAATATACCCCTTACCCTAGTTTCAAAATCTTTGAACCCAGAGTCAAGTGCAACAGAGGGCTAGATTTGATCTACCAACATTAATCGTTACACAGCCACGGGGAAGATGGAAATAAAAAAAGGTTAGTCACGTTTACCAGATGACTACAATTCAGAAAGCAGCGACACTAAAAAGAACACAGAGGTCAATGCCCAGAATTACCTGAACATGATTCCCAATGCATGCTGTTGCAAAACCAAACTAAGACATTTCTCAGATACACTAGTAGATTTTTTTTTTCAAGCTGGAGTTGGCCAGTGGCACTATTGGTGTTTGTGACATTGTGAAGTCATGTTTCCTGTATCTAGTTTTGCTGCCCTCACTGAAATGGATGTTGAAAACCTGGTGAGGATTCATGCAACAGTGATCTGCGGTTTAGAAAATATGCCTTATAAAACCAGATGAAAGCCGTGCTCACAATCTCATAGCACTGCTCAGTCTTTGCTGCGCAGCCACTAGGGCTGCTATGTAGCACAATGATACTCAACCATCTGACATGGGCTTCCATTAGGTCTCTAATTAAAAAACTGGAGCTCATTATGAGCTGTTGTAGAAGCAGCTGATTTAGAAATTTCTGTCCCTTTCAAAAGCAATCCAGGTGTGGGATTGCTCAGGCCTTGTGGCCTGTGGCTCCTGGCTCCCCTCCTGCTCTCCGAGCTTCTGGCTCAGGAACGACTAGAGGTTCAGATCTCTTCCAGCAGGGAAGAGATATCAACTTCACTCTCCACTACACCATATTTGGGGGGTGTTTTGTGAGAAAATTCTACATCTCACTATGCCTATTAACTTGGCCAAAAGCCACTGCTCCTGCGTCATTCTGGAGTATAGACATGCCACTGGTCAGGGAAACATTGTGGTGTTGAATCTGAGCAAATCCTAAATACACCTTAAAGACAAGACATAGCTGTTTGTTGCCTCGTCTGTGAAACAATGTGCAATACCTCTCTGTTTCACAAGGTTATTAATGAGGACAAACACCTCAAAGGTTGTCAGACATAATGACAGGACTTTATAGGTACTTTATAGAAGCAGGTAGGTAATAGCAGTCATGCAAGAGAAAAATTAAGATAGGGAGATTCTGAAGCTCAAAGAGACCATGACAGCTACTGAGACCCTCTTCATTACAAAGGCCTGAAAGTGCACTGAAATTTTTTTATAACATATTACTGAAGTAGAGGTATCCTTTGGAAAGACTTCCCACCTTGCTTTAGACTTGGGGATCTGGAGAAGTTGTCCTATGCACACACAGTCTGTTACTAACAAGGGTTAATTAGCCTTGTGAAAAACTTCATCTTATTTTCAGCTTAAATTGTGTTGACTTAACTTAGAGCTATTAGTTCATGTAACAGCTTTGATAGATTACGGAATCATTGCAACACTGACTGGAGCAATGCCTAAATACCTTTGAAAAACAGGCCCAAGCTACGTGCCCAGGGAGGCTGTTGGAAAAGGAGCCTTAACTTCTCAGATCCTGGACTGGCGCTGAAATAGTTTGCCCTTTTATTCTACCAGACCTATGAACACAAAACACTTACCTGCCTTTTGGTACATACAAATAATAGATAATATCCAGATAATATAGAATAATATAAAATACAGTATTTCTGTGTACAAACAAGAATTAAAATTGCTGTTTATCAATCCTCAGTAACCTGAAAGCCGTTTGAACATAGGAGTTTCTTTCACTGTTATCTTGTGATAAATGATGGAGAAGAGGAAGTCTTTTCCAAGAGAAGATGACTCATAGAGAAGAGTCTCAGGAACTCACAACATTCAATACAGCTGGCAGTGAATAAAAAAGCTCTTTATAAATTTTTTTTAGATCTTCCTTGTTCCAATAGTCACAAAGCACATCACACTAGCCTGTTATTTCCACAGTGTCCTTCAGCACATTAAATTATTATTTTCAGCAGGTCATGCTGATTAGGAAGTTCACATTCTTAACGCTAGCAATGAAAAAACCTAATTTCATAGGATAAATTAATGTGCACTGAATTTCATTGTACTGTAGTTACTACTACTTCTAGTATTTGAGATAGTTTAGATGTACATTACAATGTAGATGTATCTGATAGGATTGATATCAGTTAACTTTACCATTTCTATCTGGGTTGATCATCCTCATCTGCTCCTAATATCAATTCAGAAAAGTAAGGCAATATAAGTAAAAGATTAAATGCTTGTTTTTGTAGATATGTGAAATGAGTCAAAAGAATCATGTTCCTTAGAAGTTCCTGTTTGTCTCCACAGACTACAAAATGGTGACTAGATCAGATATTGCTGTAACCTCCATTGTCTAAGGACAAAGGTGAAACGAAATTTGCAGGTAAGGTTTGTAGTATCTTCTGTGAACAACTATTAGTGTTGGTGAAAGCAGCAAAACTTCTGGACTTTTCAGTCTTTTTGGTTTGAAACGGGCCTTGTAGGTCTGAAGCCTTGTCTTCTTTTTGCAGCTATGACAATTGATCTAATAAAATTTCAGTCTCTACCTGTAAGTCTGGCCTTAGCTCAGATGGAAAGGTCTACTTCAGAAACATGTCCGTTTGGTCAAATTAGTCCACCTTGACACTGATGAACGCATTTGTCAAGCTAAACCTTTATTCAGTATCCCGATGAGCAGAACTATTTTAGTTGCAAATTAAACCTCTGAATTAAATACAGCCCACTGGGAACACTCATTCTCAAAGTTCTTGTTTACACTTCTCTTACAGTCCTGTACCTTGCTCTCCTAGTTTAACTACATAATAAATATCTTACTCCCATAAAAGTTAGATATTCAGCACTGGCATAACACTTTATGAGTAGGGAGGCATTATCCAAACAAAAAACAACAAGAAAGAAAAAGGGAAAAAGAAAAGGAGAACAGTGCCAGGAAGGCGGATTGACTCATGGCTTCTGAAATTATTATCTTCAGAGACAAATTATTCAATCGAGAGAGACACGGCATCACCCAATGTGTACTCTGGGCAAGCTATCAAAATGCAACCCTTCCCACGTGTAGGCAATTATTCCTAAATCAGTAGGTATAATAATATCTATGGGCACAACTTTCATCTACGTTTTTCACCCTTAGTACGTAATGTTCTCAACTTTGTGTCTTGCCTTATATGAACCTGGCAGTTGTTAACCTTTTTTTTTTTTTTTCTTAAATGTCAGACTTTTCATTTAGTCTATGATTATGGGAATATTAGTGAAATAGTTTTGCTCTGGAAAGTTTGAACCACTGTTCGGTTGTTGCTATGGCCTGATTAATTAGTGGTCTTCTTACTGCAAGCAGTACATTTCTCACCTGTATCTCCCACTGTGTTTTGCTGGCAGCCTTGAGGAAAATCTTGCAGGGGAGATGGTAGTTGGGATATCTGATGGGAAGAAAAACAGAGAGAAGTAAGAAAGCATGGTCTTCCCTCTTTCATTTTTCATTCTTTTCAGAATGAAAAGATAGGACATTTTTTACTAAACAGCTAAGCGAAGAAACCATTAATTCCTCTGATATCACCTCACTCTTTTGTTAAAAAAGGGTTTATTAAGAGCCAGCTGAGGTATTTCTGCAAAGCATTGCATAGTGTGACAGGGACACATTCACACCAGAGATTGACATCAGGTTCCTCAGCTGAGTGGTGCAGAATGATTACACCTGCATTGCTCAAGTGTAGCCTCTTCCAGAGAATGCTCAGCACTTCTGAGCTGATGTAGCATACAGTTGTCTCATGGTACTCCCATAGCCCTTAAATACAGTTAGCATTGTTTTAATATATATATTTTATATTTATATTTTTTACATATATAAAAGAGAGTGAATATATATATGAATATATACATATATATATATATATATAAAAGTAGCCAATATAATTTGACATCTGCTTGGCAATCCACTGAATTTTTGTTCTTTTAGCATGATAGCAAAAATAGGTGTCGTATGTCCTGAAGCGTGGTATGAGGGCACTGGGAGGAGTTTGAGACCACTAAGCCTGCATGGATATCGTTGGAGGACTGTGTAAGGCAGAGGGAGACAAACCTGATGCAGTCTCATCCTTAGCACACCGTACTGAGGTTTTGTATCAGTGGGACTAATCGCCTTACTACAGAGAATGGCCTGACAGAAAATAAAAATATATGTGACATGGACTGTGATGGATTGTGAGGGAATATGGACCCAGGAACGAACTGAAGACCTAAGTTATTTGATAGCGTAAATGTATCCAGGGAGACCTGAAACATAGACAATGCAAGTTTGACAAATAAGAGTATATGACCTTACCTAGCAAGCCTCTCCTTTTTCTGCCTATCCTGATCTGGAAAATAATGCAGGTCAAAATCACAGTGATGGTCAGTATAGGAACTCTAGAGCTGGATTTCAAATACTGTTTCAATCACAGTCTTCATATGAGCCAAAGTAGGTTACTGCAACGGATAAGGCCATTTGTTCTAGCATTCTTGCATTGCAGAGAAATAGACTTGAATGGAACCATGAACTGCAGTTTTTTCAAGGCATAAATTATGCTAAAGATTTCCAGGGAGTACTTCTTTCAAATGTTGTAAATCTCTTTTATTGTACCAACTCTACTGTGTTCAGCTAAAGCAAAAATTGGAGTTGACACCTACATAACTTTACAGTCTTGTCGTCCTAGTTGAGAAAATTTCAAGCATCATTTTTCAGAATTTCTCAGTAAAGTCAGATGAATAATATATCTTATTTTTTGTGGTTACTTGAAAGGTCTATTCCTGTACACATCGTTCCAAACACTCTCAGCATTCACATAAAGTCTGCTGACTCTGCTTTTCAGGGCTCAAGCCACAGCAGTCTTGTTCTCTATTCCTACTAGGATTCTACAGTGTCAACATTACATCTAGTCAGCAGGTTAAAGCACCTCTCCTTGCTTTTTCACATTGTAAAATAGAGCGTTAGGTTGAAGCAACTTCCTGAATGTAGCACAGATATCTTTAAAACACCTGATCCAGTGTATTCCCCTAGATTTCTCAGGTTTTGTATCCCACAAAGAGAAGTTTGTGAGCCTGATTTTAGACATTCTAAGCTGACTTCTGCAATCAACATGAATACTTCCTTTCTTTTCTTCATATCTTCTCCAGTACCAAACATGTAGATATCTGTTAAATAGTAGTTTTTGAAAATGTCCTGGAAAATGACAAACCCTTATTCCTAGACATGATGTGAAGTGCAGTTGCGTGACATTAGCCCACATTAGGAAATTGTTGGCAAAATAACTCCTCCGTGTTGTTATAACAAACAAAGAAATGGCTGACTGGTTTCATGTCCTACAGATAATTGTGCTGTCGTCATACCACTTGAACAGATTTTCAGTGAAGACACAAATTGAATACTATACCAAATTCAAACCGTTGCATGATTGTATTGTGCAGTAAGTTATTGCACACTGGAACAGATTAGAGAATTTCCAAGTAATGTGACTAAACTTCAACTTTTCTTTTTGCAGACTGCAAATCATGTTATTTCTAATAAGTGGTGGGCCAAGGATGTATGTGTGGAGAGTCAATGAGGTTCATCCAATGAACAATAAATTGATCATGTGTCTGAACACTTAATATCCTCCAAAGTTTGATTTTCGAATTCAATTCAGAACAAAAATGCATCTTTCTAGGCCCATCCACAATACGATCACTGCATCTTAGTGTATAGGATCATTTCTAACTTGAAGGTTTGGCTCTAGGGGTTAAAACACCGTGGAAGTTATTTTTGTTCCTTGTCAGTTCCACTGGACTTTTTCCCCCTCTTTTCTTTCTATTTTTATCTTTTTGGAAGTTCACAAAGGAACTTCCATTTGCAAGAGTCCATGGAAATTAAGGCATGTTGCAAAAAAAACAGCTTTCTGGAATAGCTGTTATTCCTTTAGTAGTTTTGCATTGAACTTCCATCACTCAAGACAGTATCTCATTTTAGTATAATGAGATATACCCTTAAACTGTTTATTAATGTGTTTCCCTAAAGAATGGGAATTCTTCCACAGTAACAGAGCATTCTTCAGTAATCACTTTGTCAGTTGTTCTCTTGAGGTACTTCAGATAATATTTAGTCACAATAAAGAAGAAGACTTACTTTATTCTGTAATGTAGTGAGAAGGTCTGGTAGGTCTGTCCATCAGAATTACCCTTAACAGCTGAATGTTAAGACTCATTAATAACCTGGCAAAGAGAGTTGACATTCAAGTTATCAATGCTTCTCTCCGGTGACAGCAAATACGTTAGCTGGGGGGTTTTGCAGGGTTGGGGAGAGACAAATAGTTTGGTTTAATTTTTTTTTTAATTTCATTTTTTAAGCACAACGAGCAATGGGTGCTGTTGAGAAAGCTCTGTCTCATTTCAGTAGGCTGAACTCAGTATAAAGGAAATTACAGCTGGCATTATCAGGAGGTTTGAATTTGCTCCACAGTCATTGTGCTACTGAAGGCCTGAACCAAACGACTAGTTTCTTCATCTACTGAAATTTTCTTCATACTTTAAAAAAAATCCCATTAGGGGTGAGGATAAAAAAAATTAATTTCATAAATTTTTTGAAAGAAAACAAAAGAGCAATTAGTTCAGACACTTTGACATTTCTAGTTTGATAATAAGGAAACGCTTTCTTTAAAATCCTATGTAATCAACATTAGCTTTATTGTAGTCAGTATTTCTAAATAACAAATGGAGAAGTGGAAAAGCAGAGCTTTTTTTGTACATTTCAACTATTCCAAACTTTTCTTTCCAAATGATTTTCAAGACTCTGAATATATCAAAACCAGCTATTTCTCATGAAAAGTTTTGGCTTTGAAGAACAGCCTTTTTTTTTTTTTTCAATTAAAAACATTTCATGATAATTTAGTTCTATTCCAAAATCCATTGAAGTCATTGCAAACTTCCTTTGATTTCAGAAGGTTTTGGATCAAGTCCACAGATGGGATTTATGCAAACGGAGTAAAAGAAAAAATACAACCATTCCACTGGTTCAGATTTTAAGCTCAGATCTAAACGCACAATTTCACTTGACTGCAGAGACAAATACCCGTAAGGATAACATTTGGCCCTGAGATATATTTTCGAAAATAAATTAAACAGAACCTGAGAGTTACAGCTGAGAAAACAGCTGATTTACTTTTTTAAATTGTTCTTATTATTTATGACTTACAAATTAATGATTACCTGTATCGTTACACAAAAAGAAGTTAGCAGTCTACAGGGCAGATAATCTTCTTTTATTAAAGTACAGACTTAAATGTATGCAATTAATTGATTTCTTTTTCTTGACAGCAGCTCATTAGTCACAACACAACCAGTTTCTGCATAAAATGAACATAATAGAAAGGAATGTTTTAAATCTACAAGATTTGGGCACATATTCCAAATAAATTATTTCATGGCTAGCACACTTATTTCACTTGTTCTTTTCCTGCATTGACGAGGCTCAGTCCTCAGCTGTGCTTAGTTTGTTCAAAGTGATGTCGTCACTGTCCCAGTCCAGGAACGGGACAGCCCTGAAAGAGGTCAGTCTCCCTTTGAGCACCTGTGATGTTTTTAGTCTCACACCTTGCTGGGTCCTTGTGGCACGTTTTTTGGCAATGCAATAGAACAGGATGTGATTTCTCCTGTCTTCTTGTAAACGCCATCCGCAAAGTGAATAGAAAGGGCTTTAGAGCTCACTACAGTGTCTTTCACCATCTTCATCTTCAGTCAAGATATCCTCAGCGAAATCTTCAAGGCTGTTTTCTAGTTGCAAAGTACCATGAGCAAGCAATGAAAGATGGGGCAAGTCATACAGGTTTGTCGTACCAGTAATTACACCATGTACAGGTAAATGCAACAATCGACCATAGACATACACACAGGTACATTTATCTATTCAGCTCTACTGTGTCATATAAGTAATATGTCAAACTAAACCTAATTCAGAACTACTATTATATATACTATAGTGTATGTATGTACATGTATGAAATCATATAAAAAAGGAGAGCTTTTGAGGGGATTGTATGCAACAAGGCATATCACTAAAGAACACCAAACGGGTGCTTGGATTTCAGATGTACACTGCCACAAGGCAAATAGGTATCCATGTTTCCATTTTGACTCCTTTATATGCATATATATGCATACACAAAACTGAAAGAAGTTTTTGTGTACCTGAAAGTTTGTCACGTTTATTCATCTATAGCAGCTATTTACATCCAATAAAACACCTTCATTTTCTTGCATCCATGAACACATGAACAGGTACATGCAAGAATCTTTTTTTCATTTTTAATAGCAAGATATATTGCACACATATAACATCAAAATTCAACATAAAACCCATTTTAACTTTTACCTGAATTTTATTTCTTCTAACTTGTTCCACTCGATGACCCATAGCCAAATATTTCACAAGTAAGCACCTAGACATCGATTAATCTCATTTAACATTAAAAGTCTAAAAGTTCAGAAGTTAGCTCTGTCTTCAGTGAATGGTGGGAGACAGTCAAATCAAGACTCTGTAAGACAGGAATCTGAGATAGGTAGATGAATCACCGGCTGAACATGCCTATTTCTCTCCACTAAGGGACAAAACAAGTAAATTACATATAGGCAATTAAATATTATACATCTAAAGTCAGCAGTGCTGAATCACATGCCAGGAAGTATGCATGGAGAAGCAGAGGAAAGTAGCTTGGTACCTGAAACTGAATGGCATTAACGCATCGGTCTCCTTGCACACACCTGCAGTTTGGACACAGTCTGGCTCTCACTCCTGGGTGGTGGGGGAAGCGACGTCCGCAAGGTTTCGAGTGTGGCTGATGTATTTGTTCAAATGCCCTAAATGTTAACTCTGCTCTTTTCAGTAAAATGGGGTACGTGCAGGCCATCACGCTACCAGGCAACAGCGAAGACCTGCTCCAAGGGCTAAGCTGTGGTTTGCCACGGGCTCCCTGCGTGGAGCAGGGCTTGGCTGAGCGGCCCCAGGCACACACCGTGGAGCTGCTGGGTGATGGGGTGACCCACAAGATCAAAACATGCTCTTCTTCAGTACCCTTGTCATGGGTGAAGAGGAGGAGGATTAACCTTGCAGTGACCCTGTACCCAGTGTAATGTGTGTTTCCTGCCTGGAGGCTCTGTCTCCTTTTCTTTCCCACTCACTCCTCACCTGCAGGAAGCAAGGGAAGGAGTAGTATTTCTGTGTGTTTTGGCCTATCATGCCGTCCTTAACAACATTGTTAATGCTGACCCCGAAGCTCCTCCATTGAAAAGCATATGCAATAACAATATTGATGAGCATAAGCACATTCTCTTCTTTCTGCAAAGAGTTCCAGATAATATAGAGATGAGCAAGGTGCATAAAAAATTCACGGAAAGTATAAAATTGTGGCACAAGAAATGTGAAGCCACCCATTCTATGACGTCCCATATCCTGTCCCAGCTTCGTTCTTTCCTGTTATGCAAACTGATTTCTCTGAAATGATTGAAGCCTGATTTCAAACTATTGCTATAGTTGAAACCACACTGGGAATATGAGACTACAATGACTTCTCACTTATATAACTATAAAAACTTTCTATTTACAATAAAAGGCTGTAATACACTCTTTGAGATACAGGAATGCCACAAACCTCCAGAGCTGAGTTCACATAATTAATCACCAGAGCCATAAAATTAATTTCTTTGTATTATCATGATATATGTCTGTTGTCTTACAATCCACATTTAAAGCACTTCTACCTTGAGATGCTCTCTAAGGTGTGTTATCTTAGTGTTGTCAGAGTTTACTTAGTGTCAGTCAAAGTCTACGCTTTCTCTCAAAACTAAACAGTCATTATGGGGCTGGAGTAAAAATTAGCGTGACCATGTAAACTCTGGATGAAACAGTGCTCCTAAATATTCAGGAGTCAAGCACCTGACACCACACTTCCAGGTTACCACATCAGATATCCTTCTCTGTTTCTACTCCTACCTGTTTGGAGTAATGCATCTCAGCTTCAAAGACAAGTAAGTGCAGGTGCAATGGGACATTATTTCCCAATTGGTAAACATAAATACATGCTACATAGCTTCATCTCACCTAATTTTAGTAAATAAAACATGGAAGTTAAGAATATATTTTCTCCTCCGCAAGCCCATAGAAAGAGAGAAAGAGGCTTTGACTGCTTTCAGCAAACGCCTCTCAGTCCTGATACCCAGTGAATCAAACCCAAATACAACTCACTCAACTGAATTTTTCAACAGCTTTGCTGCTCTTTTGGGTAGAGATGGTATCATTCAGGCATTTTGGCATGAGGTTGGGAAAGAACCAGCTCAGGTGAGCCAGGTGGGAGGCTCCTGCTGAGCTGCTTGGTCTCCCAAAGGGACTCTTGCCTGATTTTCTCTGTGATGGAGTAGGGCAGCATGGCTTGTTCCGTTTAACCAAAATATTGTGTTTACCTGTTCCCAGTCAGCTGTAGGCAGACAGGATAGCTCTGCTGGCTGAGAGCTGCCTCCACCCTAGACTGTGCCGAGTACGTTGCTTTTGCCCTCAACCCCCACTTCTCTCACGTAGGGTTGGCCATAACATCGTCTGGCCATAACAAAGACTTCAGCTAACTCGTCTTTGAAGTGGGAAGTTGAGTCACGTCGTCTGTGAAAACCTCATTTTTCAACATTATGAAAATGCATCCCAGTGCCAGGGTATCCCGTTGTTTATTCGCTCTGCTGGCACGGCCGTGCAGGGCGGCGGATGCCAATCACAAAGCAATCTGCGAGAGGCAGACAAGCACAGTAGGTGAGACTGGTTAGAAGGTATAGACTAGACACCTCCCTCGGAAAGGGCCAGTGTGTTGCCAGTATGACTGGGAGCCCTTGGAGGCTTCAGAAATATGCCCTTTGGTATCTTGGCTTACAAGTCAGTTATATACGGAAACAATACACGGTTTTACTGTGCCCAGCAGCACAGCTCCTGCCTCAAGCAGAATTAGATGGGCTTGCTTTTGGAAAATAACGGGGGAAACCACTTTGAACTAAGAGATTGATTAATGAATTTGCAGTTATATAAAATGCATGTTTTTGCCAGAGTATCTTATTATGTAGCCACCGTTTTGGTGTGCCAATGTGATGAGCGTGCCAGTTAACCACATAATTATGAAGAGGATGCAAATAGGACTTGTCTCTTGTACCTTTTTCTTCTTTTAGACTAACAAGTAAAATGCCACCTCCACCGTAGTATATGTGACTTTTGGAATTAAATCAAGATTTCACACGTAACTTCTTGTGCCTACTGTCAGTGAACAATTCTGTTTATAAATTATTGCTTTGCTGGCAATAAGTCATTGTATATGGCAATTACTACTAATTCTCTGTCTGGAATTAAGATTTCAGTAACTTTTTAATGCAAATATCTCCATCAAGTTATTGCATTGTCAAAATCTTACCCCAAAATAAATTCTTCCTTTCTCTCTCTTTACGAGAACTACAGAAGGCTGTTGAAAAAGTGAATGACATACCTTAATGGTGGTGAAATTTCCCTTTTACCTAGATCAGCTACATTTGAGTTATACAGAGTTCAGAATTTTCAAGCATTTCTGCAACCCCACTTAATATGAAACAAGAGCTGAGATTCTTCTGTAAGTACAATACTTCAGGGAGGTGAAGTTTGAAGAAAAATGTTATCTATCATGAGGTTTCATAATAAAATCTTGAGACAAAGCAACAAAGAGTCATTTTCAGAAAAGAGGGGAGAATATTGTCTTTAATTTAAGACAATACTGATCTGAATCTTCTCTAAGTTACACTATTTTTATATGGTGAAATCCCCAAGTTACTCCCAATTTAAATTTATAACTGACGCTAAAGGTCTATCTGCATGATGCAATGGAATATATGCAAAGACACTCTGATCCCCTTCAAGCTCACTCTTTAACTAGAAAATACATACTAATATAATAATGCAACCCTGCTTATAAGCTAGTAACATTTGAATAGAGACAGGTGGAATTAGTATGAGTGCCCTGTTCCTATTCTCTATGATAGTTCACTTTAGTAGCTATTATGTCTCAAGAGTACATGTTCTCAAGATCTCAAGACATGACATTTGGTGGGAACTGCCTCTCTGAAATGCAGTCATTGAGCATGAGAGATACACTTGAAAAGCAACTAGAATGGATTCTTGATTAACTTGCAATATTATATTTTTATGTATAGAAAGAAAATTATATAAACCCATTATGATTTGGGGACTAGAAATATATAAATTGCATTATTTACAAAATGAGATTTATAAATTACTATCATTAAGGGCTATGTGGTACTCTGTTTGTTGTGTTTTGTGGGGCTAGAGAAATAGTCATAGTTATATTTATATAGGAATTCTTCCACATACATATAAGGTGATTAGTTTTCCTAAAGCTTTTGAAGAGAGAAAATGTCAAAATTGAGAATGAAATGCATTAGTAATACCTTGAGTTTTAAAGTAGAAACACATTTAATACTTTTCTCAGGAGGATGGAAAAAATGGACTTGCTTGAAACAACATTCTTGTTATGTCCCAGAGGTTCAAAAGTGGTCCAAGTACGGGGTCCATTACAGTTCTATCAGTATTAATATTGGTTTATGTGTTAAGATATACACTAGTCTGATTTTGGTCCAGGCTAGTGATATACCAAAAGGAGCCTGGATATGGTTTACAGGATAACATGGGCCAAGGACTGTTTCCTTAAGGAAACTGTGGATGCAGTTACACTGTTTTGTGGATGGAAGAGCTTCAAGCTACATTCTTGTGAGCCACATCTTGCCATTGCCCTCAGGAACAGAGAGCAGTCTTGTCTCATCTGCTTGTACACAGACATAGCCATTGGGCTTCTAACCATATGAGATGCCTAGGGGTGTTCAAGATATCTGCATGTGACAACAAATGCCCCACCTGCAAGCAGCCAGACTGAGCTACCTTGTCTATAACGGGAACTTAACCACCAGGATTCCATGCAAATGCCTGTGTGAAGACATCTGCCTTCAGTAATCTGAGTCTGTGAAAAGAATCCTGCCCACGGGACTCAAATTAACTGCTTAAACATTGATATTTAGTAAGTTATCCTGCTTGATCCACAGCTGCTACTGCAGAATGGCACAGATATCCCGTATCTGCTAGTGCCATGAAGGTGTCTTGGATATCCAGACGCCTTAGGTATCCGAGTCTACTTCAGCCAGCACTAGGCAGTTATGTTGTGGCAACTGAACCCTATGTATGGTGATCAAATATAGAGTCAACTTGTAAAAGAAATCACCTTTATATGACTGTTGGCTCAAGATGCTAGAATAAGACATTTCAGCTCCAGATCTGCAGAGACTTAGTCCCATGCACCATGAGTACGTGGACTTCAAAGACAGCAGAGTTTTGTACTATAAATGACACTGCTATCTGCCCACAGAATGATGGTTGCATTGAGGTTGAAGGGAGATCTTTCATTGTTTCCTTCAAATGATAAAACCCATATTGACTATGGTTTAAAAGAACCAAAAGGCCCAGTCAATGCTTACCATCTGTGTGGCTCAAACTGTTTAAATACGATCGCAATATTGATATTGCTCTAACCTCTGTTATGCCTCTCTCTGCCATCTGCAGAGCTGGGAGAACAGGTTTTCTTTATACTCACCATGACTGGCTGTGTGATAGATTGAAGGAAATCGTGTTTATATAATTACATAGTGTGTATACAATACATATAAAATAACTTGAACAACTTGTCTGAACACCAAATATTCGGGAAAGGACAGTAAGTCACCTATGTTATCAAAATGCAAACAGAGTTTTGTCCAATCAGAACCTTTCTGAAACAGGTGGCATGCAATATTATGTTTGAAGCTACAATAACTGGTAAGAATAGAAAAGTCTATGTAATCTATGTCATCTAAAAGTCCAAGTAATAATGTTGAACTTCATTATTGATACAGTAAAAAATTGTCAAGAAAAGGAGACGTATTAATTTTATGGCTGGTGCTGAAATGGAGAAAGAGTATTGTCTGTGTGTTAACATAGAATATGCCTCTAGGTGTAGAATGGTAATGAAGGAGTTCATAGATTCACTTCAGCAACTGTCAAACATATAAACACATAGGGAGATATAAATAAAGGAGAGTGGCTCACTGGCATTGGAAAGTGTGTCTCGAAGATGCTGAGAGAAGCTACTTGGTGTCTGAAAACAAACCCTGTGTCAGCAGGGGCAGCCTTTTGCCTCGGTAACATCATTTTGGAGTTAAAGTGTTATTTTAAGATTCTTGCCACCGGTCTTCATCATTTGGCAAAATACTTCAGACCTATGGCACAAGCCACTGAGGTCATTACAGGCTTTCGATTGACTCCAACAGTCTCTGAATCAGAGATGTCATGTAAGAATAGTAAAAAAGAGGACAATTACTGAGTAACATGCTCTAACATGCTCTAGGCAATCCTGCTTCAGCAGGCGAGTTGGACTAGATGATCTCTATGGTCCCTTCCAACTCTAAAAATTCAGTGAAATTCAGTGAAATTAGCACTAGGTACTGGGTGACATAACACGATATAAGAGGAGAGGAAATGAGGAGACATTGACAATGCTCATTTCAAACAGCAGGAGAATTTCAAGGAGGAAAGGCTACATGGAATCCTCGGACTGGGAGTTCACAAGAGCCACAACTCTGAAAACCACTATGGGATTGACTGTTCACCCAAAAAGTGGCAATTCAACAGCAAATGCACTCTCAGGAGCCTGCCAAGCACCAGCCTGGTTCTGACTCAGAGCAAAAAATACAACCTAGTGAGTCATCAGCATCACTTCCTTCTGCACAATTCCTTTCCTGAAGAGGTTCCCATCTACTCTTGCCTTTCTCTAAGATCTAGCAATGGCACGGCTGAAGATCCACACATGAACTTTCACACTGACAGGATAGTAAGAGGAAGAATGGTTCTTCTCAGAGCATGTATGGCACTTTCTATTTACCCATATTTTATGGGAGCGGCAGTAGAAAAGGCAATTCAACTTTTTATAAATTAGGCCTGTTTTCCCAGTGTCATTTTTCAAGTGAATCATCACATTGAGTTGATCACATTTTCTAATTTAAAAAGTTTAAACATGCAGAAAAATGTACTTTTTCTCTCTTTATCTTATCATGCACATCATCAGCACACTACCACCCTCTTCCACTAAAATATTCTCCACCATGCCAACTATGAACATGCCCCAGGCTTATTTCTTAAGAAACATTACGCATTACCTCATACAGTGTATTGAAAATGCGGCCAATAACAACACAACATCTAAGAAAAATGCAGAAACCATTATTTGCTGTCAGTGAGGTTAGCAACTAATTTTCGTCTTAGTCTGGAAAAAAAAAAAAAAAAGAAAAAGGGGCGGTTTTCACTTTACTTTTTGATTTCCTGATGTAGATTGCACCATTTAGACTTCATGTTACTTTCAGCAGACTTACAAGTGAGATCAGACTGGTCAAGTCAGTTGATTTTATTGTATGTCATTGTCAACACCTAGATTTCAAATTCTTATGGTGAACAACAGATAATAAAATCAAAGGTTCACCATACAATTATTATTCATTAGAGCTGGTGCAGCAATCACAAAGTCAAGAAATGATGAAGATTATGGAAAATTTCAGTGAGTAGGATTTCCCCTTGGCAAACCGACGTCATTACTTACCCTGCAGTAACCAGTCATTACTTACCCTGCAGTAACCACGGCTCTTTCAGATGCATTGTCCATTTTCACTTCACTCTTGGCATGCCTGAATTTCACATACTTATGATTGGATTATTTTGGCCAGTGCCATTCACTGAGCCTGCACCTGCACCATAAAGCTCATCCACCCATTGCACCAAGACTGAATTATTATTTTTTTGGCGTTAGAGAAGTCAGGTGTTATGAAACTCCACAGCAGTGAGGAGAGCTGGTTGGGCAACATCTCAGAGAATCCTCACAGTTATTGCAACCATTTTATTCTGCCAAAGGGAAACCCTAGTAATGGAAATTTCCATAGCTGACATCCTTTCTTGACATCCTTATGCTTTCTGTTGCCATGACTCACAAGCAATGACCTGATGTGTAGGAGGTGAGAGTACTTGGAGGCTACCTTAAATAATGACTGTGGGACAGCTCTGTGAATGCAAGCTTCAGATTTCAATTTTTCAACCCCAGAATGATGTTGTGTAAATCTATGGCCTGATCCCCAGTCTCCTACAGATTTCAGAGATAGGCACACTTCTCAGGGAAGCCACAGAGGCTGCCGGCACTCTGGTGGTGGCATGATCTCTAGCCTGAATTGGTAGATGTAATCTGGCTAGCTCATAATAAACTTAATGCAATTAGACACCCACTTAAATAGCCTCTGGCTAACTGTCTGACTTTCTGTCCTATCTGTGAAACCAGCAAACAACATTGGGGAAACTGAAACCTTCAGTCCTATCCTGATTTTAAAAAGAGCTCTGTGTATATCCAGAGTATGCAATCTGACTTCATTGTGTCAGAGTCAGGTTTTGAAAAAATAATAATCAAATAAGTAATCTAGTGCAAAAGTAAGGATGAGACCATGGTATGTAGAAGCTCTAACATGAGACATAAACATGACTCTGTCCTTATGGAATTCAGTGACCTTACCATGCCAGCATTTCCCTATTTCATGGGCAAAGGAAAAGATAAAAATGCATGAGTTTCATAACAGTTTCTTCACAGTATCTGTTTTAGAGGTTATTATTACATTTGTCAGCATCCAACACATGTTTCTCACCAGCTTCAGCAGTCATTTGTTAACCAGCTTAGCAAGGTGAACTAACTGTAGTATGTGAGGATATCCAAAGGTATGTGAGACAGGGCTCTCTCTCTGTCATCTCTAGTAATATCTTAGTATGTCCACATGAAAAACAGCCCTGAGATATTTGCTGCTTGTCTTGCTAAGATGAGGGTTTCAGGAATTTGAATTTCTTTTGAGGGAGTCCACAGGACACATCTGTCAAAGGCGTTCTCTCAAAAGAGAGATCTGTAGCCCATCAGGCCAAGTACTGCAAGGTGCCTCATGGCCATGTTGGCTTGGACCTCCTTTGCATCAAGTGGGAACACCACAGCTCCCTTGGAGGTCTAAGGCATACTGTCATGGTTTAACTCCAGTTGGCAACTAAGGACCACACAGCTGCTCACTCACTCCCCCCTGCTGGGATGAGGGAGAGAATAGAAAGGATAAAAGTGAGAAAACTTGTGGACTGAGATAAAGACAGTTTAATAAGTAAAGCAGAAGTCATGCACACAACCAAAACAAAACAAGGAATTCATTCACTGCTTCCCATTGGCAGGCAGGTGTTCAGCTATCTTCAGGAAAGCAGGCCTCC
>JAOXNO010000001.1:167381563-167436436 GCA_028565335.1 Limnodromus scolopaceus
AGCAATTCTTTCTTTAAGTGGATCACTAATAGCAGTAATATGCACAATATTTAGAGCACTCATCATACTTCCAGTTTCTACATCTGTATTTATTATATATTCTTTTTTGTTCCTACCCTTTACTGTAACTACAGAATGAAGGATTCTTCCCACTGAAGAACAGTTAGTGAAGAATGGAAATTATACAGACCTCCATAACTGTGAGTTGGGGAAGCACTATTCCTAAAAAAATTTACAAAATGGAGGACACCAAATTAAGCTACTAGCAGAAGTGCTGTAGAACTTTTTCATACACTGCCTGACTATATATTCCATGTATGGACAGAGGGATAAAAGCATTAATGGGTTTGAAGTGGAATTAGACAACCATGGCAGAAGAGTTCATCTGCTAAGTACAGACACAGTTAAGTGTCTAACATCACTGTTTCACTGTTAAATACAATGATTTTGATACAACTCCAAACCCTTCAGTTTATAAAAATCAAAAAAAAATATGTTAAGAATAGATACCTTACTCATTTATAGAAACTTAGTCTAAACAACTGCTTCTAGGTAGTGTCAAAGACAGAGCTATGGGGATATTTGTCTTTCTTGGCCTTGCGTTTCTTATTCTCTTTTTTCCCCTGAGGCCACTGACAAAGGTGGATGTCACAGAATCACGGAACTGTCAGAGTTGGAAGGGACCTCTAGAGATCATCTAGTCCAACTCCCCTGCTAAAGCAGGAACGCCTAGAGCACATCACTCAGGAAGTAAGGTGTTTATTTTATAGTCATACCACTACATAAACAAACGATTTAGGAAGGTTCCTTTTATTACATCTTCTCTGAGCTCTTTTAACAGCTTCTTGCACCTTAGATACCTCCTTGATAACCTACAGAACTTCAAACTGACCCTTAGGAAATGGAAAATCTTCAAAGGGAAGAGGTATATCCAAGACACCTTCTAGCAAAGCTCTGGATTCTAACTCTAGGCTCCTTCCATGAGAACAATGAATGGAAATATTTGAGGTAGCTCATTCAGACATAGGCAAATACAAGCTACTACACTCACTGTTCATCTGCTTGCTGATCCTGGGTTCTGGGAGAGATTTGAAAAGTTGAACCTCACGTTTTGAGTAGGATAGGGAATGCCAAGCTCTGAGAGAAATTGCGTGTGGGCTTTTGAGAAAGATTGTTTTTTAATGACCATGTAAAACTTCATCTACTGCCAAATATGCTACAAACACAGAAGAGCAAATTAAAATTTTTTGAAACAGAACAGTATGAAAATTTCTAACAAGTGGAATTAAAATGATCAGAAAGTCCTGTGAGAATTTTCTGAGAGAACATGGAGACATTGCTTCTGTGGAAGACATGTTGCTCACAGTCAATGATGATAGAAGCAGTTAATTACAGTACTAGGCTGGAGGTACAGTTGTATGTAATGTTTGGCTAACCACAGATGGTATGCTCTATCTATCCATACACTTTCTTGTCTTCATTGCACGATCTTGACTGATTGAATATAGCTGACAAAAGAGGTTTTTTGGTAGAAATAGTGTGTTTAATAATTTTCTCTAGCCTTCATATTACTCATACATTTTCTTTTTAATGTTACTTGAATATATATTCTTAAAATGTGTTTCCTTTTCTTATAAAAACTGTTGGTAGGAAACACGTTTTTCCTAGCTTTATGTGAAATGGAAAAAAAACTGAGAGAAAAAGGCTCTATTATATATTATATATTATACAGAAAGTATATATAAGCTCTACGAAGCTTAAAACTTGCATTTATAGTGAATACCACCAGCACCATAATCCAGTCATATGTTATAGAGTGAACTCATGTTTGTGGACTTGTAAAGCCAATCATAAATAACCAATGGAAAAATAAATTAAAATATTTAAGTGGACGCACAGACACAGAGGCATCAGAGCTGAGCAGGGCTTGCTATACGTCAGTTATGGATGCAAGAATGGAGCTCAAGAGTTTGTTCTTCAGTTTTCCCCACTCCTTCTCAACTACTCATTCATTCAGGTGTTAGAGGTAGCACATGGAGACGTCACCCAGAGTGAGTTTCTCTGACGTCAATAAAAATCGTAGTGTAATGTAAATAATACCTTATCTGTGTTACTAATTGAGGGCTAAATTGCGACCTGAGAGATAGAGAATGGATTGGGAAATAAAGGACTGTTCGATGACAGCAAGAATGGCAGAATTTGGACCTCGGAGCAAGATTCCTCAAGTGAAGGCCTGGAGGCCAAATGCAGCTCGTGATGCCCAGCCAAAGCTCCTGACAAATGAGCCTGCCCAGGGAGCGGCCTCAAATCCAGATGGGGTGAGTGATAAGAGTCCAGGGATCTTATGCATATGCACGAGGCAGGGAGAAGTAGCTGCAAGTAGCAGCTACAAGAGCAAAAGCACATTGCACTCCTCCTGTTCACGTGTGCGTCTTGAGCATACTCCTATTTGGCTTTTGATCTGTCTGCTCTTCTTTGTTATTTTTTTGTCTCCTTTCAAAAAGAGTATACGCTGGTATTTTTTTTGTTCCCAACTACTCAGTTCTCAGTGGAATGTTAAAAGTAAATTCCTTGAAGATGTTTCAGTAGTCCTTCACCTAATTTTTGTTAAAAGAAGCCAAAATTGGGGCTCTAAAGTACACGAGTGAATTTAATTCTCCATGTATCTGGTATTTCTGCTTCCTCTTTTCTTAAGCTGGTTCATCCAAACAAGTGCTTTGGCTTGAATTCTCAAAATATCATAAAATTTTGCACATAAGTAAATGCTTCAAATATAGTTCCATGTTTGTCAGATGGTGAATATGTTTTAATGACTGTAATAAAAAGTAGAAACACAGGACTAGAACAGTCAACAGGGTAAGTACATATGGTACATTTACATAACATACCTTTTAATAACTAGAATAGGATTATTGGCAATGCCTGTTTACCTATGATAAGTCACAATGGGTACATTTACACAGACAATCTGCTAGGGAACTTATTCACCAGATCCTTGATGGTCACGCTGCTTGAATCTTACCTCACTTCTTGGCCCTGTCTTTAAGCTTGTCCCTCCATGCAACCTCCAGGATGAGCCTGCTGTAAAAAGGACTGGTGCTAAGCAGCATTGATGCAAGCCAGCCAGCATCACTTGGCCTCCAGGTGAAGGGATGGTCCCCTTTTGATGGTTTCTTTTTGACAGCCTCATTTCATACACATACACAGATGCTTGCGCATCAGATTAGCACGCTCTTATTTTTACCTGGCTTTACATGCGTTTTTATTTCAACCTGGTAATTACAGCATTAGGTTGATAGGAAGACAGATGGGGTGTCAGCATAGCAATCAAATTTTGTGTGCCTTTCCCAGAAGTTGTCCTGTAAGTGTTGAGACACGAGAAGCACAAAGGCTGAAGAAACCTGACAACCTGCCAAACTCTGCTGGATTAACCTGTGAGGCATCATTTTGACACTTATTAGTGAATAAGAGAGAATAAGTGAGTATTAGTGAATAAGAGAGAAATAAAGTTATATCCCTTAATATGCCCCATAATATGTCCCTTAGAACTTACAGGGCAGTGCAAATCCTGTCCCTGTTGAGTTCCCCTGGAGAATGCCTTGGGTGATGGGACTCCTAACTTGAACACCTCAGTTGGGAGGCTAAAATTGTGAATGAAGGCCAAAACCCTGCTGCTGTCCTTGCAATCAAAACCTGTCCTGCATAATATATTATCTCATATTATTCCAGCAATATGTTTATGCTGCATATACTTGAAGGCACACAGCTTTATTATTCTAGCTGTCATCTTTTTTAAAAAATATAGATCTTCTAGTATATTTTTTATGCTACAGTTTCATGATTCATTCCAGCTTGGCTTCGACACAACATTTTTCCACCCACATCGAAAAGCATGCCAAGCCTCCGAGGTTTTGCAATATTCTTTTGTAGTATTACTTTTATCAGGCAATCAAGTAAATATTAATATAACTTTTTTTTTAAGGAAAAGCAACTTTTGCTGCCAACTGCACAACTTTCCGTGTGATAATACGAAGTATCAACATGTATCTTCTTTGAAAAATTCAGCCTATATACTCCTAAACATTTGTAGCTTTCGACTGCTCGTGGATATGAACGTAATATCACAGGTATTTCTACTTCTTTTTTTTTTTCCCATATAGATTTTTTGTGTTGATCAGGACTCAAAGTACGTTCATTTTATTTACGTGAGCATTCACATTTCATTCAGAGTAGGTAAAACCCAGCAGCTTTATGAGCATAGCTATGTGCTCGGGTGTACATACAGTTATGCTGGCATGTAAGTTTTAATGCTATTATCACTTATTCTAGATCCTGAACAGGCATAACCTGCAGCAGTTTCAGTACTTCCAAGACTGTGATAGCGTGTTTAGACTGACGTCTTTTACCACATTAACAATATAATTAAACCAGACAAACTTTCAGGTCTAAATCTGATGTCAGAGCATAAGAATCTGCCTCATATATGCTTCAAATGATGGGTTTTGGATGATTATTTTGGAGACGGCTGAGCACATAGATACATAAAAGATACTGCCCTGTTTCACAATCTTTTTGCGTGATGAATCACTTTTGCTCACATACGTGAATAAGTATTGTGGCACTTCAAGTGAATGCAATCAAAAGTAAAAGTTGCAGAGTAGAACCCATAAAATATGTAATATAGCAGATAAGCTTTCCAGTCATGCTGTGAAATAAGATTGTTTATTATTTCCTGTCATATCACTGCATGGCAATTTTCAGTTCATGATCCGGTGGTTCCTGCCCAGCATCCTTTCTAAGCTTTTTAATCCACAGCTACAGGAATATAGCTACCATGTTTAACCTATGGCTACAGGCTATGTATAAATCTAGTTCCTGGTCATTAACAAACCAGATGAGACACATGTTCCTTGTATTAGTTAACAAACACATGCACAAAAAATCTATTTCAGGATAACTGAAAGGAATTTATTGTATAACTTTCAGTTCAACCACCAAACCCCAAAATCCATTATTTGCACAGTTCTATTTCCAGCATGTGTAAATATGGCATTCCTATTCATTAATAGTACCACAACCTACTTCTGTCCTTTCTTCCCTGTGAATAGGTCTATTCTTCACCCTGCCAGCAGTTGTTTACCACTTCCATTACGTCCATTATGAGATATGGGGGAGAATTCAGCTTGCCTGAATTTAAGCTATGCAACACAGGTGTTTATATCTGAGCTTGTCCAAATTCCCATCAGAGACAAGGGAAAGCTCAGATCCAGTTCAGTTTCCTAAACATAGAGGTCGTACTGATGTGTTAGATGCTGTGTGCTGTCACCCTTAGGCTGCTCCAGAAGAGAATGGGTCACCCCTAGGTCTTGTATCTTATCTGCAGGCTTCATGCAGAGATTTCATATTCTTGATGGCATCCCAAATGGCACAAGAAGACTGTGCTTAGGCAACCTTCAAACTCTCCATTAACTTTAATAGGAGCTTAACACCTAATTGAGGTGCAGATAACTACACTGCAGAGACCATAAATTAGGCTGAACTGAATCCCGCACACTCAGACTTGAGGGGAACAGACATTCATCTGTTTTGGGGCTTGTGGAGACTTCCCTGACTAACCTATCCTGACTTATTTAGGACTATTTTGAATCCAGACGTCCTTCTCGTGAGATGTTTTTTCCTTTGCAACTATACCTAAAGTCCTTACACAGACTGAAGAATCCCCTATCATTTGTACAAAGAAAGTGAAAGTAATTTATATATTTTGTACAGTCATTTACATGAATGTAAACCATTACTGTCTGGTGTAATAAAACAAGCAATAAAAAAAAAAAGTCAAAAGGATCATCTGCACACAGAGTGCTAACTTTGTCCCAAGGAGATTAACTAATGCCCAAGTGTCTGTAGGAACTTTCTCTAAAAGGAAACATAGGTTTTTCAGTACTCAATACTTCAATATTCAGTACTTTCAATACTCTTCCTGCATTTTTAATTTTAAATGCCAGCAAGAGTAAAGTAAATGTAGACATTAAAAAAAAAAAAGAGGGGTGAAACTAGGTACTATGGAGAAAGCTACAATCATCACCATCTGTAGCCTATATTACACTCAACAGTGGACAGGAGAATACTCACCCACAAGTGACCAAAATAAGTTGACATTCCTAAAGTTTCTCAGGGCAGTGAGAACAACACATCTTTCTAAGACAACAGACAAAATTTTAAAGGGCACTGTCCCACTCATGTCGCAGACAAATCGAATAGCTACAAATTGCAATGAGGTGGTTCTGGACCATTTATCGACCTGTCTCAGAGCTCTGCAGTGAGCCTCTCAAAACCTGAGGTATGTAAGTCTACATCTGCATTAGCTAATACAGAGCAATGGGAGTAGGTGTTGAGGAATGATGTGTGCATTGCATGCATGTCAGGGGTTTGACGTCAGACTAGTTCTAGTTTGGCCCTGTTGACTGAATTTCCATTAGCAATTCAAGAGTGTTAAGTAGTCGTCTGGAGCATATTTTCTAGTTAGTGTCATCCAAAAGGAATCCAGCTTGCATACTTTGAGAGGCTCCATGATGCAAACCAAAGCTTCACTGGCCAGCAGGTCGAGGGAGGTGATTCTAACCCTCTACTCCACTCCAGTCACACTCCCCCTGGAGTGCTGTATCCTGCTCTGGAGCCCTCAGCACAAGAAAGACATGGACCTGTTGGAACGAGTCCAGCTGAGGGCCACAAAAATGATCAGAGGGATGAAACACCTTCCCTATGAGGACAGGCTGAGAGAGTTCGGGCTGTTCAGCCTGCAGAAGAGAAGGCTCCGGGGAACTTCTTGCAGCTGTTCAATACTTAAAGGGGGCTTATAAGAAAGATGGGGAGCAGGGGCTGTTGCAGTAGGACGAGGGATAACGGCTTTAAAGTAAAAAAGTGGGTTTTTAGACCAGAGGGAAGGAAGAAATTTTTTATGACGAGGGTGGTGAAACACTGGAACAGGTTTCCCAGAGAGGTGGTAGATGCTCCATCCATGGAAAGAATCAACATCAGGTTGGACAGGACTTTGATCTAGTTGAAGATGCCCTGGCCATTGCAGAGGGGAATTTGACTAGATTGCCTTTTAAGGTCTCTTCCAACCCAAACCATTCTATGATTTCCTTCAAAGTAGCACTCCCAACCCAAACTAAAACAGTAATAAAGATCTGTCCTTCAGCACCTTCTCCTATCTTCTGATTTTGGTAGTATGTTCTGCTTGAGGTTCTTGGGACACCTTTGTACACTGTATACATCCATTAATCTCCAGACATATTTTTGTCCTCTAACAGGAGTATTCATTGGGCTAGAAAAAAATTAAAAGTCTGGGCTGATGCAGTTATCCGTGTCCTTACATGATATGACTGTGGTTGCCTGCGTCCATTTCCCAAATTACAGATGTACATCAAAGAAGTTATCATAATTACCATTCTTCATTAGAAGTTCAGCACAGTCTTCAGAAAATGAATTGTCAGCAATGTAATGCATTAAATAAACAGGGTTATAGCAAGATTTTTGCACTCGTTCTATGACTGTTCTAATGGCTTCTCGCACCATTTCCTGCTACCTTTTCCCAGTTCTCTGTATAAAGCAGTGTATATGTATTTTACCAATTTCATAGTCACTGTCCTCTCAATGCATCTCATTTGTAACTTTTTTGAATCTTTACATTCGGTGATGTAGTAAATGGAGCACAAAGGGTTAACCAGATTCCAAAGGATGCTATTTAACAATGGTTGGCCTTCTGAATCATGGATTAGCAAATAATTATTTGTTCTGATGATGTAATATTTGTAACTTACAGTAATGTTACTAAAGGGAGGAGTTCTGTGAAAATTGGTTTGAACTGGTCTCTCTGGTTTATGATCCTTCCTGTTCCCCTGCTCATGCACTGACTTAATCTTACTCAGTAAACACACTTGTTTCCTAATTCTCCTTCAGACTCTAATTTGCAAACAGCTTGGAGGAATCCTACTTTCAACCCCAAAAGCATCAAGAAAAAAAAAGTTTTTCTTAGCACTGAAAAGGAAAAGAAAGTATCTTAGCGCTGGAAAATTATTTACTTCCAGTCATTGCATTCTAATTCAACATAAAATTAACTCCCTGGAGACTGTTGATAAATACATTCATCTTTTCAGCTTTCATTTGGCCAAGAATCTGGAGTATATCAAGAGTTTCTTTTTAAGGCTGTTCCTGCAAGGCAATAATAAATGTTACTTATTCTTATTAACGGTAAGAAAAAAAATAATTAGATTATATCAATATATTTGCTACCAAAAGCATATAATGTTTAAAGCACTTTTAGATATTCTGATGATTTTTTTTCTATAGGTGCTAAAAATTGCTATTTTGCCAGGGCTGTAACCTTTCTCGGGAATACCTTGAATACTTACTGATAAGTCCTGAAATGGAATTCTGGGGTTTTTTTCCCTATTTCCATCCCTTTTCTAACACAGACAAGTGAGCAGGAGTAAGGATTATCTCATAGCCTTGTACTCATTCACCCCAGCAGTGACCACTGTTGAAAAATCAGCACTTGTCATCTGTTGTCACACCACAAAATATACCATAACATGTAAAATAGATGGTTACTTTCAAGTATTATGTGCTAATACAGGGAGTATTTCTGTTAATGAAGGCTAATAAATATTTGCTTTCTAATGATACCATAACGTGTCTCTGATTGCGTACAATGAAATAAAACATATGTGACAGACTGGATGCATTCAAGATGGACAATCCCGCTTAGACGGTGGAGGGAACAGGAAGGAGGAAGCCATTATTCTGCATGATGGACTGTGATTGTGGATTTCACAGTTGGAGGATGGAGGTTCCTGCCAAATGCCAAGCCACCTCCTCTGCATGCGGCTGCACTGTTTCTCAACTTACAAACCACCTTGATGACATAGTCCTGAGCACAGTCCACTGCTGACTCGCATCTGTTATCTGTAATAGAACCACAACACTGCCTCTTAACGTGACATGAAAGATTTCTTGCTGCTCAGATAAAGTGGACTTTTACAAGAAGTTCAGTGATATCAGTACCAGCGCCTTGCCAACGAGCAGCAGCAAAGCTGTTTCTTTTCTGAGAATCGCTGTTTATAAATTGTTTTCCCAGCTGAACATTGAAGATTATGTGTACTGTTCAATGGAAGGGCAAGTTAACTCAAAAAACAAATACAGTAAGCATACATATAGGATTATGTGAGAATGTTCCCAAACTGTGAAATAACTCAAATAGATAGGCATGCACTGATGCACAGGTCAATCAAGTCACAGCATGCTTTTCTTTAGTTTAATAGTAGATACTCTGCAAATAATCATAACATTTTCAGTTGTACACTGCATAGTCAAACAATATCATAAATGGATTTTTTGTGTGTGTATTCCTCATTTCATATTCTATTCAAACCACTGTAATATTTTTCTTTTTTATTTTTCTTTTTGTTTAAAATTGAATAAATTTCTGATGACTTTCTTACTATTGTTAGAAAATGCTTTGGCAAACAGCCATACTTGTTATCCACTTACAATATGTTGGCCTAGAACTTTTCTGAAAAGTATTCCTAATATCCTTAAACACTTAGCTTACTTTTGCATCTTAAAGCCAAATGATTTGGGTAGAATCCAGCAGTTTACTAGTAATGCAGTCCACTGATCTGCTACCAACAAAGACCACTGGAACTTCTCATTACTTTCCAACCCTTCACTCAGTCTTAAAGATGAGAATTGATAGCTGAACACCTCTCTTGTTGCTGGGACAGAAAGGCTGGTTAAAACTGTGAACACATTTCGTGTTAAATATAATTTCAAAATTTGCTTTGGTGCTGAGTCACAACCAAACCAAACATTTTTAAAATTGCCACAGAATAAAAATTTTTACATTGTTATTTTAAAAGTGAACTTGGAGGGGAATTCTGATGACAATCCAACTCAAAATTTCTCCTTGCAAGTAATATCATTTATATAGCTACAGTCATAGATATTTACTTAATTTTATGGCTTGATTGTGGAAGTCCGTAATAAAACACATGCCATTGCGTATTAGCTGAAACAGGATTGCAGGATAATGGAAAGATACAGCAAACAGCTGGCTTCTCTAATTAGTATGTCGAATGTTTACGTGCTCCTCTTGTTAAGTACCAAACTGTTTCATCAGAACAAAAACACGAGATACTTTGATCTAGAAAATAAGGTAAGATGTTTCAATGATACACTGCAGCCATAATTCATCCTACCTAACGTTAATCACCTATGTGAGGCATGTAAATTAGGGGGTTAGTCACCTCAGACTCCCTCTAATGTCGCAGGAGGAAGATGGGCACTTTCTCAGGGTGGCGGGGAGACTTGATGGCTCCACAAGAGTGGAGGGAGCTGCCATGGCTGGGCTGTAACGCTGGTGCCTCAGTGGTGCAGCTGAAGCTGGAGAGACCAAGTGCAGGCTCAGGCACTACCTCATACCTCCTGGTTTCCAAAACGAATCTAACAAAATAGCGTAATTGTTCCTATTTTGTCACTTGGTTTGGAGAGGTTTTTTTTTTGGTAGGAAACGTAAGAAAAATCTGTCTGATTCTACAACAGCTTCTATGTCATCAGAAAGGAAAGTACATTTGATCCAAATCATCCCACCAGCTTCAGCTGTGAGCACTGCAAAAGACCTGTATTACCAATCCACACAGGAAAAGGTGTGCGTTAATTATTTAGCAAAATGCATTTATGACTTCAGAAATAGCCTTTAACAAGATCCGGAAAGAAGCCAAGTCAACTTGCCCTTTGGCCTACAGGCAGGTCAAACAGAAGTGATGATTTTGAGGGACAAAATAAGGAGAGTAGGAGGACACCTGAACTGCAAGACGAATTCAGCAATAGGCATATAAATCCCTTGGGTAGTCTTCTTTGCATTCTCTGAATTATATGATTTCCTACTACACAAATGTGAACTCAGAATGCGTTATTGCAAGCCTATGGGAACACTGACATTATGGGATAGAATTGTCTAGGTTGGAAGGGACCTTTAAGATCATCTAGTCCAACAATCAATCTAACTCTGACAAAAAAACATCACTAAGCCACGTCTCTAAACACTATGTCAACCCGTCTTTTAAATACCTCCGGGGATGGTGCCTCAACCACTTCCCTGGGCAGCCCATTCCAATGCTTAATAACCTTTTCAGTGTAAAAATTTTTCCTAATATCCAATCTGAACCTCCCCTGGAGCAACTTGAGGCCGTTTCCTCTTGTCCTAGTGCCTGTGACTTGGGAGAAGAGACCGACCCCCACCTCTCTACAACCTCCTTTCAGGTTGTCTACAAAAGGCATCAAATATAATTGAGGTTAAGTGAGAAATACAGAGATCCAGAAAGACAAGTGGACTAAGAAAAAGCAAAATTATATCACTGAATGAAATAATTGCTAGGCTTTTGGTTAAGGTGGAAAGGAACTCAAATTGCCATTGTTTAGTCTTACGAAGGATAACAAAAATTAAGTACAGTTGTAGCCTGTGTGGCTGGCCATTTGAGTGGAAACCAAAACCCATGTATGAGGCTTTATGTATGCATCACAGGGAAGGTCAGGTGCCCCAAGACAGGACTGGAATCTACATTTTCACCATACTCGACGTTCAGGCACTTTCAGCTACTGTATAGCAAATACAAGGGTAAAGACATGTCTTTGCGTTCACAGTCCAGAACCTGCAAGTAGGTGCCTACATCTCCTCTTTCCGAAAGCATAATTCTGAAATGTGCTGGTGATGGAAATGTTGCTGCTTATTTACTACAGGTAAAGCTGTAGAGAACAAAGTGGGAGACCAGGATTTAATTTCTTCCGATCTTTGAAGTGTAAAATCTTCTACTTGTCTGAGTTGAATTGAAAGGATGTTGACCAGAAAGTATATGAATGGGCCTCGAAGGAGAGAGCTCTGCCCAAACCTACTTTGTGCAGGCGATTGAATAATATATCCCTGTGAAGGTACTTGTACAGTGGCTTTTGAATTTTCTGCTACACAGTAAAACAACTTCAAGAGGAAGAGTAGAGGGGGTGCATGAGGCCCCATCTCTCCGCCTCTAAACAATGTCACCCAGACCAATCGGACCAGGACCTTACACCTGTGGAGGACCTTTTCCTTGGAGAAAAGTTGGTTTCAACCCCTTCAGTCAGACCAAAGTGTTGAATCTAACTTCCTAAGTGAATGGCTTAACCACAGAGTATTGTATGAACGGTGGGTGGCAGATCCTCCTCCACTGTCTGATCTAAAAAAGCACCCACAAAGCATTTTCCAAGGAGCCTTCTGGGTGTGCGTTTGGTGTTTTTTGAGAATGTCTGCAGGTTTGAGCCCCCCCAGGAGACTTCAACAGAGGAGTGCCTAACTTCTTAGGTGGGAGATAGCTATCAGGCTGCTTAAACTGTTCTGGGCATGTGCCAAAGCAGAGCTCTGGACACCCAGAAGAGCTGAAGCTCAGACAGGCAGGTGCCTTCAGCAAGATTCAAATAAAGCACCTAAACACTTATGGTGCAACCAAGGCGAATTTCATCAAAGTAAAGGAACAGTGATTTTCCCAATAATGTTTGCCCCACTAAAGTACTCAAAATTTCCATTACAAAATTTACTTTGATGGTTAAAATTACACCACTGACACCTTGACTGAACTAAATGTGTAGACTGCCATTTCCCCGAGTGCATTTGGGATTTACAAAATAGGTATTCCATTGCCTAAGGCCCCCAAGGATCCCAATCTTCGAGGCATGCTTAGATCACGCCTAATGCATATCAACAGCACTGGGTTAAGCACAAGGCAGAGCTGCCACGGTCACTTTAATTCAAAAACAGTGGTGTAGGAGAAGTAGTGGTGGTGGTGGTGCTACCCACTTTTTGCATACTAGCCTACAGGATCGACATCCTACACAGCCACGGATGACCCAGGTTCATTGAATCCTGGCCTCAGACTGCATGCATGAGAGCAGATAAATCCTTCCTCATCAAGCTGTGGTGTGATCTGGCAAGACTTTTATAAGAAGGTGATTATTGTTTTTCTCATGGTATTCTTAATGAATTATATTTTGAAGAACTTATGGAAATTTTCCTGCCCCAGCTGATGTCCTGCACGGAACAGTTAGGTAAATTAACCTTTTCTGTTCAATAAGCTTCTCTGCTCTGTAAAAGAATAGCTCAATCTAATGTGTCATATTCCAGATGGATGGGGACTGCACCACAGCCACCTACCCCCGTCTGTGACTAGGATGAATTTAGCCCACTTCCACTGAAAAGGGCAAACAGTGACAGCAGCTGTCTGTTGGGACAAGACGATAACGAAGTGTGAATAACAAGCCTCCCTTTCACGTAGATATTATGCAGATTATTCTTATTTGGCAACACCCGGAGTTGCTGAGAAACTTAAACACATGCTGTTTGGTTAAGTAAACTATGAAAGAATATGGGAACCCAAAGGCACCGTAAAAAAAAAAAAAAAAAAATCTAAACAAACTAAACCAAAAAAAACCCAACCCCAACCTCATTGCCAGATTGCATTCAAAATTCTGCAAAGCTGGTGAATGTAGGCTGGAGAAAACAAAAGCCAGCAATGCTATCTATGACACAAGAAGAAAAATAGGAAACTCAGCACAGGGTTTAAAGATGTCTGCGGAGGTGGGTGAGTCACTGTTGCTCACACTTTGAAGTGAGTGAGACAAGCCCGTGCGTCATATATTATTTCCTCTTAATCTGCAGAGAACAGGCCATCCCAAGCCATTGATGGAAGCCAAACACTTCGAGCACAAACGAAACGTGACTGGACATGGGTTTCTCTTAGTCAAGCAACCTGGGAGCCTAGAACCACAAGTCAGACTCTGTCAGCAGTTGAAATACCTTTGGTTTACGGGTTAACAACCTGACGATAAAAATGAACTGTGGCTGAAACTAAGCCTACGTGGGCCCAGTGTAATTAGGAGCCAAGTTTCATACCGCTATAGGGCTGATACTACACCCACTGAAGTCAATGATAATCTTTCCATGAATAACAGAGCCAGGTCCTTTCATCTCTCAGTGCCTGTACTTATAGAACGGGGATAACGGTACTTTCTTTCTCCTATGTTTGCAACCTCATAAACACTTTGCAGCAAGGACTGACTCTTTCTAGGCACTCCATGTGGCATTTAACACCTTTGAATTCTTCTCTTGTTTGGAATTTGAAGCTAGAAGAAAACATTAGGACGGGCATGACACTTCCAGCAGACATGATGTTTGTTGTATACAGAGTACCACAGACTTGTGGAGATCTGAAGACATAAGTCTAGTACTGTGCTACTGCAGTACAGTTGAAGTACTACATCAGCAGGCAGCACAGCTGTTGAATACCTGAGAATTTTGTAGGAGTCTACAGGCACAGGTCTGACTCCATCAGTGAAGATAACTGCTAAGTTGAATAAATTGCATATTTATGTATCTTCTATTCATACAGTGCTCAACATACTACATTAAGAACAGTCTCTAGCACATACACGACATATGGCAAAAGAAAGCCTTGCATGATCTATATTTTATTGATCTGTATTGATCATTGAGATGAACCCTTCTTTTCATCTTTAAGACACTTACATGAAAGCATACTTGGTTTGTTGGTTTTTTTTCTTTATGGGAAGAAACTATACCTTGCATAGACTGTTATTATTCACTGTTTTGGAAGAGATGTTGATGGAGTTGTTAGTTTACGTCCTCTGTAGGTCTTGGGTCTTCTTTTGTTCTTTTTCTTTTCATGTAAATATATATTTACTTGAATATGACATGCTGGAAAAGTATTTTATTACGCTTTTGTACCAAAGTCCCACACCATCAAGTAGCATGCAAACATATACACTACATGAAAGGATACTAATTTTTATTTAGGCTGAAGTAGAGAGAGTCAAGCCCTTTCTAGGCTCTAAGCCCCTTATTAATGAATGCGATCAAGTAAAACGGTGTTAACACTTGAGAGGAATCTTTCCACAAGTATCCTTAGTTAGACCTCCAGATCCCATCAAACTGCTGCCATGTCACAGCATAGGTGAAAGATCATAATTTCAGGAGAAAAGCCAGAAGTAACATCCCACCAGTCCTTTGTAGTCTGCGGATCCCCTTCCATCTTGGAAACCTGGCGTCTCTCCTAGTGGAACTGCCTGTTTTAAGGCTAGAAAAATCTCTCAGAAAGATAGACTCTTACAAAACTTTTGTAAGCCAAATACTTTGTTGTTGCTCTTGGAAGAAAACAAATCCTTGGGCAACTGAGCATAGAAAATAGGGCTGAACAACCTGTTTAGAAATCCCAACCTGCCTAAACACAGCAAGTTTCAGCTTGACGAAGACTGATTGTGCTGAGGATGGCCTGAAGCCCACATAATGCAGCTAACTTCCGTGTCAGTTAGTTAGGAGCTTCAATGAGCTGGGGGAGACGCTTTTATTTAACGAGAAGGCTCCACTCAGCTATTGGAATTGGTTTAGCTTTGCTCACAAAATATAAACAAGAAAAGAAATATATATTGAAATAATCTGGGTGGCATTTTTTCCGTATTATAGACATTGTGATTTTGGAGATGTTTGTCGTGGGTTTATGGACGCCAGTATCTTCCACTGTTTATTCAGAAAGCTCTCAGATGTGGAAAATTTCCTTGAATGTCTCATGGTGGCAGTGGAAAAATGTAGAAGAAAGGAGCAGAGGGGACTGATTCACTACAGTGTTTTATTCCAAAACGACACATGGATGTAATACTGCTGGGATCGATTGAGTCATATGAACACACAATTAGGTGAAAGAGGTAGTGGATTTGGTTCAAAATATGTATTAATGTTTTGAGGAAGGGGATGCTGCCTCCTTCTACTTCAAAATAACGTGAAATGTTTTTTTATGTAAAACGGTAGTGGCTGCCAATAATTCACCAGGCTGGTTGAAAACACTTTCACATGACTGCAGGTAACCATATGTTATAAACTAGCTGAGACCTGGGAAAACACTCTAGGCAGTGGTAGGCAGACAGGTAAACTTAGCCTCATGCTTTGCTTTTAGAAGTTCCAGTACGTACTGCCGCAACCAGTTTTTGTTTTGTTTTTTTTCCCAGAGAGCCAGTCTGTAACCACAGACAAATGTTTTTCTCTGTTGAAACTCATCCTTATGGCACGACAGCCTGGCTAATTCTTGGTTATACTGCATACGTAATAAGAACGCTCGAACATAAAAGGGATGAAAGACCAAAGTGGGAGAATTTTCCCCTCAATCTTATTTTCCAGAAAAGCAAAATCTGGCTTACTCAGATCTTTTTGTTGGTTCCCAATGTGCAAACAGTGGAAGTGAACAGCAGTCACTGATGCCAGTTAGGTTTCTAAGTTTATTTATGAAATCTTTTTGTTGGGCTTCTCCTTTGTCATTTTTTTCCTACATATTCTTTCTTTCACACTCTGAATTGAACTCATTCTGTTCAATAGCCCATGATATACAGACCCTGTCTTCTAGTTTCAGTTGTCTAGAATCTGTCATCTAGTTTCTGTTTTGTTCACCTTTTGTGACTAACCTTGTAAATCATCCCTTATCTCACTTGTGTAATTGTGCCAATAAAAATTTCAATAAAATGACGTTAAGAGGCCTTGTGTTCATGTCCTATGACTTTGTCAAAGTACTCTAATTGGTAGTTTAAGGTGAAAAAAAAATTGTTCTTTGTTGCTTGCCCTAAAAATTCATCCTTGCTATCTGAAAGTCAAACTGCTATTTCTCCACACATTTAAAGAGCCATAATAATTTAGCTATGGAAATCTGGGTCCCAGTTCAGCAAAGCACAACTATTTGCTTAATAATGGATGAGAAGAGGCTGATCCAGCTCATGTTTCCATGTATGGGCTGTGCAAGGCCAGCCAAAGCTAGGGAAGTAAGAAAGTTATTTTCATAAGCAGCACAGGTGGGCACGACCAAAGGAAAACATATTAACTTCATATTTATGCGTATTTATGCTCCCATTTTCCATTCGGTTAGGGATCCTCTGCACTACACAGGTGCTCACCACGTCCCAGAGCAGGGTTGGAGCTGCCATTATGGACTGAGTTGGGTATTTCCAATGGGATCACGCTCACACAGAGCTGTTGTTCAGCTACACAGCTGCACTGAAGGAGCTAATACTCTCTTGTTTAGTCGTATTCCAACTGTCTTTACTCACGGTGAGTAATTCTTTTGAAGTCAGTGTGTCTACGCAAGTGAGTAATGGCCTCAGGATCCGGCCCTTCAACAGTGTATGACGTGTTATGTTTCAAATGCTTCTGCACTGTTGTTTTTAATGCTGCATTGCAATTTACCTACTGGAATTATCTTCTGAATAGCTTCTTTCCATGGATTCCATTATGTATATTCTTTTATTTATTACGTTTTCACTTTGATCTGCATGCCAATCAAGATAAGCTCAATAAAGATAGAATTTTAATGAACACAAGGAACTATGTGTAGCTGCAACAGCCAGTTTTACTAGTTTTATGGGTGTGTGCATTTATTTTTACTTGTGTAATATCCAGATTCTAAGGTTGCAGTGTGCGAAGCATTTTATATTCATTTGGTTGTTGTAAAGGACGAGATATCTCTATTATTTTCATTACTGTCATAAGTACCTCATTTTATCTGTTTGATATTTTTTGTTCAATTATACAGAAATAAAGGAGACTGTTAAGAAGAACAAATACTAAATAGAATCAAGACAAATGCTAACATCTTCCAGAGAGGACATATAGAAGTCTTTAAGAACAGGGACCACTAACAGTGAAATGTCTACCACCTGGCTCCAGATAGGTTATAGATGGATCTTTCTAAGGTCGGGATCAAAGAAACTTAAACCTGTTAAACCCTTTGCCTGGAGAAGAAAGGGTAGGAGACAAGCACCAGTTGCTGAGCATCTGTTTCTTCTAGTAGGAAAGATGTGGGACAGGACTGAGGGGAACACACTGAAAACACACAAGGAAGGACTAAGGCTTAGATGGAGACATGCAAGCCTTTTCGCATCTTTGTTTACTGTGATATATTTTTTTGATAAGTAATACATGGATTACCTGAATAAGGCATTCAACACAAGCTCTTGGTTTCTGTACGTCTCAAACCCAGTTAGGTTATGATCAGGAGATAGAGGTAGCCTTCCACAGTCCAAGGTCCATCCATAGAGTTGTTAGGGAGACAATTTATATCACAATAGACAGGGGTCAGGAGAAAGAGCAGGTTCCAATTGTGAGAGAGCTTTTTAAAAAAAAAAAGGAAAAAAGGAAGAAGTAGAGGTCTGTGGTAGAAAATGTCTTGCAAGAGGATATAAAACACAGCTTGTCCTGCAAAAATGGAGGGTGCTTTATCAGATAACAACCAGCAGAGCTGTGTAGGTACATGAAATTAGTCAAAATGTAAGGGTTAGACTTCATTGTCCGTAATGTTACAACATTAATGAAAGTAATCATTGCATCATAATCAAAGTGGTTGTTACCAAAGAGATGATATTTTGACTACAGTCAAGCATGCACTTTGTGTTCCTTTTCATTTTTCTGGCAACACTGAATTACCCCACCATTGAAGTCAACTGTGGGTGTTTGGACTATGGCACAACATGGAGAGCATGTCGAACCTATTTCACAACTCGTTGATTCTGGCAATTAAGTTGATACCAGCTGCCTGTCCAAGGTGCACATTACAATGCAAAGTATATTTCTGTACAGGTTTGCCATTCCTAACAGAATCGTGCATTTCCATAAAGTGTGAACTGCTAAAAGACATAGGAAAGATGTGTTTTCCCCCTTCTGGAGGTACCTTGCACCACTGTTGGTGTAGTGTTCTGGCTTCAGCCTTGGTTCCTGGGGTACGCTTACATGCATGCTGCATGATTCAAAGAACACACACAGGGCAAATTTGCACCAAGATCCAGAGCATTAAACTGCTGACAGATGCACTGGTTGAGCACCAATCTGCCCCTCTGAGTGAAACCTGGTATGAACCAAACTCATTTGCTTTCTGAATTCCAGTGACAAACACCTGCTTTTCTTTAGCAGAGATTTACTACAGCTTAGCAACTGGCAACAAAGAGGAATCAGCATCATGTGTTCACCCAGCCCTCAGTGAAACACCAGTGGGGTATGAAGAACCATCTCAGACTCACCCATCATAATTCTTTGCTGTATATTAAAAGTGTTATGACAAACAAGGTCAGATGCAGCTGTCCTCCAAATGAAGAAAGCAAAAGGCAGATTCTCTTCCCTAAATTTACCCTCACTTTCCAGTACTGTCTCAAAAGCATAAGGTATCATACTTCATAGAATCATAGAACCATAGAATAGTTTGGGTTGGAAGGAATCTTAGAAAGTCATCTAGTCCAGCTCTCCTGCAATGAGTCCAAACCCCCTTTTCAACTAGATCAGGTTGCTCAAAGTCCTATCCAACCTGATCTGGAATGTTTCCAGGGAGGGGGCATCTACCGCCTCTCTGGCAAACTCTTCCAGTGTTTCACCACGTTCATTGTAAAAAATTTCTTCCTGATATCTAGTTGAAAACTACCCTCTTTTATTTTAAACTCATTACTCCTCCTTGTACCGTAACAGGCCCTGCTGAAATGTTTGTCCCCATCTTTCTTATAAGCCCCCTTTAGGTATTGAGTGGCTGCAAGAAGGTCTCCCCAGAGCCTTCTCTTCTCCAGACTGAACAACCCCAACTCTCTCAGCCCGTTCTCATAGGAGAGATGCTCCAGCCCTCTGATCATTTTTGTGGACCTCCTCTGGACCCACTCCAGCAGGTCCATGTCTTTCCTGTGCTGAGGGCTCCAGAGCTGGATGCAGTACTCCAGGTGGGGTCTCACCTGGAGAGTGAGCAGAGCAGAGGGGCAGAATCATGTCCCTCAACCTGCTGGCCACATTTCTTTTGATACAGTCCAGGATGCAGTTAGCCTTCTGGACTGTGAGTGCACATTGTCAGCTCGTGTCCAGCTTTCCATCCACCAGTACCCCTAAGTCCTTCTCAGCAGGGCTGCTCTCAATCCCTTCATCACCCAGCCTGTATTGATACTGGGGATTGCCACAGCCTGGGTGCAGGACCCTGCACTTGGCCTTGTTGAACCTCACAAGGTTCACATATAGGCCTACTTGTCAATCTTTTCCAGGTCCCTCTGGATGGCATCCCATCCCTCAGGCATGTCAACATCATCAACCAGCTTGGTGTCATCTGCAAACTTGCTGAGGGTGAACTCAATCCCACTCTCCATGTCATTGGTGAAGGTATTAAACAGAACTGGTCCCAGTATGGACCCCCAAGGGACACCACTTGTCACTGTCTCCATCTGGACATTGAGCCATTGACCACTACCCTCTGGATGTGACCATCCAACCAATTCCTCATGCACCAAACCACCCACCCGTGAAATTCATCTCTTCCCAACTTAGAGAGAAAGATATTGTGGGGGACTTGTCAAAAGCCTTACAGAAGTCCAGATAGATGACACCTGTAACTCTTCCTTGCCCACTGATGTAGTCACTCCATCTCAGAAAGCCACTAGGTTGGTCAGGCAGGACTTGCACCTGGTGAAGCCATTCTGGCTGTCTCGAATCACCTCCCTGTCCTCAGCGTGCCTTAGGATGTGTTCCATGATCTGATCCCGATGTGCCACCAGGCACAGAGGTGAGGCTGACAGGTCAGTAGTTCCCAGTCCTCCTTTCTACCCTTTTTAAAAATGGGTGCAATGTTTCCTGTTTTGCAGTCACTGGGGACTTTACCTGACTGCTGTGACTTCAAATTTCATGGAGAGTGGCTTGGCAGCTACCTCAGCAAATTCCCTCAGGACTCTGGGATGCATCTTGTCAGTTCAAAGATTGCTAAATTTTAACCAGTTTCAAGAGTTCATCTGGCCATTTTCTTGATGACATAACTAAAGTGCATGTCGAGAAATCATAGAATCATAGAATCGTTTCCAGCAACATAAGCAGAGGTTGTAGCAGCTCAAGCAATAAGTGCCACAGAGATAATGATAATAATAATAATAGTAATAACAACAACATTGTTCAGTGTGGATGAAAAAGGGGAAGTATAGAAAACACATGGCTCTGCCAGAAGGATCAGAAAAAGCAGGATGGAGTACAAAAATGGGAATGAAGGATGAGATACAGCATATTATTGCCATAATGGGAAGAGTATATTATATACATATTTAAGAAGCAAGAAGCCTCTCAATGATGCAGGATGTTTGACTGCTCATGGTTTTTCAGTACCTCATCACAGAAATTGTTTATACTTCACTCTAAATGCGTGTACGAGAGGCTTTGGTGCTTGCTTTAAGCTTTTGCTCCAACACCCTGTCTCCCCTGTCAAGCTCATTCTATTTTTTCCAGAGTAGGACTTTTCCCCAACATGTCCTTAGTGCAACATTGGCCTGACTTAACCTTGACAGCCAGGTCTATGCTGTCTGTCCTCTGCATTTCTGCTGGGACAGCTCTATCACTGGATGTGGGATTTCCAGGTTTTGACAAACACGGATGTACCAGCAAGAGTTCTGTCCATACTGGCCATAGCCCTGGAAGAAGACTATTCTTATACTAGCTAAGAATTCCAGTGTAGACAGCTTCAAGCACAGAGTACACATCTCTCTGTATTTTGTTCAGATGTGACCATAAGCTTCTGCTTTGTTTCAGGGAAAGTATTATTTTGATTTGAAAGTAGTGGAAGAATCTCTGTTAATTTTCAAGCAGAAATTATGAAGTACAAATCATTTCTTTCCCTTTACTCAGGTCTGTGGTATAGCAAGGTTTGACTTTAAATCATTAGCAGAAAATTATTGCTAAAATTTTGGGATGAACAGCTGGATAAAAATCCATCCAATAAAAAAAAAAGTTATCTTTCTAACTTAATGAGTTAATGCCTTATTTGGTCCTGATACTTCCTTTGGTATAAGTTGTACAGTTAAGGCACAACACGGCATGAATATGGGTTGCATCCCAACCTCTGCACTTTCAAGAGCCAGTCCTGCTTCATTGGCTTCAAAGAAACCTGAAGAATGAGACCAGAATATAGTGCCCTACAGGCTGGGTAAATACATAGGAAGGCTGTGCAGCTTTGCAGGTTCCATCAAGGAAAGCCAAGAGCAAGAAAAAGGTGTTCACCCATTACTATAAGGAAAATGAATGGTATATACCAGGCAAACAATTTCACCTCCCTCGCCCCAAAGGGAAAGTAACCACATGAGGTGCATCCTTGGTGTACTCACACCTTCCCGGGTGAGCAGGCTGGAATAACGAGCAACTCTCCTGAGATCCCTGCAGGTGCGTGAAACTGTGCTTGAACTCTTCCCAAGAAAGAGTCACGTTGGGGTTGGTGGAGAGGGAATTTAAGAGGAATCCCTGGTAAAATCTTGCTGGGCAGAGGAAACATCCCATGCAGGTCTGCTGACAGCACGAAACCAAAAGGTGAGGCAGCGCACATACATAATCTATCAGTCGGTTTGACATGTGTGGGGTGGCTTCACTGAGGTGACTTCATGCCTCGGAGATCTGCTGAGCCATGCTGCCAGGCGGCCTGCCTCGCTCATCCCCCAGGGCTGCAACTTTTTCTCCGCTGCCACCATCCCTCTGGGAGAAGTCTTCCCTTCTTGGTTGTGCTGGGAATCTGTGGCCCATGGGCTGGGCTGGGTCTGGAGCTCCGTTCCAGAGGACCTGCAGTCACTCTGGAAGGAGGAAGGCGGACACAGGCATCTCGCTACTGCATGGAAAGAGAATGCTAATTGTGTTTCTAGTTAGCACAGGAGAAGCCTATTGTCGGTGTTGATGCGAGAATGAACCAAAATCCCAGATAAACCCTAAGTTTAAAACAAAAGTCCCATCCTGTGGCTGTAGAACCTCCTCTGTCCAGGAATCTGTGGCAAATGATACAGCAGAGTTACATCAGGTGCAGCGACGTCTGATCCTTCATGCGCCATAAAGCAGATGGTTTATCACCTAACTCCCCACACAACGGAGCCTGCGTTATTATTACCATGAGCATAACCTTGTGCTCTCTCGTTGATTTATTTGTGTGTGTCTCTTCTGCTAACAAATGGATTTTGTAGTGAGCTCTAATGACGGGACACAACTACTTTCGCTGAAAGAAATGTGGATTTAAATCAAAACATTTTTTAAAATTAGTGTCACATTCACAACTTTTTTCTAAAGCAAAACTGTCTCTCCGTTTCCTTTGCCGCAACAATAAATGAAGCATTTGGGTTTGCTTTTAAGCAGAATGCAAAATTCAATTTGAAATCTGCACAGCACATTTGATTTTCAATCAATCCAAGATGATTTCTTAAATGACAACAAAATCTTATCAAGATGTCAAGAAAGTCAATTATTCTCACAATCTTGTCTCATTGACTATACTAAGGGCAGCATTCCTGAGGACAATGCTTGTAGGTAAGTATACTTTTAAAAGGAAAATGCTCTGAAACAAAAAGCATTGCAAAGTGATGCAAATGAAGTAAATGTGATGCAAATGAACCCCCCTAGTGCCAGTGAAAAATGCTTTGAAATATGGCTTTGAAACTGAAGGAACTGAATAAATAAAAAGTTTTCAGAATCATGTATTTTACAATTAAATATCAGTATGTCCATTAAATACAAATGTAACAATTTGAGACAGATTAAAACGTTACCCGCTGTGATTAAATATGTGAGGAAACATATTAAAGAGGTATTTATCATCTAACAATCACCTATAACATAATGTAAAACCCTTTGAAACATAATTCTGATTTAGAAAAGGCCTCCTAAAGCTTCAATGTGAATATTCATTAAAATCATCAAGTGCTAAGACAACACTGACATCAGAATTACAAAATTATCTGTCTGTGGGAAAAAAAACGGTAGGGTGCCATGTTAAAAATATACCATCAAAAAAACGTCTATTTAAAATAATAAATTTTAAATAGATAATTTATTTTTTAGATAATTAAATAAATATTAAATACTCTATTTAAAAATAGATGTTTGATTTTGTTTTATAGTGTGGGTCAATGAATCAAAGCAATATAAGGCTGGAAATGACCTTAAGAGGTTGATGAGGAGTAAGTATTCCCAGATCTTTTCTACAGGCATTTTTGTAGCCCATCCTTAAAAGCCTCCAAAAAAGGAGATTTTCTATTCCCTCAAGTGAACCTGTCTTTTTATGGTAATCTTCTTACTGTAGTAGACTTTTGCATTCGCTCCTCAGCCTTCCCCTTTTAGACCAGGCAGTTCTTTTTCTATGGCTCTTCTTTTGTATGTCATGTTTTCTAAACCTCTTACTCTGCCTGTTACCTTCACTTGGCATTTGCCTACATCCTTGTTCAAGTGCAGCATCCAAAGTGGGCAGAGTCTTCCAGACAAGGTTTCACCAATGCCAAACAGAGCTAAACAGTCGCCTCCTGTCCCTTACAGGTAATGTTCTTAATCACATCGTGCTGAATTTGTCTTCTTCACAACAGCCTCAGACAGCTGACATGGTTTGTGCTTCACAGGAGTCTCCAAATCCTTTCCTGTTGTGCTGCTGTATCTCTAATTATTCTCTATTTTATTTGTATGTTGTATTTTTCCCTCTGAACCGCAGTTCTCTGCACTTCCCCTGCTTAGTTTCATTCTGTGGGTTTCAGGCCACCCCTCCACTTTGCCCATTTTATTTCTGAAACTGTCCTCCAAAGTGCTTGGAACATCATCCCTGCAAATTAACTGTGTGTGTGTGCTCTTTAGCCAGTTGTCTAGACCCTTAATGAAAATCCAGATGAGGGCTGTGACCAGGTTGAAAGCCTACAAGGAACCCACTTGGAAGGACCTCACAGTTTTGCAGTGGATCTCATGCTTACTCTTTAAAAAAGATGTTTCAGTCTGTCCTACTTCCCAGTTATTTCCTATAGACCGTGTTTCCTTACCCTGTTCATGACATCATGACAGACGGCGTCAGAAAAGTCTCACCAAAATATTTATCTGCTGTTCCTCTACCCTTCAGCATGTTAGTTATCCACTCAAAGAAGGAAAAGGGCACATTAAGGCAATACTTTCTCACTGAATCATGCAACAATCCTCACGTTCTAAAGTTCTAAGGTAAAGCAACTTCTAAAATAAATGCCTGACCTTTCCTATCAGTGGTTTAATAGACCTCCTATGTTTAAAAAAAGAAAAAAAAAATAAAGACACTCATACTACAGGTATGTATAAATACTTCTCATCAGACAGCAAATGAATAAAACTTATGCTTCACTTACAAACTGTTTGCTTTGGCATTTGCCATATAATGTGTCTGTACAAAGGGAAGGCTCAGTCATGTAACATAATTATTTTCCCACCTATTTTTGTCACAAAGTTTCCTGAAAGTGCAGTTTCTTTCTTCACTCTCTGTATGTAACCTCAAAATAGTAAAACGCTTATGTTGTGTAAATATCTTTTAAGGCATTTGATCTTTTCCCTCTTCTTTCCTCCTCTTCCATTAGCAGTTTTTATTGCAGCTGCTTGAATACAAGGTAATGAAAGCTCATGTTTCTGTTTACACTAGGTCTGTATTGGTACACAGAACAAGAGAGGAAACAAAAAAGTCTGGGCATCATTACAGAGATTGTCATCAAACAACCACTATTTTCTAGTTTGTACTTTAATCAGTGTCTGGAATGACACTTCGGGACCTGGCAGTTAACGCATTAAAGGGAATTTCTCAGAGACTTTGCAAAATACTATTTTATTTGTGTGTGCGGTGAAAGGCAGCATATTTTAACCTGGTAAATAATTTAAATTAGGTAAAAACTTATGCTGGTGTATGATGCATGATCAATAAGTGATTTGTGTTTGCGTAATGATTTCTGTTCTTCAGACAGGGTATGTGGCTCCTTTCAGCGTTACATGAGGATGGGAGGTGAATCAGCCTGTTACTTGCACACCCTAGGAGTCCTTTGGACTTTTCCAGGAGAGCAACGGAAAGTCTGCAACAGTGGGAATGGTGCTGTTATATCACCTGAGGGGTAAGGACGATAAGAAAAGAAAAGCTAGGTGGAGAGTGCATCATTCTTGTGGCTGTGAGGAGCTGTGTCTTCCTACACTATGGTACTAGGGCGCATGGCAAGAGAAGGAAACAGCCCAACAACAGCTTTTCCATAAGCACTCCATTTCTTGCTGAATTCCCTCTGCACAGTGACACAGGAGGTACTAAGGTCCAGTGGCCATTTCATCCACTGGTTTTGTAAGGTCTGAAGGCAGATTTACCATCACTCTGCGTGCTAGAGAAGGATTTTTCTTCTCCTTCACTTCATCTGATCCATTAAACCAATTCCTGTTTTCCTGTCCAGGGGATGGTCTAGGGGAGATAGGGAATCTACGAGATTCAGGCCTAAAATTTTCTGACATTTTGCTATTATTCATATTAAACACAGTGCAGCCAGGCTCACTTGAAAACAAGTAAGTCGTCTTGTGTCACTGATCCTTTGAACCAGTGTATTCGCAGCAGAAATACGATCATCTTTTGGTATATTTATTGCAATCGACACTATTAATATCAACGTTTCTAGAAGACAGTATTCCTAATTCTAAAAATAGTGCTTTAATCATCCAAGCCAGCCAGAGCCAGCCCCTCAGTTCTGGGCTAGCGGTTGCTTACCAAACCAGCTCTCCTCGCCCATCGATTAACCTCCAGCTTACCCATAACTCTTTCTTAAGGGACGGTCGACGATGTGACGGCAGCTTTCAGGGGCAGGACAGAGCTATCTGGAAACTACCCAGACCGAGTGAGAGCAACGTCAGGACGAAGTTTAGCACAAGCAACGTGTATACCTCAGGCAGGTAAATATTGGTGTGGTCAGCCCAAGGAGACCCCTGTACTGCTGCAGTTAGACTATTAGCTAATTTACCGCTAGTGTGGTGATACCAACACTGGCTACAGTGATGCCCTTGATTGAAGCACAGAAACACAATAAAAAGGAAGAGATTTACTAGGCTCGTTTTCTAATAGTTTTCAATAACAGCCAACACAGGCTGTCGATCCTTATTTGTTCTTCTAACTCAGTACATTTTGTAACGTTCAGTAAAAAGATCAAACACCCCAGCAGCAACACCTAAATGCCTTCGAATGTCTACACAAGAACTGAATTGGTATCATTTAAAGCATGTGAATCCAGCTAAAAACTGGACACAGTAGAAATACACGGGAATTTAGAAAACTGGAATATTTGCCTATTTGCAAGGAAAAAAGAGTCATACTGAATTGCGGTTTCAGTTGTGTCTAACTCAAAGGATCAAATTGGCTATCAGTGCATTATTGATATTCAAACTGATCAATGTGAAGGGTGTAGAACAAAAATTTTATTGAGAGAATGCTGGTAATATGCATTAAGAATTGAATATGGCTAGATAGATAGATACGTACGTACATACATACATAGACAGAGGGACAGATCTGGAATGAGGAACTGTCTACCCTGTACAAAGATAAGTGGTAGGGGAAACGTTCTATTTGTATTCGATTAGTACATAAATATTACAGTTTCCATGGTGTTGGTATTTGTCAAACTACTTTCTAAGGAGAAGTTCAAATACTGAATAGTTAAATGACTAAGAATGTCATTTGAATGTTAGTTACTTCAAAAACTTAGTATGTAACAATATCCACCCAAAGCATTTACAAATTCCAAACCACCACAATTATTTTTGAAATTATAACCCCTCCCATGAAATATGTATAAACAGAACTCTCCCTAGTGAGTGCTTGAAAATCTGGCCCTTTGGCCCCGGTCTTTGGTTCCTGGGTTAGTTAATTAATAGGTTTTTCCCAGAAAATAAATTTCATACAAATCTGAACAATGGACAAAGTCATGGAAAACGTGAACAGCTCATAGGCGAATCATGGACAGAAGAAACAGTTGGAGTTCTTCAAACAACTTGATAGATCATAGGATCTCTTATTTTGCTTAGTACCAGAAAGAGTGGGGTCCTGGTACATCTAAGAGGCAATGTGGTAATAAACCTGGAGATGGTTAGTGTAATTCTAGAGAGGAAATGACAGTCAAGTGTAGCAATCATTTAGTCTCTCTCTATTCCTGACATTCCTGTTAAATTTAACCTGTTTTTCCTAATTCCCCAAGCTACAGAAACTGCAGTTTGTTGAAATACATTACTGTGCAAGTGGGTTCTGCAATGGCTATTCTCTAATTACTACCTGGAGTACTAAAGAAACCATTATAGAACATGTTTAAGCATCTTTTAAAATCCCACTGCACCACATCTATATTTTTAGACACCTAAGTACTTACGAAAAGCTGTCTCTTTGCAGACTCATAATTTCAAGCCCACTGATAACCCATCGCACTCAGAGGATACTGTTCACACACTTGAAGTTACACATGTTCCCCAGTGCTTTGCAGAATAAGGGTCCATTTTATCTGTCATATGGAAGTACAAACAGCTGGAAACTCTTTATTAGGCAGCCGGAAGGGAGGGAAATAAAATGAGAATTTAATAAATCATAAAAATGTTCCAATGACTGGTTTTATATGAAAAATTCAAGCAAACTCCAAACATTCTTGGATGGAGGTCTCAAAAGCACATCAATGTATTCTGAGTAATGAAAACCCACCCTTGCGTTCACTTATTCCATTTACCCACTTGCTGGCTTCATCCTACACTTTTGAATAAGACAAACTCTCATTAAAACTAATGGCAGTTTTGCCTGAACATGCACCTGCAGGATCGGGCTTCAATTGCTGAAACTCACATTTACTCCCTGAAACTACCAGCAGATCAGCATGTTGATAAGCCCTGAATACATTACCGCAGGAGAACATACAAAGCTGCGTTTGAACAGGTGACATTTCCTTTTCAAGGCAGACCTGTTCAAAAGTTTAGCATTAATCATTTCCAGGCAGGCATAACAGAATTATCTACTATATCTGTCAACTTTCTGCTTCTTATAAAGGTAAACTTCTTCAATCTGTAGAAAGCTATGTCAAAAACAATAAAATAGAGCCACTGATTAACTACTCGGTGCAATTTAACAGCAGCATCAGAACTTGCTTCATCAACAGTTGCTACATGTCAGCAATATATGTGTGTATATATGTATACATGTCTATATACCGCTTGAAGTAAGAGACAATATTTGGTTTGGTTTCCTCAGGCTCAGTTCTGCAGAGCACTTGTGGTCCCAATTGCCTTTTCACAGATGAGCGAAAACACTGAACACACTGGCCTGGACTAGCAATTGATATCCATGTATGCTACGAGAGGGTGCAAGGGATGCACCTGCATCCTATTTTGAAGGGCCTCCATGGGCTTTGTTTCAAGTGCTTGAACTTCTACAACACACTGTTTGCAACAAAGGAAAGGAAAAAGCACTAGGGTACATCTAAGAGTGCCTGTAGCACTCCAGAGGCACCTACTAGCACCCACAGGGTTACCCAAGCGGCTGGGAAAGAGGATTGCCCCTGGCCCACCCCGGCTCCTGCTTGCCAGTGGGCTACACGGTGCATAGCAGGACTGTGAACTGAGAGGGAGTCCCTTGGACTCTGCGAAGTGGCGTTCAGCCACAGCTGGGGCTGCTTTTGCAGATTTTACCATTTGTAAATGCAGCCCAGCTGCACTTCACGCTAATGAATGACACTTGCATGGGACCGTGCTCCAGCATCAAAACTGGCCAACTCACAGGGTCCCATGCCATTAGTATTAAAACTCTCTTTCTCCCCAAGACAGGGTGGCCAGAATCACACAGCCACCTGGGAACATTCCCTGGCCTCTGCTGAGTCCCTAGTCGTGCCAGGGAATTGTTTCGGGGAGTGCTTGGTGGCCCGGGCCAAAAGCATGTCAGCGACTGCTCTGATGACTTCAGTTCCAGTGCCCCGGCACCATTTAATTTCCTCGTGGAGAGGCGGACTCAGTGCATGTGGTCTTGGGAGCAGCCTCAGGGAGCATCTCAGAGTGAATGTAGAAATATCCCTCAAGGCTATTGATGAGACAAGTAACTCCTTGATCTGAGCAAGATTATCAACATCTGGCCTGTAATTAACACCACTGTCCAAGCTGGCAATACACTGATACAGTAAATACTTAGCACTGTTGTAGCTGTCTCTGTTTTGATTAATGAGTGTGCATTTAACTAAACAGTATACATTAACTATTATTAACAGCACATTAATTGTTAACCACACATTACATAGACACTGTATTGGATAATTGCCTCTCTGTTAATACATTAATCAATATGCCTATAGATTAAATGATTAAAAAAAAAAAAACCTCATCAGTATATCAGAAATACATTTATTACATTACTACTCTGTGAGGATACTGATTAAAGAATTCTGAGCATTTAAATTCCTTTCGTAGTGGGGTATTTTTACTAATCTGTCTGTGGAAATAACACTTTACTTGTATGATCACCAAACAGCTACCACATTCCTGTAACCTCAGATCTTATCATCATCTCTACAACCTTTGCAGCACCAATTATCAAAGTTTACTCATTGAGAAGCTCCCATTCCACAATAAAATGTATTTCAGTGCCAGAGTAATACCTGAATAAGGCTTCCTGATAACCTCAAATCTGGGAGGTTGTATTTGGAATTAGACTCTTAGATTTTCATCTCTCTTTTTCTTCAACAGCAGCTTAAGCAAAACTGAGTAGGTACCCTGCTGCTACTTGAAAGCCCGAGCTAGTCCATGGATGGAGAAGGCCTTATGTTTGTTGGTGCAGTGTTGAACGTGCTGAACTCTGCAATTATGAGTAACTGGGGACAGGACTGGGAGAAGCCTACAACATTGGGCTTAACCAGCATGTGAGCACCTACATCCAAGCCTATTTTCCTGCAACTTCCCAGTACCACCGCAGGCACCTCACTTCCACAAATGCTTGCCTTTTTGACTCAGGAAGTTCCCCACACACCTAGAATTGTGCCCCGGGCATATTTCCTCCATGAGAGCTGAGAAACTTGGCCCCTGCTCAAGCATCAGCCTCACTGGGATCCACAGCCTGAGGAACTTTGGTCCGTTGGTCTTTTCTAAGGTATCCTACACACTGCCTGAATGCATCTGCCTCCATACAACAGGGTGGCTCATACCACTTTTTGTAAAACATAGCCAAAGGAAGAGCTGCCAACAACTGCTTTGTATATAACAATTTAGTGGCTAGGGTGTTTGTGACGGATCAGTGATATGGAACCTATGGTAGTTTCCCATCTGGAATGTTTCAGCTACCCATCTTCAAAGTCCTTAGGGAGTCCTCCAGCCACTGCTGTGTTGAAGTTGCCAGGCAGTACAAAAAACAAACACAGGGACCTAGGGAGAGAAAAAGCAAGAAAGGGTATGATTCTGCAGCCATCACCAAGGAGAAGAGTCCTAGGTGTTGGTCCTTGTTCCAAGACTTGTTTGTATATTTTCTCTAATGATTATTTCATGTAAACAGTCCTTGTATGAGGGATGGGAACCTCTGGGGCTGATCCAAAGCCCATTGAAGTCAATAGAAATCAAAGCCAACTGAAGTCAATAGAAAGTTTTCCACAGATTTCAGTAGGCTTTGGATCACTTCGGGAATACTTCTTGGGTGGTAAAGGCTCCATGCCAATGCACTGAAGGCATGCACCGATTGCATACTAACACACACGTTGTTGTGGCTTATTGCTGTATTGGAACCAGCCTTTGAAAACTATCATAATATCCTGAGGCAAACTAGAGAGTCAATTATTCAAAATGTTGGTCTTGAATGTTTAAAGGCCCAGTCATGGGCTCCTTAGGCTAAGTTCCCACTGCCTGCAATGAGAACTCTCTCTGAGGAGGACAGGCAGAGTCAAGCTCTGAGACTCGCATTTGCAGGGTATTTTGGTGCCCTTGGCACAGCCACGACTGCAGTTTAATGCAGAGATAGCCAACCTGACTTGAAACTATGTAATGTGGGTAGTGAACACAATTTAGCCATATTAGCATAGCACTTCATATGGGTTAATTAGCCCTGCCAAGAGCCTGAGGAGAAAGCTGCACGAAGATGGACTACTTCCGACTCATTTAGAGGTAGCTTTGCAAAGCAGTGCTTTGTGCCATGTGGACATGCTAACTATCCTCCTATTCCAAACATTACACAACTTCCGACTCCGCAGCAGCCATGGCAGTTGTGCAGTAACTGCAGACCCATCAGCCCACTCCGTGGAAGGGTCTGTCACGCAGTTTGGTATTTTGGTCACCAGAGCATATATACCAAGGCTTCCCTCTGACCAGGCAAATCAGTCCCACATTTGGCATGTAAAATTTTAGCAAAGAGATTTTCATTGCTTTCTTTTTCCAGAAAACGAAACAAAACAAAACAAAACAAACCCACAAAAACCCACAATCAGTGCTCTCCGTGATTTCAGCAGTGCAAGGCCTAGATTCCTGGAGACAACTCCCAGCACAAACCAGCACAGTCTCATCACCAAGCCTGCACCACGTCCCTCATTCCTGACTGCAGTGACCATTTCACTAAGATTTGATGGGTAGCCATTTCACACCCAAGGATTCCAGTTCAGATTCCTTTTTCTAAAGACACACCTTCTATTAAAACTGTTTTCCTGGCAACTCTGCAAGTCTAATTTGCCCAATTCTTTTTTAAGCTTTGTTTATTAATTTGCACAGGCTTCCAGTTAACATACAAGCTACTTCAGTATCCTGACTGTAATAATACCTAAAACTTTACTCCAGGACTCAGAATTCAGTTCTGCAACCCACTATATGAACTATTTATACTTTGGTGTCTTGATGAATGTTGTGCTGGATCTGCCCACGTCTTTGGCTTAGGATCTTCTCCTCATAGCAAATTTCATGTTCCCAGTCCCAGAAGATGCGTAACCTGTGAGAGACCAAGATGAGGACTGAAGTTGCTCAACTGAGAACCCCACAGGATTTTACCTGTGAATGGAGATAAGATCTTTGCCCCACAGAGCTAAAGAGATAAATCAAACACAACCAGACAGATAGACCTGTCGTGTTTCTCAAGCGAGTTGCCACATTGAGGGCATTCATATTACCAGCTGGTGAGGTGTAAGAAAAGGGAAGAGCAGGGTTTGATTTGGTGTGATCCACTTTGGTTCTAGGAGCATCTTAAGGCAGTCAGCTTCGTACTAATTGCCTGTTCTAGGCATGTGACAGCACACATCTGTACCCAGTAGGCAACGCGAAGAGTTATTTCTGTACGGACTGCTTTGAGGTTGCCGGCAGAATCACACGCTTGTGCAGAGTGCAAACTGCTGGAGGACGTAGAGGAGGCGTGCTTTCACCCTTTTGGAGATACCTTGCACCCACACTGCCAGTGAAGTACTCTCACTTGTGTGCTACATGATTCCAATTATAGATGCAAAACAGATTTGAACCTCGACAAAAACTTGTCCACAGCACTAAGTAGCTAAAGTAGAGAGACCCACAGAGTGCAGCAAGTGCTTCCTTATTTAGGCCACCAGAATCATAGAATGGTTAGAGTTGGAAGGGACCTTAAAGATCATTGAGTTCCACCCCCCCTGCCATGGGCAGGGACACCTCCCACTAGACCAGGTTGCTCAAAGCCCCATCCAGCCTGGCCTTGAAGCTACCAAGGAGGCAACTGCAAGGAAGCACTAAGCCCCTTTCAGGTTCTGGCTCTAAATTTTATTTCATGTCACGGTAATGAAAGAGTCATCCAGTGCCATGGTGAGATCCCAACGCAAAGTCAGTTCTTGACTACTCCTGCTGAAAGTTATGTAAGAAAATCCACTCAGCCAGTCGCACTTCGAGAAATAACTTCTCAAAACAATAAAGTGACGTTTAAACTTCAGAAAGGAGGTAAAGAATGGAGCTGTCCCCATAACATAGATGTAGTTCTGTACTCAGGAGGGAACTCTGAGTTAGTTTTTATGAAAAATCTGGATATTTAGAACTGTGAAAGAAAATGAGGGTTTCAATCAGCATTTACAGCACTTGGAATTTTTATCATTTAAAACTTTACAAGAGTCCTCAATGGGTGAACATACTGTGTGCTTGTTGTACATTCATATGCCCAATAGGCTGAATAACTTCAAAGAAATTTACTCTGCTGCTTGCTAAAAAGCCTTTTTAACATTATACACCTTCAGAAATGTTATGGTACCTCGTGCCAAGAGTCTGTATTTTTAAAATTCCCCACTTCGGCCTGAGTTCTGAACCCACTAAACTCAGTAAGAGTTTTGACATTGACTTAAAAGAGTGAAAGATCAAACAATTATCTGACATACTGTAACAAGACTCAGAAATAATTAGGGAGTTTTGAAGACTATCCATACAGGGGATTTTTTCTTTGCTTTTAAATAAGAAATGTATTCACAAATGTATTTTGGAAATAATAGTTTAAATTTAGAAGTGGGAGGATTTTGCATTAAGGCAGATGTTTGACTCAAGTTTTTGGTCTTGTTTCATATATTTGCCCATTTTTGACATCTCTTCTTATCTAAATAAGACTAGAGGAAACCAGGGTGACAGTTAGTTTGGAACTAACGTAATGTTTTATGGTTTTGTTACTCAGGGATGGCATCTCACATAGAAGTACACTTTAATTATCCTTCTCAAATCCTTCCTTCCTGCCCCCAAAATTCATCCTGATTCGCAGAAGACATCATGAGAACATCATTTCACTGGCTGTGTGGGCTGAAGTAAGATTTTTGGTATCTCCGCAGTCACAGCTTGAGAGCTCTTCAGTGAGCCAGCAATTGCAAATTGTTTCCAAAGTTGAATTTATCAAATGAAAAATATGTGGATGCATACACAGAACCCAAGTAATTGATTTCTGCTGAGACATATTGTCAAAACACAGTGTTTATTAATAGTGCAACCTGCAGCTCTATACGACAAACCAACCATTATTGCTATTCTCAGGCCATCAGAAAATCTGTGGAAAAGAGCATCCGCAGCCTTGCCCAAACCATTATTCTAGAAAAGGCCAGGCTGTTATTAGATTCAATTGCTAATAGGCCTCCTGTACTCTCATCAGTCTCCTAGAGCTGAGTAGTTGCTGGTCCCAGGTGTGGATATGTCCGTATCACAGCCTCCTGAGCAACCAGCTGCTTAGGCCTGATCTAGGTCTTTTCCAGCTCACGCAGATGTGGGAGACTGGGTGTCTGTCCCTCGGGAACAATATGACCAGGAAGTACAGAAACATGTGTTAGTGAGAGAACTTTGTGTCTGAGCAGGTACACACACATGCACACTTTACTCTTAAATGAGAGGACGTCAGCATCTCTTTAAAAAAGTCAAGAAACTCTTGGGCACTCCTTGAGCGTCTCCTGTATTCCTCATGTGGGCAAAAACTTTTAAAAGTGTCAGTAGCTCTCCCAGCAGCACAGAATGCCTGAGCTTTCTAAAATGTGCTGTTATTGTTGTCAAATCTAATCTACAGATAAGTCCTATCTTTTTTACGTTTAATTTGTCTAGTACCAAGATAACAACACAAGCCCTTTTCCTACCACTATGTGCAGCCACAAAACCTGAATAAATAATAAGATAGGAAAATGCTGGATTGTTTTTGTAAAAGACAAACTGGCATGTCTTATTATTGTAACAAGACAACCAAATTTATATTTTGTAGATATTTTCAGGATCCCATCACCATAGTACTACATTGCTGTATAAGAATATCTACTACTAGTGGTCAGAAGTGAAATTAAACATGGGATTGGTCAAGGCGTCACATTTCATGTACTTATTTCTGGAAAAGGTTCAGACACCTCTGCATCAAGCACATAGTTACAGAAGACTACACATGTCAGTTTTCCAATGATCGAAGTCATAGGAAAACTTGGTGTTCAACAGGCCCTAAAATTCGTGCCCTGTGGATGTACTGTTTAGCAGAATCATTTCAATAAACTGCATTTTATCTTTTGATAAATTCACTGATCATTTTTTTTCTTTCAGTTGTGACTGGGAACCATAGTCTGATGGTTAACCTTGATGACACCTCTGCCATGACTGCCCAAAGGCATTCAATAGAAGGACCCAAGCAAACCTGACCCTATGCAAAGCTTGAACAGGAAGCAGTTTGGAAATCCAGATGACAGAGGCACAATCTAAGCAGTCATGGGTAAGCCCACAAGAAATGAATGAGCTGAAAGGCTCCATTTGGTTTCTTTTTGTCATGACTGAGTTGACAAAGTAAGAAGAAAACCAAGACATCTAAATAAAGTAATAACATGATTTTGAAGTGTTCCTTTTATTTTTTTCTTCCCAAGGATAAAGTTTATAATTTTTGTTAACAAAATAAATATTCTGTTGACTGCATTGCCTCCTGCAGAGGAGGACTGTCTTTCGGCAAAGGGAAAAGCGTCAATGAGTAAGGCCCAAGATTCTACCACCAAAAGTTGAAGGCTTTTTTTTTTTTTTTTTAAATTTGATTCCAGATGTCAGATCAATTCATTACCAGGTAACCTTGACTATTTTCTTCCATATAAGGAAAGCGACCAGTAATAAGAGATGGGTTTGTGTCCCACAGAGAACCTGGACAAGTTGTAGGCAAGCAGAAGATGAGGACTTTGGCATTTCTTTCCCTCACCAGTAAATCAGTTCTGCTGTTCAGGAGTAAGAACTTGAGCTGCCTGCATCAGTGAGTCAGGTGTAGGGAAACGAGGGGATGATACTCAATCTGCTGTGCAGGCCATTGGGCAGAGCAAACCATTGCAAGCTGAATGGGTCCCTACTATGAGGGATTTGGTTTTACTGAAACCAATAAATAGAAAGACTTTCTTCAGGTGCCATCCACATTCCACAAAAACATTGAATTAATGGTTAGGTTGCAGCTCATTAAAAATCAAAAATTGCCTTGGGCTTAGCTCAGTTCCCTGCATAGAAGAGTGTAGATAATCCCTTCCCTGTTTTTTGCAATATTTAGTGTAATCCCAGGCAGTTCATTCAAAACGCTATATAACCACTCATCTGTAATAACTGGAATATACAATCAGTTCAGTAAGGTCCAGAAAGCTATTCAGCCTGTAGCAAGAATGATCTATCTACCATGTGGGAAGACCTACCATATAGCTCTCTGGACCCCACTAACTGTGTTGGCTAAAACTCCACTGACCATGCTGGTGTCTCAGACACCTGGCTCTCATGTTGTTCCTGCAGTGACACCTAAGTTTAGGTATCTACAACCTGGAGCTGAATCCCACCCTTTCAAACTGTCATTTAGGGCTCAGTTCAACTGCTTGGACTCTGGTCTCCAGGTATTTCCAAGGTGCTGTGAGGTATCTCACGCAGCCTCCAAAACATCCCAGCAGTCCTGTGCCCTATCAGCCAGCCCCATGCCATTGCCCTGGCTGCCCTGAGGAGTCTAATGGCACCGTACACCTAGTGCTCATCAAACGGCACTAGACACCGAAGCTCAGGCACCTGACTAGAGCCCTTAGTTTACATAGACACAGTCGACACCAATGAGGCCCTTGTCTTATCTGGAGAAGACATTTGAAAGGGCAAACAGCCAGCCAGATTGCATAGTCTCGCTTGCTAACTAATATTCTCTGAGCTTTGTGGCCCTGGCTCAGACAATGATTTCAAGACCACCCCACTTTTTCAACCATTGGTGCAGAAGGTACTCCATGTGCCAGCCATGTGCCTCCCCCGCAGCACAGGGAGCGTCTGGGCTCCAGGGCGTCCCTCCCCAGGCTCCCACACTCAGATCTCCGACGAAGAACTCACCAACCTGGGTGGAAATGGTAGGAAGGGGATTTCTCTCTCCTTCTTACTCCATGCCTTCTTAGATTGAATCACAGCCTGGCGAAGGCAAGAGGATGAGAGAGAGGAACAAAGGAAAGCAGCAGATGATATCCAACACATGGATATCAGACACCGAAACAGCCTCTCCTGGTGCAGGGGTTTGTTTCCCTGGAGTTGTCAGTGGCTCTTTAAGTAACCCAATCTGTTCTCGCTGCTGTTGAGATGGCTACTTTAAAACAAAAGGCCTTGTCAGAGATAATCCTTCCAGTTTAAAATAGAGACGAGTTCAACGAGTTCTATATTTTGCTTCTTTAATCCATTTCCTCATGACCAGCATTTATGGGAAAGCTTTAAATTTTTAAACTTGCAACTCATCCGATTTCAGACATCACGGATACTTGGCTGTTACGCTGAAAGAACTGTAACTCTCCAGCCGTTGCTGGCACCACAAACCACCCCTTACTGCAGTCTCAAAAACAAATAAAAACATTTTTATTAAGTCAGAATAACGCAGTATTTTGCATTATGCCCGTCACAGTCTTAAAAGCAGCCAAGGACCTGAGGCTTATTTACTTGAGGGGAAAGACATTTTTTAGAATTCTATTACTAGGGGCCTGAGACACTTTAAATGAATACTGATAAGTTTACTCAGCAAGTTTTCCAAAGGTCTTACTACTTAAAGCCAATGGTTTATATTTATGAGTGTCCTCAGTGGCTTATTGATAATTTCCCACTTAATTTACTTACAGTTCTCATTAAGCTTATGAAACACAAAGCAAGCATACAGTGACACACTTGGGTTTAAATCAAATGAGATATAAGCAATAACTTGGAAAATGTAACTAAAACTCTGTTATGATCCCTTTAAATGAACACATTTGCACTAACCGCTGTGTTCACAGAATAGACGCATCTTTTTTTTTTCCAGCTATCAATCAGAGTAATGAATGAGTGGAACAATCTACTAAGGGGTCAAGGGTATTCTCCACTTGAGACCCCGAAATAAAAACCGTACGGCGCTTTGAAAAGCCACGTCCCAGTAAAACTGACTGCAACGCTGGGTGTTTGCTCGTCTCTCTGTTATATTCTGTTTTCTTTAATCAGCTGCTGAGGAAGCTACTATTGCCGTATTCCTATGCTGTGTTCAAATTAAAAGAGATGAGTCAAAGTAGATCAAAGTGACTGATGGATAAGTACTCACAGCATCTCATTTTGAGCATCTCTTTTCCTTAAACAAAATTGATTCAGATCTTGTGTGGTAAATAAAGTGAGTTCCACACAATCTGCTGTTCCAGAAAGGGGTGTCTTTTTCAGGATGACTCGATGGTATTTGAAGTCCTGCCTCTGATGTCCTAGACATCAATGAATCTCATCCTTACCATAGGCTTTAAGCAAATTTTCCTCTAGAATGCTCCTTTGTAGTTCCTTCTCTCCTGACTGGTTTTTCCTTTTGAATACTGAAATACACCAAATAGGAGACACCCTTGCTGTATCTAAGAGAGGCCTGGCTCCTGGGAGGTGTCAGACATACTTAGACATCATGTTGATCACAGAAGTCAGAAGTGATGAGTGCCCATCACTTTGCAGAATAAGGCCAAACTTTGTAGGCTACTTTGTGATGAACTGGGCACTGCAGGGAGAAAAGGCTGACATGAATTAACCATGTAAGGTCCCAGAGAGTTGTTAAGTGCTGTCTGTCATTCCTTTCGTGAGTGAATGAATGAGGTTAGAAGAAGTAACCCATCAATAGAGTGAATATGCTGTGGTTTCTTGCCAACACAGGGAATTCCAGCTGCAGTTTAATTCCACTTGGAGCACTTGTACTATGAGGAGAGGATGAGGGAGTGGGGCTTGTTCAGCCTGGAGAAGAGACAGTTGCTGAGGTACCCAACAGCAGGCACCAGTACCTACAGGGAGGTCAGCAAGGAGATGGAGCCAAGTCCTTCACAGTGGTGTGTGGCAGCAAAACAGGAGGGGATGGCCTTAAGTTGAAAAAAGGGGAGATTCAGAGTGACTATAAGGAAAAAAAATCACTGTGAAGATAACCACCCCTTGGAAGCTTTCAAGACCTGACCAGAGAAAGCCTCAACAACCTGGTCTGAGTTTGTGTCTCGCACTGCCTTGGGCAGGAGGTAGGATGAAAGAACTGCTGAGGTCTCTTCCCTCATTGAGTGGTTCTGTATCGTTTAAGAGTATGTTTCCGGGTTGTATGCGCATATGAGTACAGTATATGAAGTATAGACATACTACCTTGTCTGAAATCACTGCACCGATTATTACAGGGCATAGAGGAAGACCTTGTATTTTTGTACAGGCAACGTGAGGACAGAATAAAGCTATATGCACATCATCTGCATTTACTATTTTAAACGGGTAGCACAGGTGCAATTTACAATACCTAAAGTGAGAGGCTCGTGATCTTTATATAATCTTGGAAAAGATAGGTGCTTCCAGAAGGTGACCAGAGCATCTATTTTGGATTCATAAAGCTAGGGTGAATGTCTCCTCAGCCTTCATGTTGTGGATGTCATTGATTTGGATGTATATACAGACATAGATATAGTGCTCTTACTCCTTTCATACAACTAGTAGCTATATATGGACACTGTTATTTTGATCAGCAACTGGTGCTGAGATGTAATATGTTCCTGTTGGCTGTTATATTTTCAGCTGTATCAGGGAGATGTGAGTAATATGTTTATTTTGTATGTTAGTAGTTTGTAGTTTGCATTCCAGGGTACTTTCTGCACATTATTAGATTTCCTTTTTTTTTTTTTTTATCCTGGGTGCTTTGTAGAGTGGCCTGTTGAGAACTTAACTTTACGATGAAGATACTTTTTAAAATTAAAAAAACCCCACACTTTACAGGCACAGTTAGCTTTAGAAAGCAACTGGTATGTGCATACATTTGTTTAACCCCATAATGTAAATACATACATTCTGAAATGTATTTTAGTCCTCTAAGAAGCTAAGAGCAGCTCTCAAGATCACATGACAAGCAAAACATTTGTTAATCAGAAAAATTACAGCCTATTCATACTTACTGTTTGATTATTTCCACTCTGACCTCAAAGATCCCATTGTTGATTGAACTAGTTATAGTAACTTCTATTTATTTTTACAACTAGCTATTATGAGTGCAAACTATCCTTATCTCCAAGTGATTGATAGGCACATTAAGAAGCTGTTCAACAGGTTGCTAGGTTTGAAGAAATGCTTAAATCATGATTAGTTATTCCTTATCAGCCAAGAGTGGGAGCTAAGCTCAGATAAATACATGGTGACGAAAATTAAATTTTCAGTGTCAAGTGCTCTCTCACCATTTTCTGTTTGCTGTCGTTAAGCAGAGGTGCTACAGCTTCCTTTCAGTTTTATTTAAGGAGCATTTGGGCTTTCTTAGCAAACTCAGTTGTCATGTTAGTGTGCTTAGGAAAGCTAAAAATCTTGTTCAATGATAAATTTCATCAGAGCCTCTACGTCGTGAGTAGAGAACTGTGAGTTATACAAATACATATCGTTACTTTCTTCTGTTAAAAATTTCAAACAAGTCACTTTCATGGGTGAACACATCTAAGTGCGGAGATGTTAGACTCATTAAAATCGCAAATGGGGATTTATAGCCTTATTTGTGCTATTCGGAATAATGTTTCTATCAGCTCAGGCCAACTGTGCAAACTTAGGACACAAAAATGGAAGGGCAGCTATAGGAGGTATAGCTCCCTGTGGTTTTACCAATATAGTGAAGTTTCCTATATTAATAGTCTGCAGATAACTCACACATTTCAGGTACATTTCTACCTGTATTGTCCAACCCTGGTTGCTCCAGGTGATTTGATACAATTGGGAAGAAGCACAACTGAAATCACCAAGAAATAAAAAGGAACTCAGCTCATAAGTTCCTGTTTTTTGGAAAAGTGAGCTGGAAAATTCAGTGTCAGCTGACTCAAAGAAGGGCTGTTTTAACATATTTGTCAAAACGCGCTCTACTGGGTTTCTACTCCTTGAACTGTATTTGTAAATAAAGTCACAAAGCATGAACTGACAGCCATGTTGCAGGAGATTTTCTGCGTGCAAGCTTTTCCAAAGCAGAATATTTTAATTTTCTTCTCCAGTTTTAAACCACAACTACTCCAAACAAACCTTTGACACAATTAAAGGGCAGATGAGAGCAGGGACAGAGAAATAAAGTGAAGTTATCAATCTAAAAGCTAAAAACGTTTCTATTCTTTCAATCAACATCCTACAAAGGGTGAAAAGGCTGAGCTTTCAGTCCAGTTTACACTCAGAGTACATGAAAAGGGGAAAGGGGGAAAGAGAAAGACAGTTTTCAGGTACTTCTGAAGCAATGAGATGTCCCATCAGGCCCTCAAATGTCTTCCATTTAAAAAAAGAGAAAAAGAAAAAAAAGAAAAGAAAAAAAGAAAAGAAAAAAAAAAGAAAAGATTGAAAAGATTTAAGGCAGGCTTACAGAGTGAGAGAGTTTGGGTTGTTCAGTCCGGAGAAGTGAAGGCTCCCGGGAGACCTTATAGCAGCTTTCCATTATCTCAAGGGGACCTACAAGAAAGCTGGGGAGGGACTTTTTACAAGGGCATGTAGTGATAGGATGAGGGGTAATGGCTTCAAAACAGATGAGGGTAGATTCAGATTAGATATCAGGAAGAAATTTTTCACTCTGAGGGTGATGAGACACTGGAATATGTTGCCTAGAGACGTTGTGGATGCCCCATCCCTGGAGGTGTTCAAGGCCAGGCTGGATGGGGCTTTGAGCAACCTGCTCTACTGGGAGGTGTCCCTGCCCATGGCAGGGGGGTTGGAACTCAATGATCTTTAAGGTCCCTTCCAGCCCAAACCATTCTATGAAAACCTGAAGGCAATGTGTTTGCATCCAAGATGACGAGGGCCTCAGGTAGGACTGTGTGAAACAGCTGGGTGCCAAGCCTTCACATGCACCAGCCATGCCTCTCTGCTTTACCTGCAGGGCTTCACAGTGCACAGAGCAGGTAAGACAACGAGCACCAAGCCTGGCTGAGAAAGGACATGGTAGCAAACTCCTCTACACTCAGTACCTCACAGTTAAAGCGCTTGCTCAAGATTTGAGAGACTGTTTCTGTCCCATCGGGTGCTTGAGGAGGTGGAACGAGGACACACATCTCACACCTCCGGACATCCCTGCCATCAGTCAAGAATACCTGAGGTATGTAGATGGGCTGTCTGAACCTTCCCTGAGAAACAGTCCATGTTGAACAGAATAAATGAATATTCATTAAGCTAGGGAGAGAGAGGTAAACAGAAAGAAAGAGAAAGCCCCGTGCTACTGCAAGCAAGGTCTGCTGGGCAGGAGAGAGAGAGCTGAATGCCCTAAAAGGTCCTGCATCAGCAAATCTGTCATAAAAAAGCAGTGACAAACTCATTACAGGTTATGATGACCTCCATTTATCATGGAACCATAGTTTCTAGGGTTCCCAGATTTCCTCACAAAGACGTGTAGCAACAGTATGTAAGGAACCCTTGCTGAGAGTCACGCACTTTTCACCAAGTCACCAGAGAGATGCTGCACTGCAAAACTAACATTTACACCGAGCTTAGAGATGTCTCTGTGTGTGGCTGGCTGGTGAGGCTCACACAATGCCGGTATTTTGGCAGGTAGCTCCCCTCCGCCCCCATCTCCAGCTTTCCAGCCCAAACAGCTGGGTGTCCATAGACGGGTGGCCGACTGTAAGTGGCTCTTAACTACAGACTGTACCGAGGCTTGCACTCACATCTCCGGCTCCTCAGCAAGATGTCTTGACCATTCTGCCATTTAACCAGTGAAAAACAGAATTATGTTAACAGTCTCCCAAATTATCATCTCCTTAGTGTTGCGTGTTTATCTTACGCTTCTCCTTGTTTACAAATGTTGAGTCAAGCATATGCGGGATTGCAGGATCAAGGCAAAGCTGGCTTCTCTCACCACGTCCTCCAGTTTGCAGTTGCTTCCAGTGTTAGCACAGGGTCAATTAATGCTCTGTCACACGGTCTGTGCACTTTCCAGCCCTCCGCGCGGCAGAAGAAAAAAATGTGACCCCCGGATTGTAAAAGCCTTTTCTGTGCTATCAGTCTGCCCACCTTAGAGGCGTACTACCTTAAAGGAAGGAAGCTTCATAGGGAAATCACAGATGCAAAATCTGCCTTAAGGAAATAAGTGGGTGGCAGCATGTAATTAATAGAAGAAACCCTCCAGAAAATACTTGCAACAGACAGAATCAGTCTTTGCAGGAGACAGCCATGACAAAATCCAAACCGTAATCTAATTTTTGTGGTATGCGCATCTGAAAATAAATAAACAAAAGCAGTCTTAAGAATACCTCTCCCATTCAAGTCAGACTAGAACCCGATACAGCCGTGGAACAAAGAGACTGCGAATTGCTTGGATTTGGTATGACAGATCTAGCTGAAAGTCCTGGCTTACAGAATCATAGAATCATAGAATCATTAGAGTTGGAAGGGACCTTAAAGATCATGGAGTTCCAACCCCCCTGCCATGGGCAGGGACACCTCCCACTAGACCAGTTGCTCAAAGAGCCATCCAGCCTGGCCTGGCCTTACTAGCCAGAGGAGTATGAAGGGTTGCAGGTTGTTAGGTTTAGGCTGTCTTGGATGTGTTACGTGACCTGGGCCATTTCATGGTGTTTTGTGTCGGTCAGCTGGTAGACTTCAGTTGCTCCGTCAACTTTCACACACACGTCAAATGAGCCAAGGAACCACCAAGAGAATATGAAGTGTAAGAAGACCGAATGCAAGGAGCTAGGGAAGAGGTGCACTGGGGGAAGGGAAAACACAGAACTGGGAACGATAACATTACAGGAAGGGCATGAGATGATGGTTGACCCTCAGCAAACATCAGCTGTTCGGCAGGTCCCTGAGAGGGGTGTATGTGTGGAGCCCCTCTGAGCTCCTGGGTCTGGGCACACACTCCAGCCACATCCCAGCTCCTGGAAGAGGTAAAACAGAGGTGCACGCCAGCTCTTGGCTGCTCAGGCAGCCCCAGTGGCACCCCAGCAGACCTCAGCATGAGAGACCACAGTCTGGGGCTGTAACTGCCCCCCACTAGGCAGAGGAAGGTGTTGAGGATCAGACCCCAGTGACCTTACTGAATGCACAGCTGGTGATCCTGAGGACTCTGCCCTCGAGCTGCCCCTTAAAGGCCATGACCAGGTGAGATCAATGTTTAAAGAACTCTTTTAAATACATCCTAGAGATATGGGGAAGCTGAGTGCTTCTCATGAGCACCCTGTTGAGGCAAAGCCTTTGTGGGCTAGGTTCACAAAAGTACACGGCAATAGACAGTCACGTCTTTGAGAGCAACCTGAACCTGGCTACTAAAAGCATAGGCAGTGGTGGTTCTCGGATTAATAGCAGCTGTGGTGCAGCCACAGATCCAGCGGGCAGCTCAGAAATAACGGTGGTGTTGGGGGCACAGGGGGTGCCTTCTCCACCTTCTTCAGGAGGACGCAGTGTAAGGCTAGTGACTGAAGATGGCTGGTGCTTGGGTCTGTCCCTGCAAGAGCAAAAGACCAGAGTGCAGAACGGTACGAGTCCCACAAAATGTTGCCCCTTTGAAATCCCTGGGCACTGCTTTATCCGCCCTGTTCTTTGCTGTCTTCTCCTCCCACCCATTTAGAGCCCTTCAGAGCACGAATGAAGGCATTTTCCAGCTGAAGTAGGATTGCTTATAATCAAACAAAATATAACAACACAGCCTGATCAATCTATGTCTGTCTGTCTGTCTGTCTGTCTGTCTATCTATCTCCTGCAGGGTTTTCTTCTTACTCCCCTGCTATTTCTGAAGTGATTTTTGAGCATTTTGGCATGTAAAGCGATTCTTGAGCTTTTCTGTTAAACAGAACATGGGTTTCCATGTTTCCTAGCCAGTCCTCAGAAGTCTAGCAATGACAGCAAACTTAGTTCTGTGCCTTTCCCTACCCCTATGAAAATCTACCCAAACTTAGGAAATTTAATAATTTGAAAATTTGAGGTCTGTGCCTGCTCAGAGATTTGTCTGAGCCAGTGTTTTAGCCTGTTCAGATTAAAATCCGACAGCGTTGCTGAACATGCTCGAGTTTCTCACAAGTTCCTACATGTGACCATGCTGCACAAACGTGGTCCCAGGCACAGCATGCAAGTCTGGGCAGGTATCTGACCTGCTAGATCACCTGTGCAGGACTCTGGTATCACTGAGTATGTAAAACCAAGTTCTTTGTTCACATTCTGGTCAACGCTATGTCCAAGGCATTTGGTATCAGACCTGTAGTGACCAGGCTATAGGATCCTTTTCAGACTAGAGACGGCATCATAGCCACCACTGTAGACACACTAAGTGTCCCTACCAAGCAACTGAACTGAAGGAAAGCAGACTTTCTTTGTGACTAAGTGGCTGGTAGCAATCATAGAATGGTTAGAATTGGAAGGGACCTTGAAGATCATTGAGTTCCACCCTGCCGCCATGGGCAGGGACACCTCCCACTAGACCAGGTTTCTCAAAGCCCCATCCAGCCTGGTTCTTGAACATTCGCAGGGATGGGACATCCACAACTTCTCTGGACAACCAGTATCTTACCACCCTCACAGTACAGAATTTCTTTCTAGTATCTAATCTAAATCTCCTCTCTTTCAGTTTAAAACCATTCCCCCTTGTCCTATTGCTCCACTCCCTGATAAGTAGTTGCTCCCCAAAAGAACTAAGAGGAAGAAACTTGTGTCTCCTGCATCCTATGGGAGGTCATTGCTGGAACCAAGGCAGTGGGAAGATAAAGCAGAGATGTGTTTTGGAGGGTGGGACACTAAAAGTCCGATCAGAGGGGCAGAATGGGATCCACTGGGAGGAGAAGTTTTGTGAGATGGTCTCAAAACAGGGAACAGAAACCTAGGCTGGCTGGGTGTGGAGATGGGGAGCGATGACTGAGTATGGAAAATTGGACTGGGACCTGGGACTAGAGAGCCAGGTAGCTGAGAAACAGCAGCTGCATCTGTACTTACTTGCTCTGCAGCATATCTTAGGACCTTCATTTCCTGGTCATCTGAATTGCTGGGCCTGTTGGGACACGCTGCAGCTCCCATCCAGCGCACATGTCCAGGTTTCCATCCCAGCATGGAGCGGGGGCATGACTAAACCAGACATCCAGACATGGGAACTGGGAAACGCTCTTGGGTCCAATGGTGTAAACACAGACAGCAAGTCTAGATAAGGAGCTTAAGAAAGAGGAAGACAACTACATGACCATGCTTTGCTAATGGATGTGAGCAGTTTGGGTGTGAAGGGAAGACCGGACAGGATACAAAACGACAATGAAATAAAGTGTTGGAGCTGGAGGGCTCTTGAAGCAAAACCTTGGGAATGGGAAACAGGCCTGGGGGGAGCGTGGGGGTGGAGTGGACATGGCGTAGCAGCATGGAAAGACCATGGGCTGGGCTTCGGGGCAGACCTCCTGACAAGGCCAAGAGGCTGGAGCAGTGTGACCAGGCTGGGTCGCAGCAAGTCCTGGCAGAGGGCTGGGACCAGCTATGCAGGGAATCAGGCAGCAGGCGAGAAGCTGGATACAACTGGTGCCTATTTCTGATGTTATCCACAGCCCCTTTGATCCTGTTGATTAATTCTTGCCTGACTTGTGACACACAATCGGATGTCACGATGCACCCTGGCCAGTAAAAAGATACTTGACACGCGTGCTGATCAGCCTGGTTGTGGTACTTGCAAGTAGAACTTTCTTGCTAAAATAATGTATGCTTTTGCATCCATCTTAATTGTGACTATTTGGGTCAGGGAGCCTGTTTTATTTCTAGTCCTAACCTGAAATACTAAATACAGATTCTCTCACTTCTTTGTTATGTATCAAGAATGCAGGTCAAGCCTTTACAGATTTCTCTGTTTGTCTGAAGCCAGTCTCTTGCACCTTTCTCCAATTGCTTTCCTGATGCTCATATTATTCTTTAAAACACTTATCTTTATTATAACACTTTAAGGCTCATTCTCCTGACCACTTAAACCAAAATCCTACTAGTCCTAAGAGCTCCTTTTAACACTGATAATAGAAACTGGAAATAGACTTTCCCGGAAACATTATGCTGAAAGCCTCAGCTCCTTATTGTGGGATCACATCTTTATATACGGCAGTCAGACTGCATATTTTGTCTCAGACAGACTTTTCAATAAAATTGCAATGTAAATAACCTACCCCTGGACTTTATTCCACTGCATTGTTTCGCAGGTGCTCTAGACAGTCTATCTGATTCACAAGTCTCACTCAAGCTAGCATCCAAGCTTGCAATTCCTGTATTTGTAACTGAAAAAAAAACCAAACCCACTGTTTCCCAGCAAGATGCTTGCCAGGCCCCTTTTAGCAGTGGCAGTAAGTAGTTTATGGTCAGTTTCAACGGGCGAAGATTCCAATAAAGCTTTTTTGCACCTCGTGGCCTGAGACCAAGTCTTCCTTCTCTATTTGAGTGCTGTGACATTTCATTTCTATAAGTACCCATGACACATGATCCACTGTATTGCTACTTGGCTGATCTCCAACCAGCCAGGCCAGTTTTGCTGTGGATTGTTAGCTGCTGGTGGAACAATTTAATCCTGGGTTTTCCTTAAGCGAGGGGATTGTGGTGCCGGTGTTGTAGGGGAGAGCAGAGGGAATGCAATGGGCCTGGTGCCGCGAGGAAGAAGAGGCTGAGTCTCTCTCTTGCTGTCTTGGAAGAGGAAATGACCTTCCTGGTAGCAGGGTGGTAACCCTTGGTTACGGTAGAGATCCCACCATGCCACCAGCCAGATTTGCCTAGGGCTGCTGTGAGCACAGCTCCAACCAGGAGGAGAAAGGAAAGGGGAAAAGGCAGGCCATGAATGATTGGGATAACCTGGTGCTAGGACTGGGAGATGGTCCAGGTGGCTGTGGAGGTGAAGAAAGATCCATCACGACTAGATAAAGACATCTTGGTCGAAAGCCCAGGACACCTGCTGTTCTTGGTCACCTCAGCACTGAAGGGTGGATGGCTCTGAGAGAGTCTAGCTTTCAGCTAGGGAAGCAGGCTTGCGCCTCTAGATTGCTAATTGGTTTTTTGGTTTGGGTTGGTTTTGTTCCGTCTTTTTATTTCAAAGATTGCAACCTAGATAAGGTTTAATCACGCTGTTGGAAGAGGTCTGAGCCAGTCCAGTCACAGAGATGACTGCAGACAACTTAATTTTGCATTTAAAATCATAACATCTAGATTTTGGATGTATACTTTACTTCCATGCACCATAACAGCCATTGGCTTCTGAATTAGTTAGGTGACACAAATCCAGTTTTTTCTTCATAAAGGCTTCCTTTCCAAGGAGTCCTTGTCCCCTTCCATGTCTACCTGGGCACGGCTACTAGGGATGTCATGCTGGTGGCGACCTTAACAGCAGGCTAATGTAAAATGTGTTGTGGACCGCTAAGTCCTTGCAAAAATAGTCCTTCACAAGCTTTTTATGCATAAGATGGCTACCACCATCATTATTCCTAATAAGAGAAAGGACCACTGGTTTTAGGCTGTTTGTCGAGGTACCTTTAGAAGTTGGGCAGTACTAGCAAGCTGGCCATCTTGACCATTGCACAGGATTAGGCACCTAAAGTCCGTTGAAATCCCAATTTCAAATCTTAATCTAGATCTAGGAAATGATTTACAGATAATTACAAGGGTTAGTATTTGCCTCAGAATCCAGACCCGCAGGTTCTGCTCTCTACCAGGCCACAGCCACACCGTGCCTTTCAATGAAGGTAGCTCTTAATGTTTTTATTTCCTCAGCTAGGATACTGCAGAAGTTACTTCACTAACTTTGGAACGTGCAGATTAACAGTTTTACAGAGGATCCCGCCTGAGTGCTGTTAAAATGGTGTTGCTATGTTCTCTTAAAACAATAGGCCTCTCAGTCTAATGCAAATATTAGTAAAATGATTTTGATCATTTACAAGTACAGCTGCAGGCAAACATATTCACACAGATGCCTGCAAAGAGGCAATGCAAGCAGCCTGGGATGCCAAAGGTCTGTGTGGCAATTGCTCATTTAAAAGGGCCGTTAAAAGCACTTCTTGGGGGCGGGCAGACAGGCAGAGGAGCAGCAGAAAAGACTGGAAGGGAAGGTGGGAAGCCACAGGCAGACCTGTCTTTTGGGGAAGAGTTTCAAAGGAGGGAAAGGAGAAGGCTGGAAATAAGAAGAAACCAAGGCAGTAGGCAGGGTAACCAATTTGGCAGCCCCATCGAGAACAAAAGGAAGGGGCTGCTCTTGCTCGTGAGACGAAGATGTGTTGAACCACTCTGGCTCGAGCAGAGCCAACCAGCAGATTGGGGAGGACAAAGGTTGGAAAAATACAATCCCCACCATCCTCTGAGGGATGTATCCTGTCAAAATCAGCCTGGCTGGGTGCTAGTCACTGGAAAGGTATCACTATGGCCACACTCAGGTATTAGAAATATGCTCTCATTCCTAAAGGAGCCAGTTGCTTTTTTTTTTCAGCTCTCACCTGTCCAATGGTTTATGGATTCCCAAGGTCAGGAGCAATAAAATATTAACATCTAATCTGTCATACCACCAATGAAAACTATAATCTGGCCCATGACCTTACGTGAGTACCAGGTTGTTAACTAAAGAAAGGAATCAAATCTTCCTCTAATAAATACTCCAGACTGTGACAGGTAAAATTCAGGTCATACGTCTCCTTTGAAGTTTTAATGGCCACTCCAATTTTATGATAAAGCCACTCACCTTATGTTTGTAGTAATTTTGCAAAGCCCGAAGCGGCTCTAGTCATCTTTGGCGCACAGTTCCCAAGGACAAAGCTCTCATAAAACTGCAAGCTTCAAAGGGATTAGACCTCTTCTTTTCTCTCCTTCTCTATCTCTCTCCCTTTTTTTTTAAAAAAAAAGGAATATTTCCAAACATTTCCTCCTCTGTTTTCTACATAGCTCCCTGAGGAGCCTCCCAGTTGAGCCCCCCCAACTTGACTTCTTCCTCAAGCTCTGTCACTCACTAAAATAAAATAAAGTAAAATGAAATAAAATAAAATGCCTTTTCCCTTTTCTTAATAGTAAGGCAATTTTCTGGGTCATTTCTGCTTTTTGTCTTTATTCTATTGTCAATGCAGAGTAATTTGAAGCAAATCAATAGAGCCTGTGTATTTGCATATTTCTCAGGCTCTAAGAAGGACCACATGCAGCAGAACTGCTCCCCTGAATGCCATTTTTATGTTTGTTTGTGTGTTTCCCTCTTTTCAAAGTCGGGGGGGGGGGGGGAAGCCGTGCTGAATCTGCCAAAGCTTGAACTCCAAAGCTAACGTCCATCTTGGTGAATGAAACAGTGCCGGGGAACATTCCCAGGCACTGGAAGGCAATTGTCTGTGCTGTTTAATTGTTAGCACAGCGCCTGGCACAGCCGAGCCGGGGCCAACTTTCCCAAACAATTCCCAACCGCCGGCCAAGAGCTGGCATGGGCCGGGGCCGGGCTCAACGGGCGGTTTGTGGGGAGGCCAGTGGTATGGAGGTGGCCATTTGCATCTCCATCGGCCTCAGCACCAGGGAACGGTCTCGGCCACGCTTAATTCACCCGTACGCTCCGGCTTAGCGCTTGTACAACTGCGCCCTTGCGAGGAGAAAGCTGCTTATCCAACTTCCCGGCATCATAAACATACAGATTTGCTTATAGACTGATTTTATGCATTGCTTCGGCTGTGAGATTGATTTGCTTCCATTAATCGCTAAGGGTGGGTTTTTTTTTTCAGATGTTTATGCTTGAATGCCAAGGATGAGACACTCTGGGGGGGGATGGAGGGGGAACCCCCATCTGTCCATTTTGCTAATTCCCTAGTGGCTTTAAGAAGTAGAAGTCTGAGAGGGAGGGGATGGGAGCTTCCTGCACTTTCGCTGAGCACTGGAAAAAGACTCAAGTCCAGTGTCCCTCCAGGCGTGGACCAAACCATCCCCAACCACAGTTGTGCAAATAGCTTATGGTTCAAGTTTATTCAGTTTTATCAGCAAATGTGCCAGCCCCAGACGTTTTCTCCAGGCATGGTAAGGTGCACCAACCTTTTTGGTTGGGGTGTATTTACATGAAAAGAATATTTGCTTGGAAACAAGTTGAAGACTGGTCAGATGATCATCCTCCTTTCAGTCATCAGACCTCAGCTAACACTCTGTTCCTCACACTGGAGACAAAGAGAGTAACACTGAGAAGAAACAGCAGGAGCTGCCTCTAAGGGACCATCACAAAACAGCAATGCCAGACACAAGCAAATGACGGAACATCTACCAGCCACTATATGCAAGCTGAACAACGTAAATACACAAAATAATCTCACAACGATGATAAAAGAGGAACATGTGGGTCCCCTGAGCCTAATTTTTCTGCAGATGGTACATGTCAGAAATAGCTGGTATTCAGAGCTGTCTTTTCAGGGCATGCTTCTTTAAGGTTACTGAAAAGTTCCTTTATTCAAGAAATTAGCTTAAATGTCCTAAGGCACAGTATGTACTCTCAAAATACTCACATTTCATTTGATTGCTGTTGTTAATGTTTCAGAAATGAAGTAAGTTTTCCCCTGGGGACATTTAGCCTGGCTTACCCATTTGTCTGAGCTTCTTCAAAGGAGGAATGATTCTTAGTTCTAGCCTGATAACAGCACAGGAGAAAAACCAAATGCAGTGTTAGGAAAACAGCGATTTATTAATTTTTGGGGTGGAGGGGAAGCCACAGGTAAATTTAGTAATAGCGTACAAATATTTGTATAAGAAAACTGCTGCTCTTTCATTATTTAGCTGAGAACACTGAGAACAAAAAAACAAGCCAAGCCAATTTCAACTTCAAGCGTATCTGAACACATTACTATTGCTTTTTCTTACCAACACTTTGTGAATCTGTGTGTTCATTTAAGAGATTCATCAGAGATGGGCTGAGGGGAAAGGTTTGGACCATGTAAGGTTCTTACTGATAATGGGCAACAGAGGAAATGGTGTCAATCTGGCAAGAATCCTGCCTTCTTCCATAGCAGAAATCTTACAATTTTTGCCCTTGGGAGATCACTGTATTCAAACAAAACTGGAAAATAAACCTCTTCTTAGGGATCAAATGTGGGCATTGCCCCAGAAGAGACTGCAGATTAAAAAATTGGAATCCAGAAACTCGTTGTGAAAACTCCCCAAGAGCAATACACTCAGACTTTAAGTCTTTTGTGTCATACTTAAATACAGCAGTTTTTCAAATTAAACCCTATTTCACTATATCATTTCAGTCAACAAAGGAGGTTCCTAGTGCAGCCTGAAGTGTACAAGGTGCCCAGAGTCACCTACAAGGTAGTGACAAGGTTCACCTGGGCCAGCTCTGCACCATCACTGCCAGGGGAGAAGGTTGCTTCTACACACCCAGACCTCACGCACGACACCGGTGCCAATGCAGCCCGCAGAAACAAATTTCTAAAGCCTTCTCCAGTCACGTGAGTTACTGAAGCTCTACGTTGCTTCTTCTCACTGAAGCAATACATCAAGTCTGATCCACCTAAAAAGGGTTTAGCACCTACGGTGGGGTGTGATGTAAGCAGGTAATCCAGAAAACCTGCTAATTCTCCTAATGTGTAACTCTACAGGTTAAACTCTGTATGCTGATAAATTTATGAGTTTAAAATTCCCTATGGTCCTAGAGCTGTGCCTGTGCGGATCTGCAGCAGGGCCTCAGACTTCATGCTCTTAGAGACTCAGGTCACGGTCATCCCCAGTCAGGATCCAGAAACAAGGTATTGCCCTGCCTCAGTCCTCTAGGGGGGTGTCTTAATGTCAAAGGCACTCTTCTGGTTCACTTTCTGCACTTTTACAGGATGAGGCTACTCTCAAGCTGCTGCTTTTCTTTGCAAAGCCACTGGCTTGAAGGAGTTTGGTGATGGTGCCCCTCTTTGATAGACTAGGAAGCAGGACAATCTTCTGGTGGCCGGGAGACGAGGTACCCACTCCTCCTGGGCCTGAGAAAGCCAAACACCGATGTCACCAACTTCCCAGGAGATCCACCAGGCTATGGGCTATTCAGAGGCACAGAGCGGGCTCACTCTGTCCGCTTTTGTCCTCCTCAAGGCCATTGAGCAGTTGAGAGTGTCGGATTCGTGGGACTGGAAAAAGAGAGGCACGAGTCCGCAACCTCGCAGCGCGGGTACTGACCTGGAAGACTGGGACTCTGGTCCCTCTGAGGGTGCCTACGTCCTTTTTTTGGTCTAGTGATCCACCCCAATGGGTTGGAAATAATGGCAAACCGCAATAACAATAGCCAGCTAAACAAAACAAGTATAAACAGAAACAACAACTGAGGCCGGGAAGAGAAATGGCCTTCGGGGATATTATTTAGAAGAGACTTCAGACTTTGATTTCCCAGGCAGAGGAGATGGCAGATCAGCCAATGTGACTCCTCGGTTCTTGAGAAAGAGGCAAACCACATTTTCCTAAAGTTTCCTGTAGCCGAAGCCATTGAACTGACTCTACTACAGTAAAAAAAAAAAAAAGAGTAAGGCAGGAAAATGGGGAGGTCAGCACAAAAAGCAAGGTTGGAAACCCCATGACTCCACGCCAAACAGCTAAACGGTTCTGAGTTGCTGCCTCAGGAGTGCAAGAAATCCCCCTGGCATCACATGCCCTTGCTCGGTCCCATGGGGAGGAAAAGGCTGCCCGAGCCCTGCGCATAACAAAAGATCACACTGGGTGCAAAAGTCGTCATGCATGTAGTAATAGCATGTCCTATCTGTTGACACAAGCACCGTACTTAGAGGGGGAAAAAAAAAAAAAGGAAGCTTGCCCTGATTATACAACACAGCCCAGGGAGACTGGCAGAAAGCAAACAAACAGAAGTAGGGAGGTGATTGTCCCCCTGTGCTCAGCACTGGTGAGGCCACACCTCAAGTATTGTGTCCAGTTCTGGGCACCTCAATACAAGAGAGACATCATGGTGCTGGAGAGAGTGCAGAGGAGGGCAACGAAGCTGGTGAAGGGCCTGGAAAACAAATCATATGAAGAGCATTTGAAGGAGCTGGGGGTGTTTAGTTTGAGGAAGAGGAGGCTGAGAGGAGACCTCATCACTCTCTACAGCTACTTGAAAGGACACTATAGAGAGGTTGGTGCTGGTCTCTTCTCGCAGGTAATTAGTGACAGAACGAGAGGGAATGGCTTCAAGCTCCAACAGG
>JAOXNO010000001.1:167436486-167458257 GCA_028565335.1 Limnodromus scolopaceus
TAAGAGTCGTTTAGATGTGGTGTTGGGGGATATGGTGTAGGGGAGAACTTTGTAGAGTAGGGTAGGTGGTTGGACTCAGTGATCCCAAGGGTCTTTTCCAACCGAAATGATTCTATAATTCTATGATTCTAAGCCTTGCTATTATTCTTTACTCCCCGAATTCAAAGCCGAGTCAGGCGAGACGTGTGCCCCAGCAGGGGCAGCACTAGCCCAAGCCCGTCTGGTGGGGTGGGAAGGTGCAGCAGCAGTAGCTGGAGCTGTGGGAGCAATGGGAAATAGGAATTTAAGCCTGAAACTGATGGGCAGCAGAAAGGGGTCTGGGCAGAGATCAGGAAGGAAAAGCGGAGCTAAGAGAGGAAGAAGTCTGCTTTGAGAAGCTACACCTGAGACCTCATGTCAGGATGCTGCCTGCTGCCACCTGCACAGGTTCTCCTGCAGAAATAACTCACATTTTTAACTTGCCTAGCTGAAGAGTTACTCTCTTTCTCAGTGTGAATTCATAGAACCAGAGAATTGTCTAGGTTGGAAGGGACCTTTCAGATCATCGAGTCCCACCATCAACCTAACAGTGCCAAAACCATCACTAAACCATGTCACTAAGTGCCACTGAAGCTAATTCACTTGGTTTCTGCAGTATACCTGCCCTTCCCTCTCCCCACAGCTCTCTCTCTCTTTCAAATTTAGAAGACCTCGAAATAAAGGAATAGCCTACTCCTCGGAAACAGAAATTCATTGTTGCATTTCTTCCTCAGTGCAGTGCACATAGCGGGGAAACAGACCTTTAGATTTCCCCAGACGTTTGGGAATTTGGTGTGGAAACACAGGAGCACCCGTCTTCTCCTCCCCTGCCCGCTCCTCAGCTAACTCTGTGGAGCTGGAGCTCGCTGCCGTGACACGTCGTCAAAAGCAAGCACTTGCCAAGATTCAGAATTGAACTGCCGATGCAAACGAACGCGCGCACACACACACGTGCGCCAATGTGCATTTGCATACGTATTTATATATAAACAGTAACTATTTTTAAGAAGCACAATAACAACATCAAAGAAATCTCAGGAACCACAGCACTCTTCGTTTGCCATGGACGGGCCTTGGCTCGCCGTAGCCAGACCAGACCCTGCCTGGTCTCCACGGGCTTCTCCAGTGGCCCGTGGCAGCTCAGATGCCAAATCCCAAAGCAGCAGCACTGGTGAGGGTGCTAGAAACACAGCAGATGACAACAACAACCTAGTGGTTAGTAGTGGAGGAGAAGAGGAATAAGTAAACACAAGCGAAGTATGCGAGTCGCTTTATTAAAAGCATACCCATCGGGCTGCTTCTGCTACTTACGGTGGCCAGTAAATTCCCTCCGTCCCAACACACTCGGAGTGCCAGGATGCATTATTCAGCACATGAGTAATTCACCACATTCTTTCGGCTAAGAGTCAGTTGTTGAGCCGGACTCTCTTTCATGAAGGTCAACAGCAACACCACTGCTGCAGTAGCAGAGCATGGCAGAGCCTCGTGGCATCGTATCAACCAGATCAAAACAAGGATCCCTGCAAGGATCCTTTGTGTCCAGCTCTGGAGTCCTCAGCACATGAAGGACATGGGCCTGTCGGAACGGGTCCAGAGGAAGGCCATGAAGGTGGTCAGAGGGCTGGAGCACATCTCCTATGAAGACAGGCTGAGAGAGTTTGGGTTGTTCAGCCTGGAGAAGAGAAGGCTCCAGGGAGACCTTATAACAGCCTTCCAGTATCTCACGGAGGTCTAGAGGGACTCTTTATCAGGGAGTGTAGTGACAGGACAAGGGGTAACGGTTTTAAACTGCAAGAGGGGAGATTTAGATTAGATATTAGGAAGAAACTCTTTACTGTGAGGGTGGTGAGACACTGGAACAGGTTTCCCAGAGAAGCCCCATCCCTGGAAGTGTTCAAGGCCAGGCTGGATGGGGCTTTGAGCAACCTGCTCTAGTGGGAGGTGTCCCTGCTCATGGCAGGGGGGTTGGAACTTGATGATCTTTAAGGTCCCTTCCAACCCAAACCATTGTATGATTCTGTAAGGGCCCTGTGTAATGAAAGCCATAAGATTCCCATGTGGGCACAGAGGCGCTTCTGTGGAGGATCAGGCCCTAAACTCACACTGAAAACCACAGGAAGGAACTCAGCACCCAGTCAAGAGGATGACTAGGTGTTCATGTGGCCACCTGAAAAGCCGGTTGTCCAACTGGAGTTTCCCTCTTTGTGTGGAATGACAATCCGGGTGCTGAAGGATAATTGGAAAGTTGAATTTGAGGGTGGCCTCAGTTTCTTGGGACTCTGCGCCGGCTGCTCTGAAGGAACCGAGCAGGGACTACAGTGGCCCTGCTTTTTCTCACAGGTTTTGCCATCAGCCGTGATGCCGAACTACTGGATTAATACCCTGCGTTGCGGATGGCCGGTGGAGAAAAATCTCCTCTCCATTGGGTTTTGTAATGTATTCCGGTGCACGGGTCTGCTGTGCCTGTCTCTGTTTGCGTTCGCTGAAGTAGACGGGCCTAATTACCAGCCTTTCATTCAAGATTAATATGAAGCCATTAAGCTGGTTTATGCAACCCAGGTAGCTGAGCAACAGAAACATCTAAAACAAGTATGAGGCAACGTTGGAGGCTGAAACCGTGCAATCAGCAGGGCTTTCCTTGCGAAAAAGGCACGGGAAAGGCAGAAGCCAGCGGACTCGGTGACAAGAGACGGGGTGAGAGAAGATCCAACGCCGAAGAGTAGAAGGAGCTCCCAAACCCACCACTGCTCCAGCCCCAAATCACCGGGCTGAGCTAAACGGGGAGGGCTTCGGGGAGGCTTCACCCCGCGCTCAGCAAAACAGGTGATTAAATAAGTAGCAATTTTTGGCAGCGAGGGCAGAGGAATGGTTGCCCAAGTCGCTGCCAGCCTCCCCTCCCAGCAGAAACGCTCCAAAGAAACTCGGGCGTTTTGCTCATGGCCGGACCAGAGAAGGGAGATGTCCCAGAGACGGTCCCGGGAGCCCTCCCTCTCCCCCTCCCCCTGCTCCAAAACATCGCCCCAAAACATGGTCTGCGCCTGTGGAGAGTCAGGGGAGACGCGGGCGCAGATCGTCTTGGTAATTAACCAGGTCCTCGTGGACTCGGTTAATGCTATCCTAGGTATTTTTTTTAAAAGGAGGGATGAACTGATGTGTGGGAGAGGCTAATTAAGAGAGAAAAAATCAATTAAAGAAAAAAATCAAACTTAGGCTGTAAGGAAAGAAGAGAAGTTCAAGAAAGGACCTAGGAGCCAGAGTTTTCAAGAATTTTGAATAAATTGACAGTTGACTTAATTGGATGACTGTAATTTGGTAGTAAATGGTATTTAAACTGACTTCATTGGTTTTAAGATAAATTTATTTTTAAAAGCTCAGCCTGCCTGTTTCCTTTAAGCTCGGAGGAAGGGATGAGAGACAGATGCAACCCCCGCATCTGAACATCCGCCTTCACTCCAATTTTTCAACTGAACCCTACTTCCCTCTTCCAAGGGAAAATCACCGAAAAGGAGACCTTGCTTGGGGGCCACTCCATCGCGCTGCTACGGGACCTTCCCATCTTTTTGGGGCATAAAAGGAACCTCTGGGGGAGAAACTCCTTTTGGGCAGTGCTGTGGACGAGCTTTTACCCACCCGGGAAGCGGGAGAGGATTCGTGTGCTTCTTCCACGCACCCAACGGAGACCTCTAACTTACAATCACGCTACCGTGGAAGGACTTTCGCAACCATTTTCAGGCTACCGTGCGCTCCCTTTCAAGTCCTGATGGCAGAAAAGCACCATCCCTTATCCCTGCGACATTTATGACCTTCGTCGGGGGCAGGATGCCAGAAGTGCCAGGTACTTTCCGAAAAGACAATCCCTGCTATGAAGGACAGACGTTCTCCAGCCTAGTGTCGCCACCATTTCCAGCTCCCAGTGCAAACAACACAGAACTTTCCTCGTCGGGAGCCGCAGAGAGCACACGCACACACTCGCGCACACACACACACACACACACACAATTAGGCACTTTGTTTTATTTTGCAAAAAAAAAAAAAAAAAAAAAAAGTCTTTATATATAAACCATTTCATTCTCTCTCAAAACATTCTACAACTATACAGCTGTTTGCTCCGTCATTTGCATAGGAAATACCACAATACAAAAATAAGGTAGGGAGGGGGGGAGGCAAAAGAAGCAAAACAGCAACCAATTTATGCCGCGTGTTTCCACGTATAAACATTTGAAGCCTTACAAAATTATTTACATCGTTTGTCAACTATTTACATTAAGAGCAATGTTTCTAACTATAACAAACAAAAACTATAATTTATCAAGTATATGTAAAATTGTCTTAAAAAAAAAAAAAAAAAAGAGTCTATCGTATACCACAAATAAATAAAGAAAAACAACAGTTTTAACAAAGCTCGGTTTCCTGCAAGACCCTTTTTTTTTTTTTTGGTATTTTTGATTGTCTAGTCTAGCCTTTGGTTGACAGCTTAATATTACAGCTTGTGAAGTCCAGACACTTATTAGGTTGGTTTGGTTTTCTCCTGTTGCCTGGCCAAATCCTACACGGTCTAACCCTCCTCTCTTTGGCCCTTCATCTCCTCTTTCAAGGCTGAACACGGTGGATCAAAGTCATCGTTAGCACAAAAGGGCACCACTTGGTTGACTTCAGCGGAGTTTCGGCTACTTTTGTCAGCAGTAAATTTTCCCCTGCGTGTGTCGCTCTGAAGAGCGGATTAACTAAACTGCTCTGTAATTTTAGACAAAATTACTGTATCCTTTACCTTCCAGTAAATTACATGCAATATCCACACGAAACTAGATCATACTGGTGCTGAACCAGCTTAACATGTCCGTATATGAAAATTGCATCCTAAATCCTTCTTTTTAAAGTGATACCAAGTTTAGCTTATAGTAAGAGGTTTAACATTCTGTGTTCATCGCAACTATCCCCGTTATTTAAGCTTCCACCATGGACTTTGCAGTTCACTCTACGTGTTTTGCCCTTTTAAGCAATTTGAAAACAAAATCCTGCTTTGAATATTCAGTGCACACCCTTTTGAGTTAACAGGTAACAAAAACATCTGAACGCTTAGCTCCTTTCTCGTAAGAAAAACGAAGCTAAGTTGGTACTGTTTTGAGAGGTATTTAAATAACTTTTTTTTTGTAAATGTGCCGTGTTATCAAATGTAAAACAACTGCTTTTTTCAGATGGTTCTTAGAAAACTTTTGTATTAAACCTAAAAAGCTGATTTGCATATTTACAAAATCTTTGTCATAGCAAACATGCAACATACAGAACAAAATGTTTTGTTCTATGGCTGTTTATGAATTTTTCTATGTACTTTAACTCCACGGAACGACTTAACATTTAAAAAAAACCCACAAGTACTAAATATGTCCAGTAAAAACCTGACAGATTACATTTCATGGCTTTTCCACTGCGTTCATTCATCTGCAGCCTCTCATTAACTCGTTTACTAAACATTGTCACAATAATGACAGTGCTTTGGTCAAAACACCGCAAGAGGGGAAAAAAAAAAAAATAATAATGTATAGAGCTGCAATGTGTCAAGACATAATACTTGTAAAGAGATGAAACCTGCTGACTAAAGCCATATACATCATGAGAGCAAACAAATGACCGAACACTCTGGTATTGTGATACAGTGTCTTCCCTTTTTCTGCATAAATATACAAAATATACATTTCCAGTTTCTTTTGAGATTTCTTTTAAATGGATAACCCATACTCAAAAATTAAACTAATCTTAGTTGTACGTCGAGAGTCAATAGGAAATTGCATAGATACGGAACAGCCCCAGCGACGGGTCCGGCCTTCAGTTCTGATGCCTCTTCATGTGGAGAGCCAGGTGGTCGGAGCGGGAGAAGCTGCGGTTGCAGACAGCGCACTGGAAGGGCTTTGCCCCCGTGTGCTTCCTGTAGTGGCGCGTTAACTCATCCGAGCGGGCGAATCTCCAGTCGCAGCCTTCCCACGTGCACTTGTAGGGCTTCTCACCTGGAGGAGGGCACAGAGAAAGGAGACTGTCAGCTGTCACCCTTCGGGAGAAAACTGGTGCCGGGTCACACTGAATGGCATCGCTCTTCAGTGTAACGGAGCAACAGATGACGAAACAGGAGCTGACGTTTCCTAATTATTCACAGCTCCGTTCAACAGGCCCCGAACTAACAGCCCCTTTGCTTTTTTTTCAGTGAATTCTCCTCTTGAATCTGTGATTTAATACCTCGGTAAAACCTAAGAAACTTTCCAACATATAAGCTGGAGACAGCTATGGTACAGAAACACACAGAGGTAAAAAAAAAACACATGAGACTGAAATATACTCCCTTACACTCATCTCAATATGAGAGGGAATAGGAAAAAAAAAAAAAAAAAAAAAAGCAGTCTCACCAGTCTCACGCGACAATCCAACCTAGTTTATAACTTACGCTCGCACCTTTTAAAAATGGATAAATTAAGTTATACAGCTTTTTTTAAGAGGTCTGAAATGGAAAGGAAGATTTCTATATAGGTTCTTTGTAGAGCGCAGATCTGTTTGAGAGCTTCTGATGTGAGAAGAAAGGGGCACAGTGTGTTACAAACACAACGGGGACAGTATTTTCTAAAATGTCAGGGGCAATAAAAACTTGTGGTATCCCAGTTTGGGCTAGCTATATATAGGATAAAGCACCTAACAGATCAAAGCACCCATTTTCAGAATTAAACGTCTACAATCAGGTGCTTAAATAATCGTATTTCAGAAGTGGCAAGTGCTTGCTGTCCCCATCAGTCTATTCTGATGTATGGGGAGCAGTGTCTCTGAAAACCTGCTGTGTTACAGCAGCTCTGAATACAACTTCGAAGTGTCCAGCTAGTCCTGGAATACGCCGGCCCAAGCACCTAAAATATTTGCATTCATCCATTTCAGAACTATGAACGGGGTATTTTAAGCATGCCTATAATTTATAGGTGTTTGTTGAAATGGGAGACACATGAAGCCACAAAGCCAAGACGACTTCTGTGTGAAACCAGAACTTAACGCGTGTACATACACCTGCTCGGGAGCTGGTATGGACATGATGTCACCCTACAAGCAAGCTTCATATAAATAAATAAGCTAAGATTACCTATTTATAGGCTATTGCTTGATGTTGGCTGACAAAAACACCTTTCAGTTGGGAGAGTGGATTGGTATCTACATCCTTTGCATTAATTTGACCCATTTGGAAAGAAGAAAAAGAAAACTGAGTTTATCAAAGCACTCAGCAGGAGCTTCATCTGGAGCAGAATGAGACTAAGGCTGAGCTTTCCATAAAGTCCTTTCCAACACATCTTACAGGTCTTCTCCCTCTCCATTGGTCTCAGACCTCACAGCCTCAGTCCTACAGCACAGTAGAGTGACTCCTACTTTTCCCTGTTTTACTATCCCACGAGCACGCGGAAGAGAGACGGAAGCCAGTATCCTGCAATCACACTGTTTGTTCTGCACCAGTTATCCAGAGAAGAACCATTTGAGAAACTCCAAAACATTACTTCAGAGACGCTAATTTATCATTCAGAAGAAATGATGAAACTGGTTTTGCCTGGGAGTTTCTACTGTTTCTTCTGATCAACTAACTAGTAACTTTCCATCTACTACTAAGAGCAAAACCAGCCCTTTGCTCACAACCGGGAGGTGACTTCATGTTGGCAGCACGGTCACAACCAGAACCAGACCTCTACAAGAAAAACTAACCACCCGACCAAACAACCACCTCTTTGCATAAACAGCGATGGGGATTTATTGAAATCACAGTGGAAACATATCATCCCATAAGAAAAACAAACTTTGAGCCTGGCACCACCTCTCACAGAGTTCAAAATCATTTGGTGGATGGCGAATCAGAACACAAATCATTACAGATTTCCATCCTAGTGGAATTCACCTTCTCTGATGCTGACTGAAGACCGGAGTGATCTACCATATAGGACTCTTTCTTGCTCTAAATAAAATGTAGGTTAAAATACAGATTTCATTCAAACCCAGCATGTAAAGCTTTTCTAACATCAGAGAAGCCAGTTGAGATAACACATTTGGTCTTCACGGCAGAGTGATAGGAAAGGTCTCTATTCAGTGAGGGATCTTTTGCGCTACATACATCATCCTTAATGTATTTAAACTGGGTCATTACTGCAGTCTGTAAAAGACTGCGTTGCTGATCCACAGGCATAGCACCACAGAGATCTTCCGTGAACACTCTTGTGTTAAAACACACGTGCACACATGGAGGTTGCACAAAAGCATTACTCCTGCATTCCAAGCACCTTCCCTTAAAGCCAGTATATTTCTCTCTTTTTCCCCTTTCCTCCCATATGGGAGGTTTTAAACTCTTCTTTAAAAGCCTTCACTTAAAACTGCCATATCATACTCGATGCTAAACTCCCAGTCTCGTGATCCCCCCATCCTAACTGCCCAGAGAGAGCATATACATAGTCAGGCCTCTATATGCTCCGGGTGCTTGCTTATCCACTTTGCACAATTACATGAGGAATGAGAGCAATGTTAAAGAGGGCAGAAAAATAGCACTAGTTGAACAAAAGCCTAGGAATATCCACACCGTACTGGAATGGGGAACCAGGAGAATTAAAATCACAGTTTCTGAGCTTGGCATCAAGGAGATACGAAGCATGTGCAACTTCACCCAGTGTCAGACTACACTGTACTGAAAAAGCAGTCTTAAAGTACTCCCGTGCAGGTGGTACCTGACCCTGCCTAAGTCCAAACAAAACTGCTGTCCCCTGTAAAAACTTTTTTCAACCTGCTAGCAGCATCAGCAGGTGATATGAAGGCTGCTGGCACACAAACCACCAGTGGTGAACCTTGTGCCTTGCTGGGTGCCACAGCTTCCAAGTCAATGCTGAACGCAACGGCCAGACCCCCATCAAACTCCAGGGGATCCAGCTTCCCAGAGACACCATCCAGAAACTTACCCGACCGTCACGGGTCGCTTCCCCACCTGCCACAGCCACGAACCCTCCCGGGCAACGGCGTTGCTCGGGGGGAAAAGCCAGGCAGTGCCAGGCAGAAGGGCATCGCTCCTCCTCGCCGGCCGGCCGCCTTCTGCAGCCCTGCTCCGGGGATGCGCGGAGGGGAAGGAGCCGGTGCCTTACACAGATTGTTTTAACACTGTTACTTTTATGTAGGGGAAATGAAAGCCAGAACGCTGCTTTTAACCCCTGCTTTGGCCAGCAGTGAGAACTGGAAAATGTATTTTTAGCGCCAACGTAGAGGCCCGGATTATTTTGAATAAATCCTAGGGGTAAAATACTGAATATCTATGTTTGTAATGCTAGTTTCCGTTGGAAAGTTCTATTTAAGAACTGAATCAATTTCAAATGTTTTCCTTTTGGGCAAGGAGGAAGGGGGGGCAAGAAAAAGAAGGTGGAGATTATTTTCACTCCTTTAAAGAAAGCAGAAGAACAACTAGCTGGTAGTATTTTCTCTCTCTCAACCTATACACACGCTTTTTGTCATTTAGCAGAAACAAGAATTTGGGTTAAGTTCCTGCGGCAAGGGAAAAAGAGCCTCACGTTACATATTTTCTGAAGCGATCCTACTTCTTAGCTACGCTGACCTTAAAGCGCCGAGAAACCTGGGGCTGAAGATTTATTTTTTTTTTTCAGAAAGCAGGTATACACAACAAGGGACACTGAACCCTTTATCCACTGTTTTCATTGGCTACACAGTAATGTAAGATTTGTTTACTTTAATGATTGTGCGAAATACAGTAGCTGTAAAGTTTCAGAAATATTTGGTTTTCCTCCAGCAATTTAGGGCTTCTATAGAGTGTTAAACCAAGAATGCCACTGGTCACCAAATGCGAAGGCAGTACGGTTTGGTTACTGGAACACGATCGCGGTATCAAACAGATATTTCACTGTAAAAGCAAGAAAACAGCTAACTCCTCCACTTCAGGGGAGCTTCCACGGGATTTGTTAGAATGTCAACACTGTTCAACTAAAACACCATGGAGGAAGCTGGTACCGATTTCCAGCCAAATAGCACACTCCAACCCTTTCTTCCTAAGCCAGAAATATTATACACAGCACTTCTGGGAAACAGAACTGCTTTCCTTTAAATTATACTTCAACAGGATAGGGATTTCATAAGTTTAATTGGATTTCTGCATAACCTCCTTCCAGTATCACTGATTTAAAATATTTTGCTAGGCTTATACATCACAAAATGTATTTTTAAGTTCTCGAGCTGCTAATATGTATCCATTCTCCAGTTTAAAAAAATATATTTGTGGAGCATGAGAAACCGACTTGTACTCAAGCACAGAAATTCTAAGCCCTAACGTTTAGTTTGGAAGCTCTTTTACAGAAAGCACCTAGCAAGAGATAAGGGAGTTTAACCTGAAAAGACACTATTCTACTTGCAATGTGTCTGTCTGTTAAAAAAAAAAAAAAAAAAAAAAGTAATTTATAATGCTGTGAGGTTGCAAAAAAAAAAAGTCAGGAAGATGTCTAGAGATCCACGTACAACATACTAATCTAACCAGCCTCTTCAACAGATAAACTATCCCAAGGTAGATCCCAAGGTTTGGGATCCTTGTCAATACCACAAGAGAATGGTGTGGACCAGTGAGGCACACCATCTTGGCTCTTCTCCCTTTATCTTATCTTCTTGGGATTTACTTGTGTCAAAATGCACCGATCGCTTTCCTAACATTAATGTTGGCCACCTGCAGTGGCCATCATGGCCGTGCTCATCCGGGTAAGGTACAGAGCCACCAGTGAGGAGGTGACGGCCATTTTCAAGACACCCTCTATCTTCAACACACAGCCTCTGTTCAAGAGAACATTTCTGTTTAAAATTCCGTTTGGAAAAAAACAAGTCACTGAAAACCTCCATTAGCAATGAATTTCCTCATGAACATGAAAATAAGCTTTTTTATTTCAACAAAGAGTTGCATGACTTTATTTCTACACTGCACTGCTAGGATGGTTTTCTTCATATTTAAAGCTGCAAACAACAAGGGCTGGATTTTCAAACCTAAAGTTAGGTAATTCTATTGGTATGCAGAAATCCAAATACAGGTATTACACCAGCCAACGCCTGCAACTTCTCTTATTTCCTATCAAAAATTTCTGTCAGAGCGATGAGTTTGGAGCTTCCCGGAGGAAAAAAAAAGCAGCACGCTTTTCAGAGACTCCAAAAAGACAACACCTGATTACAGCTCATAAGGGTATAAAAGCACGAAGACAGCCCTCCCCACCATTCTTTCCATCATTTTAATATTACTTGTGTTTATTATGGCATTATTTCTAATGGCAAGAGTTCAGCTTTAAAAAATACTCAACTAGGTGTGATAAGAAGGTGGCAGGGAAAGCAGAAGTTTCTGCACTGTAACTGCACCAGTTACGTATATAACCTGTACTATTTCCAGTTTCAAAACAGGTTATTATAAAGATTTATGTTGTCTCAAAGTTTTCCAGCGCATTGATTTCCAAATTTTTCACATGTTAACATCAGTTGTCTTAGTTTCCTGACATGCTATAGCCTCAAATTTTTAGAAAAAATACAAACAAACAAAATGGGCTTTCCCTTGGTTTAGTTTGCCTGAAATAGCTTTCCTTGAGTTCACAGCACCACGGTTCTAAACTGGACTCTTCCAGGCTGACCGGAACTGAAAGTAATTGCTTGGATCTATGTCAGCATTCATTCAAAAGATTTTTTTAGTTCCCAACATTTACCTAAAATTAGGCCCTTCTTCTGCCATTGACTAAGCGCTGCAGTTGTTGTTAAAAGCTGCTTGTTGGTTGGGTTTTTGCCCCTTTTTTTTAAGACAAGGGTTTGGGGTTTTTTTAAGAGGAAGAGCAGAAAGCTGAAATTTCAAAATAAAGAAATCCCTCAGGTGTTTAAAAGCTCTTTAGTGCACTGAAATTCTCAGTTGTCCAAGATGGAGATGGATCAGAGGGCTGATGGCACACAAGGTACATCCAGCTTATTCTGTGAGTGACAAAGTAAATTTAGTCCTTGAAACACCCAGCCTCCCAGTGATATGAATGCATAACATATGCTGCACTTTTTTAAATGTGGTAAAGCCTCTGCTTAGCATAGTAATGGCTAGAGGGTGACCATTACAGACTTCTTCACAACAAAAAGGCATTTTAAGGAATCCTGTAATGGAGAGCTGTTGCGTTTCCTAAGTCCGATCACTGACAAATCAAGAAGTATTTGACCTCTCCCTAACAAAAGCATGAATAGGAAAAAAAATTAACTGACTGGTAAGCAAGAGGACGGTCAAAAGAGTTGGGCGTCGTTCCCTTTCTGACTACAGAGGCGCAGAAGGCATTATCTTCTCAGAGCCCCCACCAGCGCTCGAAGCACTCTTATTTTGCTAAGTGTTGTCTTACGCAGTTCAAGGATTACTGGAGAATCTTGATTGGCCTGCGCAATGGTTTATTTTCTTTCTGGCATAACATTCTGTCTTAACAGAGGTGGTCTCTCTTCAAGGAGATATGCAAACAAAGAGGAAAGGAATTTTTTTTTTTTTTTTTTAAAGTAGGTTTGTAAGAAATCCGTGCCATCTGGGGTGCATGGCTGTGTCTACACGTCCTGCGCCGAAGAACTCATTTCCTCGTCTATGCCTCTGGTGCTAGAGCAGCTCTTTAGCTCTCACACCAGTAACACTGGCTCTTGTACAGTCAGATAAGAGGTGCTCTTAAAATGGAATTTATTAAACACGTACTGTAGACTTCCAGATTTCCATCTACTGTATGCACACACACCAAAAAAAATAAATTGAAAGCAATACATTAAAGCTATTTTAACTCAAAGCGAAGCACTGTACACTTGCCAAAATCAAAGGTTTTAATATGTCCTTAATCAGAGTTGTTAAGAGATCACTGAATATAAATAATGCAGCCTGACAGGACAGGAATGCTGCTACCAAGATACTCAGACTAAACTAGGACATTACTTAAATGTTTCTAATCTTTCACCAATGGGAGGTGCAGGTCATCTAACAAACAACAAACAACACACTACCCTGGAACCAGGAGTCAATCGTCCCAGTCAAGCTCAGAAATTAATTACAATAAGGAATGTCTAATCAAATAATGGAAAGTTTTAATCACCCGCAATTGCTGTGAATCTTGGGACTATATTAGCCTATGTAGGGCGGTCTCAAAATGAACTATATTTAAAGCTGGTCTCTTAGGTCAACAGTTTCCTTATCAGGAATCAAATATCCTGGAACTGAAGTTTAATCCTCTCAGGGAGCAATTGACAGAAACAACAGGTTTTTTTAAGCTTTCATGCTTAGAGGGACTTTCTAGGCTTTTAATCAAAAAGAAAATATTAGGCTTTTCTTTTCGGTATCTAAAATCTAAAAGGAGCACCCCTCACCTGACACCTTTGAATTTAATTCCTGCTTCATAAAAATTGTGCACTGGACACTGATGTGAATGACCAGTAATATTTAATTAAAATTTAGGATCATGTCGCTAAGATTTCACGATCTTTTGAGCAACACATTCAAACATGTCTCATCTAGGTTATGACTACAGATCAAGAACCGGATCAATTAATCCCAAGGTCTGCAATCATGCACAAAGCATTTGAAGAAAAATGCATAATTTTCCCTTAAACTGTGGCTTGCAGAGGAAAATAATGTACTTCCATTTCTCACACAGGCAACTAATGGATTTAGCAGAATTCATAAATAAAAGATACCAACATATTCTCCAGCAGTGTCTAGCAACACTGCACTTAAATAAAGCTGCTGACAAAGTGCATTAAACTCTCCCTCCATTTTTCCTTATTGTCTCTATCAATGATGGTATTTACTGACACCTCCTTAAAGTATAATCTGTGCAACTGACTGACTCATCTAACAGGTTAAAGCAGCAGAATCTGCACAGAAATATTACTTACTAGCTATTTTTCATGACGCAAAGATTTTTTCCAGGATGAGGCTTGCTATGAGCAAGACAAAGTCTTCTGGGGCCTCTGTTGCCCACTCGTACACCATGAGCGAAATCCCTCACCTCATTCTCAAGATGATTTGAGTCGATACATGTTTTCCCGAGGTGCTTTTATTTCCAGCAGGAGTCCAACTACCACTTGTCTTCCCTTCTGCACAATGGGCATCCTGAAGTCCCAGGCAATTCCATATGGTACCACCTTTACCAAACATCCGTATACAGCTATGGTAAACTCAGAGCGCAAAGTCCTACGGACTGCTGAAGGCTATTGCACATAACTGGTTCTAATTCCTGATGTACCATCAGAGCTTAATTCTGGATCTATTGAGGCAGAGATCTAAAATAAAATAAAACGTTTAACACCTTGAGGAACCGCAGAAGTCGGCAGCTGTCCCATGCCTACATAAACATTTGAAATAACTAGGGACGGTGGAAGTATTTTGAGTGCATCTCATTTAGAGAAATGCCATTTCTCTTGAGTTATCTCGGTTTCCACTTCCCATCACCAAATACAAACTAGATCTATAGATAGAGATGAAATAGTTCTGCAGTTAATGCTAGAAACTATTAATGGCAAGCCCACCATGTGACCAGAGAGCATGCCTGTACAAAGACTCTGTATACGGAAAACCAACATGCAGCTGGAAGACGTCCTCAACGTGCGTGCTTTGATGTGTTCAAAACAATGACAGATTTTCCTCTTAAAACCATACACAGTTCTGAAGTGTGCAGCTGTTCACAGAAATAATAAAACTAAAAGAAAAAACCCAACCCCGTGAAGCCAACGGCTCTTCTGCAGCGTTACAGGTAACGTACAGGTAGGGTACTCCAGGCGCCTGCGTATCAAAGGCTCAACTTCCACAATCCAAATCTTTTAACATATAAAGAAATCTAACAGGGTGAAGTTATAGGACCTCTGTTTCTAAAGGTTTACTTGATATGCATGTATATACTCGGATGCCAGAAAAGGAAACAAATGAGGTTTATCTACAACACACAAGTAAGTGCTTTTCACTGACATTTGGCACTTTTTTTTTTTTTTTAAGTTGGACATAGAGCTGTTATGCCAGAGCCTTAAGGTGGTTTTACTGCTGGAGAGCCCGCAATAAATGCATAACCCTCTCCCCCATTATATACCGTAGTTGCACAATGCCGGTTATGAAACGAGACTTGTTCCATGACTAACAGGTAAAATTATTTTAACAGAAAATCCCTGCTTCAAAAGGTCAAAAAAATCCAATCTGTTTTGAGAGTTGTTCCCACAGGTACGTTAGCATACTGCATACCATTTTACCTGTTTCAGAAACAACTAATATCAAATTAAGACACCATACTAAAGTGTTTTAAGGTATTAAAATATACCAGACAGCTGCTCCAGAACCCCATGGAGATGGATACAAAACGTCCTGTATCTTTCCAGCATTGGAATCTTTGTTCAATTTTGGGGTTATCGGTTCTGTCCTACCTCAAAGCAGGACATTAGTTTACCAATAACCAAAATTTACTTCATAATTGAAAAACACTAAAGCATTACCTAGAGAAAGAAAAACACGTGCCTGCTTCAGTGACATTAACCTTGCTTAGCTCTGTACGTGAATACTGGATTCCTAATCAACAGCAAGAGTCCAGTGTAATTACCTTAAATCAGAGTAACTATACCAGTTTATACCACCTGACCTGGTGTAAGGTAAACACCTTGGGAACACCTAAGAACAAAAATGTAAGGGATTTTCCTCTTGCCCATTTCCTATAGTTTTATTTAAATGCAATTTGTAAAGTCTGACAGTGTGTTCATATCTGAATTGGAAAAGAAAGACCACAGCCTACATTCCACCTATCAAAAAATAACATTTCCCTTAGGTTTGTTCTCAAAGGACATCTACTAAACCCAGTGAAAGCCTTTCAGAAGAGAAAGGCTGCTAAATAAATACTGTGAAAAGACCGAGATTTTCCAATACAAAAGGAAAACCATAAGGTCTGTCTTGACTTTTAATGGCAGACAAACTTTGCTGCAGGCTCTTTTATTTTAAGATGACAGATTGCTGAGAAGGGTGGGGACTGCTTGGGATGAGAGAGAGACTGCAGCCAATTTTAAAAGGTATTGTTAAGAAACTAAGAATAAGGAGAAAACAACTTTAGTGGTCCATGATTACTAAAGAACGGGTTTAGCCAGATAAACAGGTCTGTTATCCCTGAAGGGATTTGAAAGAATATCACACACAACTTTATTAAAATGGATTACGTGACACTTGCTTTAGACTTTGAAGGTAAAAGCTTCACCAAAGTCCTCTTTTTATAACAAAGATTAAAAAAAAAATGAAAAAAAAAAAAACCAAAGCTTAATAGTGCTGTGTGAATTCATAGTTCTGGGGGATGGGATGCACAGAGGCACACCCCCAAATTTAGCCCTCGGCATCGAGCCTTTCTCTTCGGGGATCAATAGTGAGATTCCCCCCCGTGCTCCTGGGAGAGCTGTGCAACTTCACAGGTTTCCCTGAGTTTGCGCCCATTTACTTCAACGTTCGTTCGTTTAACCAATTTACGGTACTGGGTTAAGTCAGAGATCTTGCTTGTAATACACATTTCAACCATGTGTTAAGGCAGAGATTAGAATCGGTGCTGGAAATCTTCAAGTATTAAGTGAATATTCAGGAGAGTTAAACTAATGCAAACTCTGAAATAATGCAGGTAACAGGATACGGACTCACATTCTTGCATGAAATGCACTCTTTAGACAGTTTATCCCTTCATTCACCTCCCCAGAAGACCCTTTGTATTACAGACGTGCTTAAGTTCACTAGATTTTTATCTAAAGCAACATTCTTGTTTCCATGAATACATCAGCTCCTCTGACCTTTGCACATTTATCCACATTTCTAAGGTCAAATATCTATAGGTAAAAAAGTGAAGGCAACAATAAACATTAGTGACCTTAAGTGATATATATTAGCGATGTGGTATGTGTTTCTATGCACGTAAGTTATTAACTTTATAAACCCTAAAGTCATTACTACTCAAGATGCAAAAAAGATAGAAAATAATTTAAAAAAATAGAAAAGTGTGCATTTCAAATGCTGACTGTGTAATGTTCATTTTTAGACCGAAGCGTTGCTTTTATCTCTGTTCCTAGTTATTGTATAATAGCAAGCAAGATATTTAGCCAGCAACTAAATACTGTTTTTAAAGTGCGTAAGTGGAAATCGCACTCTCTTAAATTTACAGATTATTTATTAAAGAGCAATGGGATTGTACTCTCTGATATTATTCAGGTTTATAGCCTCATGAAAATATTTCCTTCTTACCAAGCTTACTGCTAATGAGTGATTAGATGTATCAAAAATATTTTTAAAAGTGTTCTTGTTTAGTCTATTACTAACACAAAGCAGTAATCTGTACAGTTGCTTTCAATTTTTTACTGCAACTGCAACACAGATAACTTCCATTTATCAAAACAAAATTTCCATAGTAACATTTAGTCTGGAGATACTCAATTTCTTTACGATAATCCAACAACCCTTTCAAAATAGCTGCTGAATAGGAGGCCTTGTTTCCATAGAGATAGTGAAACATTTTGTTAGATCATAGCTCACGCTAAGTTTTGTTTTGACTTTTGGTTTAAACTTAGGTGAAGCCCCATCAGCGGAACGGCGCAGCCGTGGCACTGACAGCCTGCTTCCAGAAGGCGAGTTGCTTGAACTGCGACTCCTGTTTTGCTCTGAAGGGAGATCCACGCACAGAAGAGCTGGGGGTCATACTCGGTTTGAAAAAACAGGAGTCGCAGCCCTCTCACTTGATTCCTTTATAAAACCCCTCATGTGCTTCTCACTGATTTAGCATGACCAGTCCTGCGCTAAGAGCCCAGCAAAGAACTGTCCCGAGCAGTTTCAGGTGTGCTGTTGGTGAGCTGTGGTTTTCTCCCCGTCCCCCTCTCTCCTCCTTCCCCCAGGTCTCAAGCAGGTGAAGGCTTACAAAGAGCACCTACAGCCCGACCGCTGCCCTCTGCGCCCACGCACAGGCGGCACTGTCCCCAGCCCCGCTCCACGCAGGCCCGGGGAACAGGAACGGGGACTGCCTCTGGGGCTGCAGGCAGAATGTGACCGAGGCACAGAAAACAAGCGTGACGCACTGACACTTTTCACGTCCTCCATTTTCATGTCTTTCACCGACAAAAAAATTGAGACTATGTCTTCTTTTCAAAAAGTAAATATATAGAACCCCTTGTCTTTAAAAAAAAAAAAAAACAAAAACAAAACCAGCATAATTAATGCTAAGGATGAAGCAAATGGGGATATCTTGGGAGTTTTCACGACATTTCTGAAAAATGCTAAGATGAAACAATTCAAACAGATCAAAAAGAAAGCCCAAATAAGAAAATTCTATGTAGATAAATTTGAAAACTATAACGTGTTTACTGTGCTTAATTCATTATCCAAAGGGAAAAAAATTATTTTTTTTTTTTTTGAACACTTTACGGCATTTTAGATTGAAAAGGAAAGTTTTCATGTTTCATTCTTGGCTATTTTGAGTTCTGTAATAACAAAACAGCATTAAGAATAAAAGGATTTTTTTTCCCCCATTGCCCAAACCTTAAATTTTTCTTAACTGAACTGCCAGCCTGAACCCACAGCACTCCACGAAAAACAGGGGGAAGATGGCAGATCAAACACACTTGCTTTCTCAGAAAATGTGTCAGCCATGAAGGAACAGGAGACAGAGAGAGAGTGAGTACATACCCGTGTGAGTTCTCAGGTGCGCTTTTAAGTGAGAAGACTTTGTATAAACTTTCGTGCAGCCTAAAACAAAACAGAACAAAAAAGCAGAGAAATATTTCAGTAGGGAGAACAGGAATGCTCCACCTTATGTTTAAACTTCCTTACTCAGTGCTGGGATACTACCTGGAAACATTTAAGTTTACTACCTTCTGGCACCATCATCATTTAGAAGTAAAATTTGATACAGAAAGCTCCTAGGGATACGTTGCTTTACACAGAAAAGAGAAAAATGTTTATGTTTCTGGTAGACTTACTACCTTGCAATGTAATGTAGACCAATGGCTGCTACAGTCTACGTACAGTAACAACTGCTATGTAAGTTAACTCAGAGGGGGAATTCATTTTTTTTTTTAAAATTCCTTGAGGATTTGATCAAGCCAGAATTGGTATCATCATTACTCAGGGCTCAGCGCGATTCTCCCACGGAGCATGTCTCACAGGGCACACCAAGCGGGTGACGGCAGAGATCGATCACGAGCAGCGATTTCTCTCTGTGCTCAGATGGGTGTGAGCGTCGCGCATCTGCGATCGCATACTACGCGGAGGCATGGTTTACTGTCAGGTCCCTCTTCCCCTTCAGCGTAGGAGAAGGAGAGGCTGCGAGGGAATCCATCTGTGGACAGTTTTCAGAGGTAGTTTTAATGGATTTCTGCGGGCAGCTGAATCCCCTGTTCGTAACAGGGAAGATAGGGCTGTGGCCTCGGCTACCCGGCGCTGAGACGGTTCTTTCAGCGCCAGCGGATCCAAACTGAGCCTCTGCTCCATCATGAGTACTGGAAAAGTGGAGCAGGAGCTGCGCAGTCACACTGACTTGCATTAGAGAAGGCCATCATTTTTAATTTTTTTTTTTTTTTCCTATGGGGCAAAAGTTTTGTAACACGGTAATATGAGCTCACGCGTTTAAGAGAATTACAAACGATATGAAGAGAAGGGTGTATGTTACTTAAAGAATGTGAAAGTGTGCCACACAAAATAAGACAATAGAGAAGATAAATTCTTCTTTAACAAGAAATTATTTGGTTCTCCCTAGGTGTAGACTACAGCTAAAGAAAACCACTTATACCTCTTCCACAATTATTCACACTTTTTTTTTTTTTTTACCGCAAAAGGTGGGATTTTCTGGCACGGGTCGCTTACCGGGATAGTCACAGTAGTGGATACGTCTTTTCTCCAGATCTGGGTTACTTCTCCTGTTGTATCTGACCGGTTGGATGTTCTGGGGGGTCATGGGCAGAGTCGCTGGTAAATTCGGATTGTGAATTGCCAGCTTGGAAGCTATAGTTGCAGCGTATGAAGGAGGAGGGGTTAAATTCTGTAGCATCTCTGCTTGTCTATCTGGACTTCCAGGCTCTGAGCTTGGGGGCGAAGGAGGGAAGTAAGTGGCCTGCTGCTGCAGAAACTGGTTTGGCATGGTGTAGGTGCAGGGGGGGATGCCCTGGAACTGTTTCATCGCAGTCTGTGGAACAGCCGAGGAGAGCGTGTTAAGGCCCGCCATGGCTGATGGCATGGAGACATTGTTAAGGGAGTCCATCACGGCTGCCTGAGGAGTAGTGTTGGGCATATCTAAATCCGGCGAGCTCAAGAGCTGATACAACTGGCCTTGCTGGGGCGTGACGGAAAGGTGAACGTCTGGAGTAGGAAGCTCCTGCTTGATGAAAATGTTGTTCACATCGGGAGTCTGGTGGGAGCTGAAGATGCTGGTGAATTCGGGGAGGGCCTGAGTGGGGGCAGGGGCAGGGGCAGTAGTTTCGCTCTGGTGGCTGAAGATGGTGACCGGCTCTGTCTTGATGTGGGTTACACAGGGTCGCTGAGATTTGTACAGGCCAGTTCTCAGGTGGCTGATGTCGGGGAGGAAGACGTTCATGTTGATGCTGTAAGGCAACCCTTCGCTGTCAGTGAAGAACTGGTCTACAACCGAGGCACTGTCTCTTCTGTACTTCTTGTGCTCGGGGATGACGGGAACGGGCGGGAGCTGAGGTGCCAGGTATTTCTCCATTTCACATCTCGTCTGCAAAAACAAAACAAGACCATAATCCAACATGATTTGTTACCAACTAAGAAAGATGATGGCATGCAAGGCGCGTGACGCTTTGCAAATAAAAGGCAATACTGTTCAGCCAGCCGCAAGCTACCTGCAGAGGAAGTTATAAACATCCATGCTAATGAAAACCTGTCTTTTATAATCGGCGCAGCAATCAACATCATCAAGGACAAGCAGATAAAGCCATGGCACAGGCTGTTCATGCAGAGCAAGTATTAAGATCGATACGGCGTTTCAGCGTACGACAAACTTTTCATCTTTTATGCCTACGAGACAGCGCGAGGCGCAGAAGTGACAGGCGCTGTGCCTAATCTGCAGATCTCCTGCTCTGGAATTCACTGCTCGAGCAGGGTGACTGCCTATCTGTTTCACCCGCTCCTCTTTGAAATGCTAACTTTAAAAGCCACATCCTCAGCTGGCTATTCGAATGCTAATACTTCAAGTAATGTTTATATATATATATATATTTTCTCTACTTCCAGGATTTTTTCCTTCTTAAGAGAGAGGTGTTTTACTAGAAATAGGACACCAAAGCGTAAAGTTATAAATAATACCAAGTAAAAAGAAGACGGGTTGACTGATTCAGAGCACCCTTTGTGTAAAGCGTCTCCGGGACTACACTTAAAAAAAAAAAAAGAAAATAATAATCTATACAGTGTATAATTGGCTAATGGCGTGATAAACACGTCCCTATCCATGCCTCGGTCCTCAGAGAGCTCTTTAATTACTGGGAAATCATTCTCTTAGCGTAGTGGTGCGAGGGAATCCGTGGGCGGCCGGAGCCCGATACATTACTGGTACAGTCATCGGCAAAACATTTATCACGCACTCTCCAGTGGGCAAATGCTACATTCCCCCCTGCCCTGTCAGGACCGCGCTCATTCCGGACCCCGTTTAGCGCCCCGCAAGAGAAAGCAGCTGGCAAACACCGACTCTGCCCAGAAAAAGTGGGGGGGGGGGGGGGGGGGGGGGGGGGGGTTGT
>JAOXNO010000001.1:167459710-167507838 GCA_028565335.1 Limnodromus scolopaceus
ACACAATAAATTCTTCCTCAACTTTTGATCTGCTGCTTGTACCCATGAAGATCAAGGTTTACCGAAGTATTTTTGATTCTGCCCTGCCCCGCCGCGGCGTGCCCGGGCCCGGGGAGAGCGGCGGCGGCGGCTGCTGGGCCCCGGCCCGCCCTCGGGCCGCCGTCCCCGCTGTCCTGCTCCCGTCCCCTCCCCGGTCTCGGTCCCCCGTCCCACAGCCGGGGGCAGAGCGAGGGGTGTCCGTCTCGGTGCTGGGAAGAGGAGGAGGAAGGTTTTCAACAAGTGCCCCCCCCCTTCCCGCTGGAGTGTTATTTATAGTCTTTTAAAGCAGCGCTGCTAATGTAGGCGGCTTTTTTAAAACAGCCGCCTCTCCTACCTTTCATCTTAAAAAAAAAAAAAAAGTGTGGGGGGGGGGTGTTTAAAGGCAGTCATTCAAATTTATTATTTTTTGTCCCGAAGGCAGCTCGTACCCGAAACCTGCTGCTAATAAATAATTTTCAGCGCCACGCTGTACGTCTCCGCCATAGGCTGTGGAAACGCTCTTGCAGAAGTAGCTGGGAGGAGAAGGAAGAAGGGGAGAGGAAAAGAGATAGCGACAATTCTCTTTTATTTTTCTACCTTTTTTTTTTCTCTCTTTTTTTTTTTCTCATTTTTTTTTTTTCCCTCCCCTCTCAGATGAGGCAAGTTTCTATTTACTTGTTTTGAGGTGTGGTTTCCACAGAGCGTATTTCCCCCTAGACGCAGGACGGTGAGCTAAGCTCTTGCGCGTTTCGCTGAAGGAAGAGGAGAAAGGAGAGAAAAAAAAAGGGTCGCCGTCCTCCCGTGCAACACCAAAGGACCCATGGTCTGTGGGAAAAGTACAGCACGTAGCGGAGCCTTGGAAAAAACCCAAATTTTCCACCTTTCTCCTGGCCCTGCCAGCCCCGCGCTCCCGGTTTGCTGGGAGAGAGCCTGGGAATCAGCAGAAGTGTTGGCAACCTCCTCCTCCCCGCATTTATCCCCTATCATTTACAGACAAGGCTATTTATTTTTTTTTTTAAGTGTAAAAAAGCTTTTTTTTTTTTCTGGTCAACCTGGCACTTCTCCCCTTTGCCTTCCAGTTCATGGCGAGTAGGACGTCTCGGAGCCCCAACGCTGAGAGCTAATTACAGAACCAGGAAAGAGTTTGGCATAATATTTCTTGACACAAACTGTCTCTTTAGCAATATGTAGCTGCCTGATGCTTGTTATTACTAATGGAGATGCGGCTGCTCCCGTCAGCGTAGCATTTAAAGTCATGCAGGCTAATTTCCATCCAACACTAACACGTATTCACATCCATAGCAATGTGCGACTTCGGCGTCCATTTCTGAAGGCTCGTTGATGCCTTTTCTTTCCCTGTTCCAACCTACAAACAGGTGTTTTAACAGCCAGATTTTAAAAATCATGTTTTGTTTTTCGTTTGAATGCCCTTCACGTAACCCTAGTTTAGGGTTAGGCTTCTAACTACGTTTTCTTGAATGCCCTTCATGTAGCCTATTTCAACCCAGTCAGGATTTGAACTACTCTTTTGACCCTCTGAAGTGACAAGTTTAGTATAAACCGCTCTGTATCAGCTTTAAAAATGCAAACCTACTAATAGCGCACTGTGCTGTCTGGAACTTAATTCGTCTGTAATTCTCCTATAGGGCTAGGCAGCATCTGATGCTGAGCATATATTAGTAACTTTCAGACATTTATGTAAATTGCATGGCTGTAGTAACTGAAATGTTTCTTAGATTCGCATTCTTTAATTACACGTTTTACCTCCATCTGATTAAATGAATGATAAACAGATAATTTCAAAATTGTTTTTTTGTTTTGCTTTGTTTTATATATGTACATTTATAAAGGGCCTGCTCTGGCAAACGCTTTGGCAGGTTAATTAGAACGCTATCGCTGAGTAAAGCTCTGTGTATACTTAAACATTTTCAGAAGCTGCTCTGAATGTGTTCTAATTTTTTTTTAAGGATATAATTAGGTCTGCACTGCAGGTAAACAAATCCAATCCCATCGCTGTGTTTTTGTGCTAATGATGGGCCCAGTCTTTTGTCAAGCAACAGTCAATGGAAGATTACTAAAGAGTGTATCATTTTTAAAGAGTGATTTTTTTTTTATTATTTTGGCATTTCTACTGTCACTAGCAATTAAACAGGCAAGTCAGATCAACTCTTGTTCCTGCTCGAGTTCGCTGCTTATCTGACCTACGCAGTGCTGCAGTTCAGCTCCTAGATAGTCTAAATGAATGCTTAGATCCAGACAAAAAAAAAAAATATAATATTTGCTAACCTATTTTGAGAATTTCCATTGCTATTAGATTTTATGCTTCTTTGAACAAATATTTTTTATTTACCAGTTTAAACTCAGTCATAAGCTGCCAACTAACATCATCTCCTAAATTAAATTGAAATGAGAGTTTGTTCAGAATTAATCATCAGGAAAAAAAAAGTTATGACCTTACAGTTATAATCATTTTGGAATGTTTCTGTTTCTGATTTTGCGGACAGAGTTAGAAGTGAGTTCACACCTTAATGGGCAAATTTGCAGCGGAAGAGCGGAGTAAGCCCTTTTCAAGGAGTTACGGCGAGCGATCGCTCCTCTCCAAGGCAGTTCCCCGAGCATCTTACGAAAACGACAGCTCAAGCTCTTAACGTTACTGTCCCGCGGAGCGAAAAAGGAGAAATGAAACGTGGAGTGGTAAGCAGCTGGAGCCAGGTAGGTGAAGGACACCTTCCGGCATCTTCGGTCAGCGATGAGAGCAGCGCAAGGCTCCGCGCTCGTAAGAGCGTTACCCAGGTTCTGTTGAAAAGGGTTAAACTTTCTGAAACTATGTAAATGCTCCAGGTTCATGAGCGGGCAAGGATCCAGGCTTTCTGAATGAATGTAGACTCAATTACTTTGAACTCCCTTGTTCTGTGCATTCCTCTTCGCTTAGTAGTGCTATACCCCATTAGGGGAGACAGGAGAAAACAAGAACAAATGTCAAGTCCCAGGCGGTGGGCCGGGAGCTTGGCGGTGGTGGAGCACGGCTCTGCCTCGTGGCAGAGGGGCTGGGAGCGAAGGAGGTCAGGGTGGGTGAGAGGGGGGGGACGGGGTGGATGGAGACCCTGCTTTCCTAACTCATCGGCTCCGCCGGACATAACCTCTCGGGAAGGTACCTGTGTTCCACTGTCCTGGTGGGGTGGAGAAGGGCCAGAGACGATGGGGACCCGCACGTGCCTTGTTTGGAGGGGTGGGGAAGGAGTGGAAAGAGGTGGACAAGTTGTTTCATAACGACGAGGCGAGGGAAACCTGCGGACCGCAGTTGAGCTGAGCCAGGCTTGAAGCCCGAGGAAGATGTCTGATCATAATTCCAGGAGCTTTTAGCACATTCGGAGGCCTGTTCTAAGTCAGCAAATACCCACCTCATTTTTTCATTTAAACTTACTGGAGAAGTGGAAATAAATTTTCTTCTTGCAAAATCAGCAGCTGCCTGTACTTCTGGCCCCCCATTAGACTCCATCTGCCCAAGGGAAGAAATGGTTTCTCTTCTTACTTTTGACTTTCCAAAGAGAGCCGGTAGTACGATCCTTTTTACCCCAAGAAAGTAATTATTTTTCTCGTTCTAACTTTCCACTGAAAACAGGGTTGCGGTAGCCACGAGGTGCCATCTTAATTCGTGACAGGCTTTGCAAACGCCGCTCACTCGGTGTAACACCGCACCGCCACAGCGAGGAATGTCGCAGGGTGACTTTCTGTCCAAGCGAATGTGGAAAATCATGCAACGATAGTCTAGTGCTGTGCACCTTTGCCTGCTGCCGTTTCAGGATTAGCTTGCAGAGGTGTTTCCCTCGGCTTATGCGAAGGCGAGCCCGGTTCCCATCTCTCATTTCGCTTTACTAGAAATCCCGTGACGGGTCCTAGGGAGAAAAGAATACTCTTCCTGAAATAACAAGCGGCGCTCCCTAAGTAATTCAGCCTGGTGTTTTGAGTAAAAATACGCTTCATCTTGACTTCTTTCCCTTCTTCACGTTTCCGTAGTCACCCAGTTCCACCTTTTAGCTCTGGCGTGGAAAGCCATACGGCCAGGAAAAGACCCCTAGTTCCTCTTGGGCAAGGCTTTGTTGTGAAGCATGTACAGAAAGCGAGTTTTCGTTTTGCCAACCGCCCCCTATACCCTAGGGTATACCTGAGGGCAGTAGTCTAAAAGCTTCCCCTTCCCAGTGGAGTCCCCTCGGGACTTCTTCGCTGCGCTGCCAGGCGTGAAGAGCCTACCTTCCTGAAGCAGTGCGGCATTGCTTGTCACTGGGATTGAATTGGCACGTCTCGTCAGGTTGAAACGCTCTCAACAGAGCGACTCCAGCATCAAGAGAACTGGATTTGACAGGTTTTTAGAGAATAAAGATACAAAACCTGCAAAACAACCAGTTCCTCTATTCCACAGGCCAAGGGAGAGTCACCATTGCAAAGCCTGGTGCAGACGCTGTATTTATGAAACGCGTGGTGGACGCGGCCTCCTTGCACAGTTAAGAACGAGGCGGAACTTTGAACATTATATCTGAAGGTTGCTGAAAATACTAACAGCACCCAGATGCAGTTGGACTTGTGGTTTGTTTTTATCCTTTAGCTAAACATATTTTTCTTCCCCTGTAAGATGAGTAAGGTAGAAGAGCAGCGAAGGTTTGTGACAACTAAGTGAAGGCATGTAAACTTACCCACAAATAACCTCTGAAAAAAACCCTTTTTTTTGCAGCAACAGGTAAAGATCCTACCAGGTCTGCATTTTCTGTGTTTTGACCTGACTGAGTCAGTCTGCGCTGTATAAAGCCTAATTACAGATTAATTATATAAATCTGCCTATGCAGAGATCTGCTGAAGTATTTTCCCTCCAGTTTAACTGGAGCATGTGTGTATACACTTGCATGCATCAGTCTGATTTGCTATTTATCAAGGCTAGTGCTGACTTGGCGGAACAGATGCTTCAAGATGGAAACTTCAACTGCTCATTACTTGAATTCTTGGATTAAGAATCATCAACCTGTCTGGAGGAAACAAGACATCTTACTCAGTAGCTGAACGCAGTCTTCACTCGGATTTTAAGGAGTCTCAATAACTTTATGTAACAGCCCCGTATTTCTCGGTTTCAGGTACATTTCAAACACTTTCAGCCCGTCCGAGAAGAGGAAGTGCAGAGAGATCTTTTATTGTCTCCAGTCTCATTTTCCGACCTCTACAGGTTTAACACGTATCTGAACTGGAGGCTGTTTATTACAACAGGCCTTTTGGAGAACAACAGGTCACTGACTCAGCTTTAAGAGGCGAGCGTTTCCTGTATTCTCCCCCGTTGTCAGGCAGCTGCTCGGCTCTGGCTTTGTAGCACGGTAGGGCCAGCAACTACAACAGCCCGCTCCTTAAGCGTGTCATTTAATTATTGATGTACTATCGGCGCAGATGGGAATCTGCACACGGGGGTAATTACGCCAGATTAATTAAAACCCGCGCTTCAGAGAATAACGTGCCCGGTGTTTGGAAAGGTGGTTTGCCCGTCACTTGGAAGTGGTGGTGGGAGCCACCACCGCTCTTGTCTTCTGCCTCTCCCCCGTGCGACGCGGCGGCTGCCCGCGCCACAAAAAGCATAATGCTGTTGGCAACGTTTGCTAGCAATGGGTGGTCCTACGCTGATGTTTGACTGCTTGAATATATGAGACAAACCCACATTCTTTTACCACTAAAGAAAGCATTTTCTGGCTCCAGAGTGTTTACGCTGAAAATTTGTTAACAAACGCTAACTGTAAAACTGCCATTCTTGCATGTTTTGGCTGAAATCTCCTGATTAGAGAAATAACATAGAGTGGTTTTTGTGGGTTTTGTGAAATACTGGTCCACCAGCTGGGAGATGGAGCCTTTACGGGCTTGGACACGGCAGAGGGGACGGTCTGGCTGGACAAGCGAGGAGGGCATTAGAGCAATGACACGCTGCTTGTTTAACAATTCCTAGGAGCATAATGAGGGAGGGCAGCAAATACTCATTTGGAATGACATCCTGACGTTGAGAGCGAAAAATAATTAAGGGATGTGTGGTCAGAAAAAAAGAAAAAAAAAAATCCTTCACCTCTTATGCTGCTTTCTTTCAAGCAGGGGAAGAAAGGATAAGCTCCTTCATCAACAACTGCCTACAATGTGCAGAAAGAAGATCCCGGGGACTCTAGGGCACAGTACCTGCAGGGTACGGCGTTCTGCTGACTGTCATACCGAGAGCACCGCGGAGACCCCGGCCGAGCACTCTGGCTCTCCAGGGAAGCTAATGACCCTGTGTGGCTACGTTCCCTGTGGCACCCCAACCGCCTTATTCAGAGCAAGGGTAGGAACCTGAATTTCAGTGCGTCACAAAGCCATGCCTTTAGCCGTGAGGGAGAAGAACTCATGCTACTGGTGCTATCGTCTTCACAATTTCTAAAATTAAGCGGTAGTCCCTGTACTCAAACAATCTCGCATCTGGCACGGGAGAATTCTGCACTAGACAGGTTTATAATCATCAGATCTGATAACTGGCCCAAAAAAGGGAAACTTTTGGTGGACATCCCAAAATGATTATTTAATCGTAACGTCTGTAGTCAGCAGAAAGGACTGAAACAAAAAGATATCGACTTGGTGATTTAAAAGGGCTAATTTGACAAAGCTGAAATAAATAGTAGGCTTAAGCAGTGACCCGTGAGTAATTAGGCAGAGTCTGAGTGAGGCGAGTACAGTCCTTCAAAGTCTACAATCCCCCAGAAGGAAGTCAAAACAAAACACCCCTTCCTCAAAAGAACGACCTCTTTCCTTCTGCCTCTTTAGAGGGCATTTTGTAAAGCAGTTATAATTATAGATACTCAACAGCTGGGAAAAGAACTAGTAACAGCAAATATAACTTTGACGGCAGTGATTGTGGAAAAATAATATGGAGGAAGAAAGATGCCTAAGAAGTCAATGACCCGCACTGAAAAGAGCATCTAAAAAAAGTCCATGAAATGTATCAAGAACTCTTAACAATTGTCTGGTTTTAGATAAAAGATGCAGAACTGTTGATAGATAAGCGAGGAGAAAAAAACATGCTAAATATTCCTGTGCTGTATTTGGGATAAGAGTAAGTAATGTATTTGTATTATATGATAATGACAAAATATTTTCCATTTCAACAGTAATTCAAGAACGTATTAAAATAGCTACTATTAATGGTCTTAGAGGAGTATGTCTGGATAACTTCACACCAAGAATTTTAAAAGAGCTGGTAAGTGAGCTTTCAGGATTAATATTCAGTAATTGTTAGAATATTAGACATGTTCCAGAAGACTGTTAAGAAAGCTAGAGTTAGAACCAATACTTGAAAGAAAATGTAAATTAAATGATGCAGGTAATTATACATTTTCATTGTGACATTAATTTGAGCAGCTTAATGTGAAAAGTCAATGTGGGGACTTATTAAAATATAAAGATAATATAGTTTATGCTTATGAAAAACAAGGCCTTGTTGAACTACTTTTGAATAAAGTTGGTCACAAAAGATAACAGAGTTCATGCAAAACTCATTTTTGTAAAGTGTATCACTTGATTCAGCTCAACATTTTTGACTAACATTCCTAATTGATAAGTCTCAACTTTTTTCAAATGGATTATTGCTGGGTTGGTGTATAAGGTCTTACAGGGATTGGTTTTTAACGACAACCTATTTACCTTTTTCAAAGAAAACATAATAATAGATCCATTTTATTGAGAAGATTAAGTGTGGGGGAGAAATAAATAATGAAGGCGGGAAATCTGTCTACTGAAACAACAAATCCCTACATTCCTTGGTACGTTGGATGCTTCCAAACTATACCTCTTCCAGTATAGAGATATATATATATATGAAGACACGAAAAGGTTCTTGGCTTAGTAATGGCTAGTTAGCTCAAGATGATTCCTCAGGTGGCCAAGAAGAATGTAAACCTTAGATGCCTAGACAGGTGAACCTCATGGAGAGCTATTGTACTGTAACCGGCACGGCTGAGGGTGTTTTACTGAAATACTGAATCTTTTAGTGCATCCACAGTTCAAGAGGGGGTGAAATCCCCTCTCGCTCACTTAGCTGTTGAGCCTGCACCCACTTGTAGGGTCTACTGAAATAGTGGGTGTATAGCCCGTGGAGAGGGGTAGGCCTCCAGATGGAGGCAGGCACTACTTCCCTCTGAAGGTCTTAATTCTGCATTGACCGTGCAGTAAACCCAAGTGCTTATTTTAAGAATGCGGTTTTCTGTCTTTCCTACTTGTGCCCCACCCCTTCCCCTTTTTTCTTCATTAAAAATAAAAAATCTTGTATCATGAAATTAAATTTACAGCCAATAGGCCTGCTTTCCTTAGTTACCTCTTGAGGAGTCCTAGTAGTTCATGAGCACAGTGTCACAGACTGATAGCTCTTTAGAAGGACCTTCTCAGTACACATGTAAAACTTACGTGCAATATAGATGCCCAAACTGAGGAAAACCTCTGAGAATGGGTTCTTGGAGCTACCAGATAAAGATCTACCAAGGTTGGAGGTTGAATGGCTGCAGTTAAACTTAGACAATATCAGTCTTGATCAATCTCCCAAAGTGAGGTTGCTGTTTATGTTCCGATGGATCTTTTTTGTTAGTATTTGAGAATCACCCTGAAGCAGCTTATAGAGCACTAATGACATGCACACCATAGCTCAGGAATTCCCGATTTAAGCAAACTGATAAGGTGCTTTTGTTGCTTCATTTTTGTTGTCGGGCACCCCGATTCCGTGATCTGCTCTGAGGAGCCACCCCAACTCAAAGGAGCACTGTTATTAGAAATGGCTGCAGCAGCAGTGAAAGGAGGATTTTCAGTCAGTCAGAGGATATTAAAATTACGACAGGGTTCTTTCTCTCTTGCTTCATGATAAGGGTACTAACTCAGATGACCATTGTATTTTTCAACATTTCCTGGTAGCTTGATAAGTCATTTTTTGAAAAGAAAAGAGGAAGTTTAGGAGCGAGCAAGTAATTTCAAAAAATGTCAATACTAAGTACTGATTTTCCATACACCTCCCTTAAGACCACATGAGGTTTGACCTCCACTGAAGACCCATTAAACACCTTTCAACAGTGAGCTTCCATGTCACTTGCCAGGAAGGATAACAGCAAAGTAGAGATTACAAAGACCTACCTCAGGCTGCAGTAGAAGGGCGAGTGAGGAGTTTGAAAGGTGCTTCCCATGAAAGCTCCTGAAGCTGTACTTGATTTTTCATCCCAATCACACCATAGACGAGGAATGTGATTTTGTGATGAGAGTGTTTAAAGTCCTGATCTTAGTCAAAACTCCGGAAGTAAGAGAATACATTTGGACTCACCGATGAAGCTAAAAACTCACCAGGACATCTGCTGCATTTAGTGGCCATCACAAGGTCTTAGTTGACCAATAAGAAGGGTGAATGAACCAAACACTACCAACCTCAGAGGCTCCAGTCCTCCACTACGAGAAACCTGACTAGCCTTGATAAAATGTGGCTGCACAAGAGTCCTGTCTCCTCTTCACTTGGGGGCTTACAAAGCTGGTGACAATATTCAGCTTGCTGGATGGGGAAATTTCTAATTGTGCACTGTAACGAAGAGGCACAGCTGCATCCCCCCTCATGGTTTCTATTTGCCTCATGGTGAACTCCTCCCATCAAGGAAGCAACTGCCTCCACACAGTTTGTCTAGTTTCACTCACTTAGGTAAGGCATAGTCAGAAAATTACCGATTTGCCAACACTGGAACAATCTAGAACTAAGATAACAGGGGGAAAATGACAGTGGTTATCGGTGATGACTCAAAACGTCTATTCACTATAGGGCTTTAGAACTGACGTACATCTATCCAAACGCGTGCACGCAGAAATGTCCCTCTTCTCAAACAAGTAACATAGGAAAGTTGCCCATTAAAAAAAAAAAAAGTCAAATCAAATGTTATAGAAGGTGCAATGTGCAATGACATAGCACAGTATTACAGATCTCTCCTTAGTTTAGTGAACTATATTATTCCCATGAGCTGCAGATGCATTCGATTTCAAAGTCTTTTAGAATGGTTTTAATTTCAGTTCTCAGACATACTTTAAGTTAGAGATTATGTTAAATAATACACAACATACTTAAACAGTTAATTAACACAGTGCTGCTTTTTTTTCCCCTCATTATATTCTGCCTTTCTGAAAATATTTCGAGCCTGATCAACAGAAGTAAATAATTTTTCAGTAAGAAAAACATGAAACACTTTGTTAACATATTGGCCCTTGCAGCTTCATGTTACTCATGTTATTTTCTAGAAATTTGCTGGAAAAACACGCAACACAATATTCAGTAAAATATTCAATCCAGCTTTATACTACATTTATTTGAAGGATATTAATTTATTCAGGTAATTAAAGATACTGTTTTCCAAAAAAGAGAGATTTAAATTGCAATCATCTGTTACAACCAGCTTAGCTAGTTTTCACTTGTAATGTACTAATAATTTTTTAAAAGTTCATTATTTTCATAATTTCTTTTTGAAAATGTCTTTTGAAATATTAAAAAAGAAAATAAGTAAAAAGAGATGTTTACTTTCAGAACAAGATACCAGATAAAAAAAAAACCTTTCTCCATTTTAATGGTATTCTGTTAAGATGTTTTTTACTAGAGCAGCTCTAGATAGAAATACTTGTCTATTAGAATGTTCACATTTGACCCATAAGTGTTGTTGCTGGATGACTTAATGAAAGCTTGGGCTATGTCCATTGTGTTACGGTATGGAAAACTACAGTTCATGAATGTATAGCCCATTTCAAATGCGTTTACCTGACCGGTTCATAACTTGCTTAGTTAAGCTGTGGAGCCCGCTTACGCATGAACTTGTAAGTAATGTGGCAAGTTGGATTAGGCAAGACTTTAACAACATGTCTTAATCCCCGTGCTGCTTGAAAGATAGAAATAAGATAAAGGAGAGGAAAAGTTGATTCAATCTTTTAACAAAACACGGCTTCTTGCTCTCTAGATTGCATATTGGTAACTTCATAGACTAACAAAATACAAAGGTTTTTTTGAGTGATTAGAAAATCTTGCTTCCGTGCAATTCAAGAGTAAGGCCCAATGATTCATAAATGTGGCACACAGTATTAGGCACGAATTGCCATAAGATACTACATAATCACATATAACCTGTGGGAAAAAATATATCTATTTTATTGTACCAGAGAAACAAATATTAAAGCATATATTTTGGCAGGACCAGGGTAAAAATCATATTTTGTTCTACGTGCTTTCAAGTGTTTTACCGCACAGCCCTTCAGTTTTTCAAATTTTAAGTTTTGTATTCAGATATGACTTCACTGAAAAGGGAAAGAAGTGGAAGGGAGGAAGAGGATGTCAGTTCTTTTCCTTTTGCTTCGTGTTAGTGTTGCCAGACCGTGCGAATAGAGCAGGTTGCGGTTGCACAAACTGTCTTTCATCAATACCGCATCTGCATCTACTCCTGTCATTTTAAATCTTACAATAAAACAATTATTTGAAGGTAGTGAAATTCACCTATGAGATAATTATTAATCACAGTAGGTTAGACCAGTTTGGTCCGCTGTGTTCTATCAGCAGAAGTGTTTTGCAACGATCCGTTGCAGCACTGCCAGTCCAGGTGACATTACTTACAGTACGAAGCAGCGGCAGTAAGCTTTCCTGGTACCTAATTTAGGAAGAACAGAAAAAAGCTCTGTGTTCTTTATGCCAAGGACATTTTGGTACTCTTAAACTAGTCTCATGTCAGTGTTTCTTTCAAAAATATCACACTGAGAGATAGTGTGACGATAGCCCGTTTCCCTCTACTTGAACGCAGGAGCGAAGTCAGTGCTCACGGAAACCCAAGTAACAGCCAAATAGCCAAAGAAGTTGCCAGTTCACACCGAATTATGCAACTTACGGATTTCCCCTCTACAAACACTTTGTTAAACATTAATGCATTACATTTTTTAATATCCACATTCCATCAAATGGTATGGCCCCATAATTTGCTTTATTGGATTAAATCTACTCTTACTGGCAACCTAAAACTTAAGTGCTAATCTTTGCAAAGTTGAGTGTCGAAGCAGTCGTTGTAGCCATACCCTCTAAGATTAGTCCAAGGTTCCTTACTATTTTGTGAAGCTAGGTGCTTAAGAATGGGATAAATAAAAACTAGAAAACTTGTATTTTTAAAGTAGACTTCAGAAGAGAAAGAAGGAAGAGGCATGTATTAAATTCAGTATCCTGTCAGTACTCAGGAGCTTTAAGAAGTCTGTGGGAGGTGCTTCAAGCTGGAAACTCTGAATTTTGTCTTGGCCATTTCTATCCAAAGCTGAAGGGTTGAAAGTCACACCTTTTTTTTCAGGAATGCTCCCATCACTATCTTGCCCAAAGTTAACTTCTGTGAACACTCAGCAGGGATAATCAGATCCAATGCTATCCCCCGCTTGAGGAAGACGGTAACATACTCCGTTTCCTATGGAGGCAGTATAACGGCTCCGGAGCACTGTGAAGCCAACAGCCTTGCCAGGCCTGTTCAGACTGGGTTCCAGCTTCTGGTCCAATAAAGACACGTTCAGGATCACACCTGCTCTTATTACCAAACCCAGCAATTGGTATTGCACCCAGCGTGAAGTACTGTTAGTACTGTCACCTCTCTATGGAGCAGTAGGACTTGGCGTTGCCACGACTAGGACAAGTCTTGGTGGTCACCGAGAATGCCGGAATATCTCCGTGGCTGAGTGGCACCAGAGCAGAGTTTTAGGAACCTTACAGATACATCTTTATGTTTTCAGAAGTTAGCTAGAAGTGATAAGAATAGAGAACACAGAAAGTCTCTTACGTGAAAGAATAACAAGGAAGGTGGATCAGGTATTCCTGTTTCCAGAAACATCCAACGATCTGAAAGCTTGCATGTTATAGATACTGTATGTTTTTATGAAAACTAGGGCTGTCAGTAAAATCAGGAAATGTGGTGCTGTCCACCGTTGGCCCATGGGGAGTTTCCACCTTTCTGTCACGAACCTGACAATTCTTGGAGACGGGACAGTAGGTCAGACAAGCCCGTGAAAATGATGCAGTACAGTAACTTTTACATTTTTAAATAAAACTCATTTCAAGATACTTTATTGGCATTTCATTCGTAACCAAAAGCACCTTAAACACGGATGTTCACGGGAAAATACTTTGCTTTGTATGAAAAGTAAATATAACTAAATTCAAATAACTTAACTTACATTTATATTAAAAATGTATATGTATTTATATATAATATTTTAGTTTACAACTACAAAAGAATAATAGTGAATTATCAAAGATTCTTGATGTTACTGCAGCTGGAAATGTAAGAACATCACATAGTTTGTTTCTTTGTGATTTCACAAAGTTTAATGGATCAAAAATCCTCTGTACTTGCTTTTAAGTCTCTCAGCTATCTCGGAATTACTATCATTGCGTAAAACGATTCGACAAAGGTTTCAGCCCTTACAGATTTGAAATGGCACGTCAGAAGGAAAACCCGCTATATTTCATAGGATTGGGTGTTTGGTTTTCGTTGACAACAGGCTCTAATCAGCTCCCTTCGGTTTCCCTAAGGGAGGTTTCAGACAGTCTCCATTGTGTAGGGGGGCACCCTCGCTGCGCATGGAGATTAGCCTGCAGAGATTTTTAGGGGGTTGAGAAAGGAAGGTAAGCTCCCTCCTGCTGTTGGTAAACACTGCTATTGTTCTCCAGTCCCCGCTGAATGGAACAACTGCAATTCGGCAAAGTTAATTACTGCAATAATGAAAGAAATGACACAAAATGACAAGGAATGTGCTAATTCAGTAAGACTCAAGTCATTGACATATTAGTCCCTTTACTGCTCGTTGTTACTTTCAGGCACGTACTCCTTTACTCAGAAATACTGAGTGGATTTGGGGGACTTAGGATTTAAGTAATAAGGTAATAAAATAAAGATTGATGTGTAAGAAGTGGTGCCTGATGATCTCTTAGGAGTCTCTCAGGTCAGCACCTGAGACTTCAACACAGAAGATCTCTGATGAAGTATCTGAACAAAAGAGCTTAGCTGCCCTTGCAGGACTTACAGCATGTTTCCTTTCCAACGTCCAAGAATGAAGGTTCACAAGAATTTTATGCTAAAATGATTTAACCCCTTAGAAGGAAAAGATGGCAAGTGAATAGACCGCCCCAAAACATTGTATTTTTCCCTTGCTTACCTCCCACACTATCACGGAAGAGATGAGTGCTACTAATTTTTGTGTGAACATCTTACACGTAGCTCCGGATGACAACTTGTGAATCTGTGTTTACAGGGCTCCCCGCTGGCACCGGGAGCTCTGCGCTTGGAAACCACAGGCCTGTGAAACGTAGAGTGACAAGTCTCCCGGATGCGTGGCACTATCCCAGTGATGGGGAGCACACGACGGTTTGGGCACAGAAACGACCCTCTCTCGAGGTCTCGGAGTGAAGGCGGTAGGAATGTTTCCAACTCTTTCTTTTAGAAAGGGCCAATGCACCTAGGTGACAATCCTCTTTAAAATCCCCATATAAATTCTAGATGACAACTCCCTCGTAAAAGTCAAGCTCTACATTGCCAGGCTCTACCTTATAATAATGCACAAAGAAACAAATTCTTCTAAAGAACTGAATAAGAAAGTCTCGCATGCTGCAATACGTATCTCTAAAATCACGATAAAAAGGAGCTCTGGGAATTGCTAACAATTTCAGCTGCAACACTGAATAATCTAAGTAATCCTTCTTCTATTTAACCAAAAGGAAAAATGAAAAGACTTTCATTGAAATACAGTCATAAATTCCATCCGTAAGACTTTTCCTGCAATTAAGTTACATTTACTGATCCACTACTCCTTAAAAGAAGCATTAACACAAAGACTTCAATTATTCATGGTCAAACAAAGTTGATTCTATTGCTTCAATCAAAGCGGCATTCTCTTTTACAGTGGTTATTTCTGTAGTATCTTCAAAAAGGGCACACAGTCTATGAAAACATGTAAGTTTCTGAGTAAAAGCTATTTCCATGATCAATCCTAACTTTTTGCATTTAATACTTCTGCCATTTCCTGCTTTCATGGGGATGAAATTTGCTGGTTTTTTTTTTTTTTTTTTTTTTGGTCCCCTTCATCCCTTAAAGGGTAAGCTGATTAAAATTCACCATTTTTTTGGACCCATTCCAATGTCCTGAGAAAAAGGAGTTTCTCTTTCTCCCTCAGAAAAAAAAAAAAAAAAAAATTACTATTATGGAAAACTTATCAGCGAGGAAAAGAAACAGGGCACTCTGCATGGTAAACTCTGTGGGATGAAGTTGGTGGTTCTTGTGCTGTCAGCAGAGGGCTTAAAGAGCTGCAGAGGGTCTAACATCTGCGGAGCCGTTACCTACTTCTCCCCCTGCTAAAAGCGCCTGCAGTAACGCCCCACTCGCTCTTCCATAATTCCCAGCTGCCGCCCGTTTCTGCTGGCGATGCCGTCCCCTGAGAGTTAGCACCTTGTAGTGCTGCTGATTGCTGCCCAGCTTCAGTCCGAAATACCCGAAGCGTAACCGCCTTAATTAAGCTACAGAAGTATGCGTTTTAAAGGTCAAGAGTTCCCAACCAATCCCAGGAATTCAAGAAGGGGATAATATTGCCCAAAGACACTAAGCAGAGCTTGATCTTCCAGAGATACTCGTTTCATTTGCAAAGTTTGAGAATGAATACAGAATCTCGATATTCTTTGGTATAAGAAAATACCAGGGATACATTTCTTTGACTCAATAAAAAGCCTAACATATGTTCTATTAGATGTAATGTTAACAGGGAGACAAATTCTTTCCTCAGTAGACCTCCCTAATGAGAGTAACCCTGAGAGATGACAGGCTGTTACAGACTCAAACGATTGTGTATAAATCTGTTTTCAGGCAAGTGTGCACCAGACTGACAGCTGATTGAGGCATATACATAAACACTTCTTCAAAAAGTAAAGATTTGTTTCTAGAAAGTCATGGTCTCCGAGTTATGTTTTCCAAAGACACAGAAGTTGATGAACATGTACCAGGAGCAAAAGAATTCTACCTGACCGTCTTGCAGATGTCAGAGGTTTAGTAGAGTGTGTTCCTTTTTTGCTGCAACTACATATCATACAAAAGGATAACAGAAAACAACCTGAAGCGTAAGAGAGAGCAAAATGCATCCCAGAGATACTGAGAAATACTCAGACAACTAGTATTTGAATTTAACATTGTTCCTCTTTTACAAGGTTTCATCATTGTTTTCTACAGAAAGTCTTGAAGGGGAGGAAGAATATAAATCTCAATGACATATCATTTCTTTGCACAGAAACTATTTAGAAATTACAACAGCAGTGAAGTATGATCACAGGATTCAGCTATGAGCCTTAAAAGTTTAGGTCCTAACTAAAAATAGCTATTTCATGTTTTCAGTTTTTTCCTCAAATGAGATTTCCTTCATGCTTTCAAGCTTCTTTCCTTCCAGCAAGGGACAGAAAGGTGAGAAAGCAATTATACTGTAAAAAAAAAATCCTAACCTGCTCTAAGCCAACTATCCTTCCTTTTTCCTGTCCTTTTCGTAAGCCCATATACTTACGAAACTTATCACTTAAGTAACACCAACTTAATGTACCAAGAAATGTAATAGTGGATAGAGATTTTTCTCTGCTCCCTTTGGTTTGAAAAAGAGGAACCGAGGATGATTATGTGGGTTGGGCACTTCAGTCACAAGTTGCTTATATGCATGACTACCCTTAGAAATTTCTCTTTACTTCATTATTTTTGACTCACACATCACCGACACAAGGCCTGCTACAATGGGATACGGCAAAGACCATTTCATGAAGACGAATTTTGGAATAATTCATTTGACAACTATGTTTGTGGGAAATAACGTCAGTGAAAACGCTGTACAGGTAGTGCAACTGAACCTTTTCATTACTTAAAGAGCAAAAAGGTTCATTAATTTTTGCTATAGGGCATTTCACATTTGAATAGTTATATTTAAGTGACATTCTAGCTTTCACATGAAAAGCTTAGAAGTCTCCTCCTAGATAATTAATTCTAGCCTTGCAGTCTGGTGAGGAGACACAGGAAAAATACAAAGTATTCAACTGGAAAAAAAATTACATACTGAGGAGATTTAAGCAGGCTGGATTACAAGAATTTACCAACAACATTATGTGTTATCAGTATATGCTAACAAATTACTTTTATTTTTGCAAATCTAAAGATGGGCCTTGTAAGTAATTTTCTAAAAAAAACTTTGCCAGAATATGTCACTTGTCATCTGAAGAACTGTTCAAACGTCAATAAAATTTCACCACAAATCAGCCTAAGTTTCTTTCAGCCTTCCTAGAAAATTGGGTTTCCTGGATGACACAGATGTTTACAATGCACAATTCATTCTGGAAGCATCAAAATGTTCTTGTGTATTGTATTTCCATGGAAGAACTAAACACTTTGTGTCTCTTGGAAGGTAAGAAGTTATGTCACTATCTTATATTAGTATATATAGAAATATCACTATAGAGTAATTTAGGTTGGGCAGGAATTCTGAAAATCAGCCATCTCATCCATTTCAATGTCAGGTCCAATTATACCAGGTTGCTCAGGACTTTGTCCAGTTGAGTCCTGAATATCTCCAAGGAAGAAGACTACACCACCTCTCTGGGCAACCTATTCCAGTATTTGACCAGTAAAAACATTTTTTTTTAATAGCTGAGTTTTCTAGTGCTCTGACTTGTGTCCAATGCCTCTTACTCTATCACTGTGCACCTCTGAGAGGAGCCTGGCTCCTGTTGCCTCTGTACCATCCCATCCCATCAGGTAGCTGGAGACTGCAACCAGTTCCCCCCGAAGTCCTCTATGCTTAAGGCTGAACAAGTGCAGCTCTTCCAGCCTCCCCTTCTGCGTCAGCTGCTCTAGCCCCTGATCATCGTGGTGAATCTCTGCTGGGCTCACTTCAGTATGTCTATGTCTGCCTTGAACAAGCCCAAAATTGGATGCAGCACTCCAGATGTGGTCTCCCATGTGCCAAACAGAAGGGAAGGATGACTTCCCTCCATCTGCTGGCTATCCTGCTGTTAATACCACCCAAGATGCAGCTGGCTGGCACACTGCTGACTCACATTCAATTTTTTGTCCACTAGGACCCTGAGGTCTGTTTCTGCCAAGCTGCTTTCCAGCCAGTACTGGCATATGGGGTTACTCCATCCTAGATGTAGGACTGCATTTGCTTTTGTTAAACTTCATAAGGTTCTTGTTGACACAAATTTCCGGCCTGTTGAGGTCCCTCTGAGCCCCTGCCCTCCAGTGTACAGACTACTCCTCCAAGTTTGCTATTGCCTATGAACTTGCCGAGGGATGCTACTAGTTGGACTTTGCATTGCTGATCACATTTCCTTGAGCTTGGTGTGTCAGCCAATTTTCTACCCACCTTACAGTCCATATCTCACCAATTTGTCTAGAAGAATACTATAGGAGAACAAATCGTGAATACTTAAGATTCCAACTACTACCGTGCCTAAAATAGCTCACAGTCCTTATCAGTAATACAATTTATTAATTATTGGGTGATAACAGACAAACAGGATAGTCTGGGAAGTTAAACTAGGGACTGTGGATCGTATAGAATCTCTGTTACAAACTACAAAATTAGTATCTGCATATGGGAGATATTTCACATGAAAGACATGTTAATGATTCCATTCACATAAAAATACAAGTTAGATAAAACCCTAGACTTCAGGAAACCACAGTTTATTCAGGAATGTCTGTAGAGATAGGTTTGTGAGCCCAAAGGTTTGCGTATTTTTTCCCCAGTGCACACCGGTCAGTCTAATAAAAGATATTACTTTTGTCTACATACTTGGCCTCCCTCCCTCACAGAATGATAATTTTAATCCTGTGATGTGCAATTGGTAGCATTTTTACCTCACTCAGAATTATAAAAAAAAAATACGAAGAAACTGAAGCTTACCTGAAACAGAGAAAGTATTCCTGTGCTTCAAACTGCTGTTTGGAAAATGAAAATAAGTGTATCTAGGAATCATAAGCTTGATATTGCTCAGCATTATATAGTAAATAATTATTGTTCGTGTCCAGGTAGGAACGATGAATCAGTTGAAGCGATATTGTCAAGTAAAAAGGAGGTAATAAAAAGGAGCTTCCTCTTAAATGAAATCTGAACAATATTTTCAGTATACAGTCACTTAAACAATATCATCTATATTTATGTTGTATATAGAAATGTACCATCTGCAGTCAAAAGCGCTTTAAAGTATGAGAGACCTTTTCTACAATCTAAATGCATGGTGGAGTGGAATAACTAAGTTGACTGTATTCTTGGAACATGGTGGGGCTTATTTTCATACAATTAAATACGGCAAGTTATCCATTTCACCGTTACATGCTACAGTATTCACACATCATGATTCTGTTTTTATTATTACACTGATTAACTACACTACAGCAAGTTTATCTAGCCCATTAAGTATCAGTGTTGATAATTAAGATCTATGTTATTGCTTTTCTTTAGAACATTTTTACTGCCTGTTTGGTAGAACGAATGTTATCAAATGACAAACTATACAAATCAAGGCTGGTAAGAAATTGATTTTTTTTCCACCTGACATGAATTTCCTTCATAGAAAGTAGGATTTAGTCTGATGTTAATTCATGTATATTTTTAAAATTTCTATGAGCCAGAATAGTTGCAAGGAATGTGGCATGAAACACAGGGTCCAAGAAAAACAATATAAAAAAGCCAAAACATGCATTAATTTGAACACTCTGAATAACACACCTTTTAACTGCCCAGATTATAAATATGTACAATATGCTAGTGTTTATTTATCTTTTAAAATTCAAATATATGTTAGCAAAATCATTGCATGCCTTATTTCCACACATTTTTTCACATAACAAATCTAAAAATTATTTTATGAAGCATAAGATCATTTGACAGGTATAAATGAACAGTTAAAACCAAAACAGTTAAAACCAAAACAGGGCATCATCATGGTGAAAATAACTTTCTTCAAAGAAAAGGTCCCCAAAGGATTATTTTGAGTAATTTTGGAAAAATGCTATGGTGATGTTTTCTTCTGCAGTTTCTTGTACCATAGAGGTGCCTCTTTATTTGTCTGTGAAATAAAGAATTAAATAAATTTACTTGTGAGACAGGGAAGTCAGAAGAAAAACATGCTATCTACGCTAAAGTCTCTTTCCTTCCGATGTAGTTCAGAGGGATAACTAAGTTGTTTGCTTAAATGCAAATAAATTAAAAACAAGACTATGCATTTAAGGATTTTATTATGGCATATCTGTATAAAAATATCCCTATTTCTAGGTTATAAAAAGAAGATTATACAGTAAGAAGTAAATTATTTGTTTTAAAATATCTATCACAATGAAAACATGCACCAACTGTGCCATAAATAGGTTTCATTGGAAACAGCATCATCTGACTCTCCCACTTGAGAAGGGAACAGAACTTAAAAAAAGATATCTTAGGTGTGCCATAACTGACCAACACTTCGTGCAGAAATGTAGTTCTTAAAAATTATAATGAAAAATAAAATAATTCAGCAGTTTTCTGACAGCGTAGAAAGCATTTTAATCACAGAGAATTATCTGTGAGCAACTTTGCCTTGCCTTCATAATCCTATGGGCTACTCCTACATGGTCAGGATTGCACAACATTCTTGTGCCAAATTCACAGGTTGTTTGTATAGAGAAATAAAACTGAAGAAGTGAAGGTGGAACAAGGTAAGGACTACTCTGTTTTCAGCATTGGGTATAATCTCTTGCCTTAGTGAGTACTGCCTCTTTTGTCTCTTGTCCCTAAACTCATCCCTTTCTAGTTCCATTTTCTGTCTGCTCTCTATTAATTCTTTCCTCCAAGGCTTAATAACCATTCAATTTAAAAATCGACTTTATTCAGCCGGCCTTGTGGTGTGGGTTCTCATCACATTTTAATCTCCATCTTTCTCTCATTTTGAAGATTTCAGTTACAATAATAAATCTCTATTTGTGCAAGCTTTTAAAATTCTAGAAATTGACCTAAATTGGCAGGATTTTCGCAGGACTACTAAATTCTTTCCACAGTTAAGAAGCAACCCTGCCATCTGCCCATTTTCAGTTCCCTACTCCAAAGTCTGAAGAGACTAGAATTTTTCAAAGAGAAATTGGTCACAATTTCTCAATGTAAAAGCATTTTTTCTAGATTACTATGCCATTTCTATATCCCTAAATAAAACAGGACAGATTAAACACTGGAACCCTGGATCATCCATAAAACCTAATCGCTAGCTCACGTTTTGGCTCTGTTTTGGATCACTGAATAGCTCTGTGAAAGACAGAAGTTTGGGCAGTATGATTTAGCACTACCAAAAGGATTGTGGATGAGACAACACTGAGTGGCCTGTGTTTAGTCTCATAACACTATCCAAGCAAATTTTGAACCCCTGAAGTCCCCAAATGCCCTCACATCATGTCCAAGACTCAACCATTTCCCACATTGTGAATTAGAAAAATAGTATCTGCTGTGCAGCAATACAAACCTTATATTGTTTAAGACACTGAATTTTAAAGTCTCCACCAGGAAAAAAAAAGAAAAGAAAAAATTATATAAATATTTGGATCAAAATAGCATTTATGCTATGCGGTGTGGATACAACCAATCTAGGGAAAGGTAGCCTCAAGAAGCGTAAGTAAGAGTCATGATTTGTTTTATGATTCAGCATTGCAACTTGGCTCTATTAAATTTATCAGCTCAGACACCGAGTCAGAAACTTCTAAACCGTTTTCATGAAGCTTTCAAATATTAGAGGCACTAAGACTGAAGCAGGCCACTTGAAGTGTTTAAATCCAAGCATTTACTTTCTAAAGGAACAAAATAGGGCTTATAATATCAGGGATCCTTAGTGACAGAAGAGATATCAATACTGGGCATGTATTTTATATATATATATTTAGATATATATACACACATTAATATACATATATATATCAGTATAAGAATACATAAATACACCCATTTCCTCACTCCTGCTCCACAATATATAAGTATACACACACACACACAAAACTCATACACGATCAGGGTATATTTAAAATTGTACACATAGTCTGTGGATCCCTGTGGATATTAAATTTTTGCTAACCACTCTTAATACTGTAATATTATAATGGCATATAAAAAAAATAAAATCTAGTTTGCTCTGAACTTAAGATGCAAAAAGTACCAAATAGCTAAATAATATTATAAACTGCAATTTATCTCCTCAACATTGACCACTCATATAAAGAGCTATAAGTATTCAGCTGAATTAATTATATACCTCCTTGAAGTACGAACACACATTTTTATCTTTAAAAAGTGAGGAAAATGATCAAAAAAATCTTATGGCACTTAGTCTTATTATAGTACTTACAAATAACGTTGGCTTAGGTGTAAATACATTTTCTTCTTCATGTTCTGGCAGCAGTTTTACTAAAGGGTTTGATTTGTTTTTTGCAGTCGCACTTTTTAAATCAATATGAGACGGAGGTGAATTTTGTTCATAGCGTTTACCATGTAGACTAATTAGAATCTGCTTCATTGTGGCTAGTTCCTATAAAACCACAAAAGAACAATACTAAGTTATTCAGTAAAATAGCATTTGAACCTATTAAATATTTATTTGTTAATAATAAATATATATTCACCAAAGTACATATGTAAGTGGATCAGTAAATCTAACAAGCATGAACATACACTTGCCATAATTAATAAGATTACTAATTGGACACTACTAAAAGTAAGAAAATAAAAAAGGCATATAGGATTTATGCAACTCAAATTTTTATATTGCTTAAAGGCTGTAAAAGAGAACATTTACTGTGTAATAAGGAGACCACTATCTCTTCTAACTTAACTATTTAATTTAAAAGAAGAATTTAACTTTAACTATTTAATTTAAAAGATGTCTTTTGAATTTGTTTTGTCAGGCCAAGGGAGTTTACAAATCTAACTTGAATGACTGTGACAAATCATACTTTTCAGCAGTAGGTCTTGCACAGAAGTCTTATAAATAAATTACTAGAAACATGAGTGTGTCTTTGTATCCAGACGAGAAAAGAAAAATCAATGAAAAAAACTTAAGAGGAGCTACAGCAGTAATGGGATCAGCGTGGAAAAGATATTTTGTGAAAAATAAAAGTTCCAACTTTGGAAAAAGAAAACCAAGAGCATATAAAAATGCAGACTTTTTTGGATGTTGGAATAATTTGCTTTGCAAATAATTTGAATTAATTAAAAAAGTAATTTTTCTTTTTCTTTCTTTTCTTACCACTTGTCTGAACAAAACAGATTTTATTCAAAAGCTATAGTACAGTGAGAAAGGAAAAAACATAACATTTTGTGACATTAACTGGACATCTTTTGTCATCTTGTATCATCTAGTGCCTAATGTTCTCTCCCCCCACGTGTAATGAATGTAATTACTAAAAAATAAGTTATAGAATTTAAAACATTATTTATTGTTATTATTTATTGTACTACTATTATTACTCAGAGCATTCACTACTGCAGAACCAGAACAGCAAGGTCAGCAGAAAAGTCTTTCAAAGTAAATTTTAAGATAATTTTATGTTTTATTAACTCCTAGTGTTTTTGTTTGCTTGCATTTTACAAATGCAGTTGTCTTCAATAAGCAATACTGTTAATGTATTAGCATTCTATATAATTAACATTCTATCTTATCTCTCAACCAGAACAGGGTAACTCATATTTATAGCTGAATGACAAACATTTGTTATATCTTACCTATTTCTTAATACTTGCCAGAAAACTACATTGATGCACGTTCTATTTTCATTGCATTATTAGTAACGAGTTAAAAAAAAACACCCTCAGCCTTTTAAAATATTCCTGCCATATACCTTCTCTCTGCCCACTGCTGCCTTTAATACAAGACGCAAAGTCAAAAGAATCACGTTGTTGCCTTTAAATTGTCCCACGCTAACTCAGTTATATGAATGGACGTTACACTCCACAGACCAGCTTTATCGAGTGTACAAATTGTTCTTGTATCTCAGTCATTTAATATTAACTATTTGCATAATTCAGCCATGTGTGGTGGCATGTTGAAACAGCGTGACTGCAGAGCAGCTGTTTAAAAGGACTGCATAGTTGATGCCAGCATGTTTTTCAAAGTTGTAAACTCTGCAAAGATGTTGCCAAAGCGACACATAGACAGAATTTCTTGATGAAAATAACTCAAGCAAGTATACAGCAAATAAATACGCCATCACAGGAGATTAAATTGTACATAAACAATGCTTTGACATTAACAAGTGCTGTTCCTATACTTAAACTGCGTTGTTCTGTGGACCAAATAGTTGCACGTTTGAACAAGGCAAAACCCAAAAACTGTCACGCAGATTTATTTCAGAAACAGAGTTGAAACCTGTATGCGTAGGGTCAAATTCTCTTGTGTCAAGATCCACTTGGCAGCCTAAGGTCTCCTCTACTTCACAGAATCTGTCCTGTACTTGACAGCCCTGTCTGTTTTCAGACTTGGAATAGGCTCCGGAGAGTCAGCTCTCAGACGAGATTCCCCTGTGACAGGAGAATTCTCTAATGTGAAGTGGGGAGTGGGGATGACAAATTAGCCCACAATGAATAAAGTATTTTGGCATCCCAGCCAAATTTATCATAAGAATTTAGCTAAAATTGCCTTAGTATTTGTTCTAAAATCCTTCCACATTTAGTGAGAAAGACCTTAACAAACTTGGCAAAATAGCACAGGAAACACTGAATTCAACAGAATTATTGCTATGTACTGCTAAACAAGAAAAGAAAATTGGCCCAACACATTTGCAAGAGATTTGCTGTTTTCAACCAAGCAAATACTGAACACAAAGTTCCGTCTTGAACTGCAGTAATTTTACCCATCTCTTTAGATTTCTCTGCTGCTGTACACAATCTCAATTCCTAGCTTCACTTTTAAATGCTAAACAAAGTCATTAGCGCTACCTGCTACTATTAGCGTGTTACCGTGATTCAATAATATTTTCCAATCCTAAAAACCGTCCAGTTGTTCTAGAAAGCTCGCAAGGAAAAAGGAGATTGTGCTTAGCAGAAACATGTGAACTTGTTCCAGTATGAACAGGACCTTGTCAAAAAACGGGAAAGTAGGTATAGGGTTCAAAATGGATGGGAAGAATCTTTGGCGCAGAAGGAGATGTATTAGTTTCAGGATAAGCTATGTAAAGGAAGATGTGAAGACAAATGGATGGTTAAAATTTTGATACATTTCTACTGTGTCACATTCACAATCCTGTGTCCAGGCAGAGCTGTGCAAATTGTTTACTTACAGTATTCACTGCAGTTACTCAGGGCACTGCAGAAACAGCGTTGCTAAAGCTCTGCATGTCCCAGTTTCTCCGTGGAGGCATTTGGTCCTTGCCACGCTGGCTCCTGAACATATAAGCAAGCCATGCTATGCAAGCTGTGTGTCACTGCCTTGAGGCTTCCAGGTCTGAAGGATTTGGCGAGCTAGAGAGCAGTCCTTCTTGGGAGGACTATGAGTACTGACACCTCTGAGTGGATCCACCCAGCTCCTCTATGTGCTGGCTTTACAACTTTGGTCTCACCGCTGTCCCAAGCTTCAGCAACACAAGCACCCACTCCCCACTTACACAATATTCTGTGAGATGTGGCAGTGCAGATACATGGAAAACAATGTGCTTCCCAAGAAAAGGTGGGTTAAGATGAAACAAGTTAAAAATTAAAGTATGCCGCCGGCACAAAACCACTTTTTATGTACGAGTGTCACCCATACAAACAAGTGTCAGGGCTACACTCTATCTTCATAGAATCATTAGATTAGGTTAGAGTTGGAAGGCACCTTGCAGATCATCGAGTTCCAACCCCCCTGCCATGGGCAGGGACACCTCCCACTAGACCAGGTTGCTCAAAGCTCCATCCAGCCTGGCCTTGAACCCTTCCAGGGATGGGGCATCCACAAGTTCTCTGGGCAACCTGTCCCACCACCCTCACAGTAAAGAATTTCTTCCTAGTATCTAATCAATCTCCCCTCCTTCAATCCAAAACCATTACTCCTCATCCTATCACTTCACTCCATGACAAAGAGTCCCTACCCATCTCTCCTGTAGGCCCCCTTCACATATTGAAAGGTCGCTATAAGGTGTCCCCGGAGCCTTCTCTTCTCCAGGCTGAACAACCCCAGCTCTCAGCCCACCTTCACAGGAGAGGTGCTCCAGCCCTCTGATCATGTTGAAAGTCTGTCCTCAGAAACCTGATGAATTTTTGTTAAGGATACTAACCTTCTCTGCCTACCAGCACAAATGCCAAAAAACAAAGTAATGAGCTGCGTGACACATTAAAAGGGATTTAACTCAAGCTTGTAACACCTACATTTATGTGTCTGAAGTATCTACACATAAGCTAGGAATCTAACTTTCCGTTACAGACAGTGTAGCTTGGAAAATGATTCAACTCTTTCAGGAGTGGATACTTATGGGCCTGTTGGCTGAATTGTTTTGTAACAACACTAGCCATATTGACTATAAAGCAAAGACGCTTACCTCACTGCAGACACTTCCATTTAGATACCTAAATTTAGTTGTAATGAGCTCAATCCATTTCTCACCTCACTCTCCTTATCTTTTACTTTTCTCAGACTTCTACTTCACCTAAAACAACTTTTATCCTGAATAGCCAATGTGCAATCATAATTCCTCTTGCACACACATTTGAAGTAACGAATTGCTGTGTTAAAAAGAAATGCATTTTGAGAACAGGGATTCACACTATAGATCGTCTATTCATGTTAAGTTTTCCTAAACATGCATAGGTTCATGCTTTAGAACAATCTAACATCCTGTGTTCCACTTACGCACATTAATTCACATTTAATGAAGATTACTTGAACTATTAAGCAATCATTGAAACTTTTGCATACACAAGCAGAAAGTAGCTGGAATACAAAGTAAATGAATAGAATGAATGGACTGAGAACAATGGGAGCAATGTAGCAGGAGGTGAGGTAAGGTAACATGTATTGCATTGTAAACAGTATCAGAAGAACTTGCTTACTTATTTCCATTTATTTTTGGTACTGTGATATCCAACAACCTTAGCTAAAAATAGCAAAAACAATTTGGTGTGCCAATACACAAACAGAGAAGGAAATATTTACGTATAGACAAAGGATAGGCACCAATCTTTTCCATGATGTTCATTAATTAAAATGTTTTCTGATTTGGGATTTTTCCCTAGTTTTGCCTTGTTGATTTATTAGGCTGAATGCTATCAATCAGTGCCATTGTTGTGGAACTCTTACAGTCTGCAATAACTGAATATCACATTAAAATCATCACGCTTTAAAACAGTGTTAGAGGAACCAAACAAAAGAAGTGTCAATCATTTTTAAAAGGTAAAGTAAAAACAGCAAAATAGTTGGAGGCTATCTGCTCATATTACTCATATTTCAGAAGAATCTGAGATACATATGAGGATGTTTGATCTTGAAACAAATGAAAATAAGTTTATTTTATTTGAAATTATTTTTACCTGTTTATTATGGATAATTGAAATAGTTCCTAGAAAAATGGAGACTGAAGATCAGTTTGGGAATATGAAGGATAGAATTCAACTAGCAATGCAACTAGAAGACAGAGATGAGAAAATGCAAAAATAAGGCATGCAGCAATATAAAATATAAATGTATTTTGAGTTATAGATACTATACGGGGTTCTCCACTAACATTGTTTTTGTTGCCCTTTATACATGCTCAAATACACATGTACCAGAAAAGCATCTTACATTTTCCTGGTTCAGTACTACAAAAATTCAAAATTAGTGTAATATTAAATGTTATAACAAAATAATAACTTAAAACAAAATGAAAAAGAATTGCCTGATAGAAATTGGCTATGGAAAATGATTAAGGCATAAAAAGGGTGCTGTTTTATCAAGTAAATAATCGATGAAGTATACGAAAAAATTGCCTACATTAAGGACAACAGATATTTATTAAGATAGTTATTCCATTTCTTTTCAGTAGATTGTCAACAAGTATAAAGATTTTGCTTCTTACTGTCTCTATCGTGTAATTATAATCAAAGCAAGAAAGAATCCTCTCTGTGCACTTAAAAGCTTGCAAAGGCACTTAACATTATATGCGTATAATTATAATAAATATGTAAATTTATATAAGCAGTTAAAATGATATATATATCTGCTGTGGAAGCAGATGCAAAATAACAGTCTCAAGAAAAAGCAACTGGCTTACAAGAATCAATTACATAAATATCAATTCTTATGTTCTTACGGCAGGGATGTCTTGCACCTTCAAATAATCACCATACAATGATCTCAAAAACAAACTTTACGTAGATCAAACTGAACAACTGGAAATGCTCAGTAGGAAGAGACATCTACCTTTCTAGCCTGAACATAATTCATTCTGATGGGAAATAAGATGTTTTTTCTTATCACTAAAATAATCTCTGAAGCAGCCAATGGGTGTCAGGTCCATCTGGCTCCTTCCTCATGCAGCAAAGCCCATGGTTACTTGGCTTTATAAATATCCTGTAAAGCAAAAGTGACCCTAACAATAGTACATACAGTTAACTGAACCTCTACCGTGACAAATGGTATTCTACTTTTAGCTTTACGTGTAGTGTTTGTGATTGCAAACTTCACCTTGGATTAGAACTCCATTTTGAAGCAGAGGACTTGTATTGTGGAAGCTGAACAAGAAATTTCAGTCCCAAAAAATGTATGAGGTTCTGGCAGAACCACTGAATTTTGATGGCTGACAAGCATTTCCAGAGAAGAAAACAACATAAATTTCCAGTAAAAAAATGGAAGCACAGAAAAGGCCCTAAAAACTGTCATCTTTAAACAAGAAAACCAATTTTACTGGCAAAACCAGAAAAATCAGCTGAAGGAGGGATAAAGAGAGAGGTTTGTCTCCCTCAAAGATGCCAATGAAAACTTAAAGTCTCCCAGAATTTGTGAGTCAAGCACTATGATGAAGATTTTAGATGCACGTCCCAACCCCCAATCTGTAAGTCTTCTGTACTGTTAAAGTATGTATGTTCAGGAGCTCCTTTGGATAGCTTGTATTCCTCACTTTAACTGCCATATGGTCCCCATGTGGTTAAATTATAACTCAAAAAAAAAAAAAAAAAAGCATCCAGTCTGGAGAAATTTGAGAGATTACAGCACTGTCTTTAGGTCCAAGAACAGTGGACTGTACAGCTCTCCTTTCATAGAGGGGACTGGACAAAAAACTGCTTCACAAAAGACTTAGGGCACTACACCTTGAGTGCAGAGACCAGACTCTTCTCAATGTGGGAGCCAAATAGTAGGTTTGAGTTCAGCAGTTTGGTGACTATTCTGGCTATAATAACTTCTAAAATAACAACAACAATAAAAACAATAGCTATAGCAGAACATGCAAGTGAGGGAACACAGCCATACTGTGATGAAAAACATGTTCGTGCTAAGTCAATGCAATCTGTCCTCACATGCACGTATCCTCCCGGTTAGGCAGCTATTGTAGTCTTCAAACAACAAGTCAGCACAGGGAAAAGCAGAGTTCAGAAAATGAGGTTATGGGTATGTTAAAGAATACTGATTTGAGAAACCTAAACCAGCATTTAAGAATGCTATATCCATTTATTAGTGTTTTGTAAAGAGTTCAGAACTTCAGAAATGATTTCTCAAGTCTCTCAAGAATTGAAAGCTCATGTTCAATACACAAATGTTCTTGGGAAGACTCAGAGAAAAAAAATAATAATTTTATACTTCCTGGAAAAGGGTAGGGAAGGGTGGTTCAGAAGGAACTGTCTTCACAATTGTCTGTCTCAGGGTAGTCAAGCTTGATGGGCATATAAGGTGATGGTAGAGAAAATACTAATATTGTCCTCTATGAAGTCTGTGCATTTTCTTAGGTCCTTCTTAGCTTCCTACCATGATTTTCTGTTAAAGTAAAGCTGTGTTAAAATAAAGCAGTATCACTTAACAACTGATGCTAAGATGGAGAGGGATCTTTGTGAGAACTCTGGTTCAGCTTTGGAACATGTGACCGGATACTTGGTTGGACTTCCTCACATTGACATTTAGATATCATCAGTAATAATACCTAAACCTAGGCACACTAGCTTGTTGGATTCCTCTATATAGCTGTTAGTGAGAAATTCACAGGTTACAAGCTCAAGAAGTGGGGCTGTGTGAATCTCATGAGGTTCAACAAGGCCAACTGCAGGGTCCTGCACCTGGGTTGGGGCAACACCCATTGTCCATACAGGCTGGGGATGAAGGGGTTGAGATCAGCCCTGCCAAGAAGGACTTGGGCATACTGGTGGATGAGAAGCTGGACACGGGCTAGCAATGTGCACTCACAGCCCAAAAGGCCAACTGCATCCTGGGCTGCATCAAAAGAAGTGTGTCCAGCAGGTTGAGGGAGGCAATTCTGCCCCTCTACTCCACTCTGGTGAGACCCCACCTGGAGTACTGTGTCCAGCTCTGGAGCCCTTAGTACAGACTAGATATAAGGAAGAAATTTTTTTATGATGAGGGTGGTGAAACACTGGCCCAGGTTGCCCAGAGAGGTACCCCATCCCTAAAAACACTGAAGGTTAGGTCAGACAGGGTTCTGAGCAGCCTGATCTAGTTCAAGATGTCCCTGCTCATTGCAGGGGAGGTTGGACTAGATGACCTTAAAGGTCCCTTCCACAAATCCAAACTATTCTAAGATTCTACACTGAATTTTGCTGATTTCAGATGAAGATAGGGTAAATCACACAAGAGTGCTGTTCTTCTTTTCTGACTACAAATTCCTAGACAATTTTCAGGTGCAGACATCTACACTACAAATTTTTAAAATTAGGCAAGCTCATTCTCTGCTACTTTGTCACTTGACTTGAGAAACAACTTTTTATCTTTACACCAGTAATACTCTTTAGTATCACTGGAATTCAGCAGTTAAAATGGAGACAAACAAACAGAGCCTTCTGTACAGATTGCTGACATAGAACATCAAGTCACTAACATATTTGTGGAGAACAACAGACCAGAAGGACTGAAATATAACTTGGTTCCACCTTTCCACATATGCGATGACTTGCATACAGCACTTTGAAGAAAAAGTTTGAGTACGGTACTCGACCTTTGGAATGTACTTAAGAGAAAGGAGACGTATGTGTGTCATTATCAAGAAATGAGATTCTCAAGCAAAAGTTGTACCTTGAATGTCTCCTCTTTAGAAGTACTGACAATTCACACAAAGAATTATTTTAGAACTGTTCTTCACGGGTTTTATTTCTGCCAAACAGCTAGAGACGCATTGCAGAAGGGCTCTAGCCTATAACCTGGAATGAACTATTTGTCTCCCTTTTTTTGTCTGAAAGTGGAAAAAAAACCAACACTATTAGCACAGAATTAACAACACTGTACATTAATATCAATGATGACAAAGTGTGAAATAGTAGAAATACACTACAGAAGCTACATTTTAAGATGACAGCAAAATGAAGCAACTAAGTCAGTCCATTCCACTATTTATGACTGTAGATGGATGCAGTGGCGTGAATGGTGCAAATTTGGCTTCAGTGGAATGTTCTGGGCTTCTGCTTATCAGGAGTAGAACCTACACACATAACAGAGCTCAAAGAAGATTTTAACAATCACCTATGCAATTGAGAAAACATCAGAAGTCATGGTTTAATGCGTCATGTAAAGCAGAGTGTATTTGACATCGTTCCATCCTCAGTTGCAGATGTACTGGAAATATCAGAAGTCAGCAAGAATTCTGGTATGAGGTTTGCACATATGGTCATCTCAGGCACACGGATACACATTGTAAAGCTGGAAACTGGAAGACAGTATGAAATGTCCTGATCAAACAAATGAACCTGATAACTGGGCGGTGGAAAGATGCCAGACCATATGCAGGATGTTGATAGCTTCTTTGCACTACACTTAATTCAGGAGTTCTCTCTACTCCAGTGCATATAAAACCTTAAAATGAACTGAGGGATCTGTAACTATATGGCTCTACAAACTACTTCCAGTTTTATAAAGTGAATGCATTAGAACTGTGGCAACAATAAAATGGCCCAGTTGTTGCAGCGAACAGCTTCTGTCTTTTTAGGTACATAAAAACCTCTGCCTGTTTCAGCAGTATCTTTAAATTTGTTTTTAACAGTTAAATCTTTCTCATTTCTTAAGAAAAATAGGAAATAATTTGCCTCATAATTCAGAACTTGCATGTCAAATTTTGACTTTTTTTTTCACTTTTTGTATTGAAGATCAGAAACGTATTTGATATTATAACTAGGACTAAATCCTCAAATATTTTTTAATCTGAGCCACTGTGATATTAATTTACTCAAATTCAAGTTTAATAAAAAAATACGCTTTCTTGAGTAAGTTCTACTTACAGGAAGGAGATGCTAAAAATGATGATGTATCAAGACAGCCTTATTCACATAAATGATTATGTAGACATTCCTGTATTTTCTGAGAAGGTAACACTTTAGTTTGATTCTCCCTGTCCTTGGTATGTTTTACAGAGTATTTAAATTCACTTTGCAGTTGGTAATATTCAAATGCTATCATAAAGTGAATGAAAGCAAAAATTTTACACAGCTGGATAAGCAGCAGAATGTGATGGAAATATTCATAGCCAATACAGGAAAAACTGATACAACAAAAACCTGGTTAAATGTTCAGAAACTCTGAACAATTTCAGATTGCTCAACAGCCAACAATTTTTGTTTAAATGTTTCTCACTTTAACTGATTCTGGGTCTCTCAAAAATATATAATTTAAAATACACATGCCAATTCCATCCCATGCGCCATAAAGAAGTTGCCTTTTGCCTATGAAACCTTCTATTTTTGAGAGCAAAAAATGTATTTATAATTCACTTATATTAATCGACATTACTAAACCATGCGATATTATCATGGTTTCTAAGATTCTAAAAAAAAAATTGTTGAGTACAAATCACCAGTTAGTACACAATTGTTTAGTGTATGCCATTGCGAATGGGAAGATAATTCTTTAAAGAATATACATGAAAACTAGTTAGACATTCTGAATAATACAACTCCAAGAAAAGAATGAATTGACCCAGCTGTTAAGTCCTTCCTCTTCCTAAATTCTGTACTATTTGGAATTCAAGTTTTAGTAAAGCTTGACAGCAACAAAATAGATAACAAAAAGGAGAAACACTGCTTAGGAGCATATTTTTCCTTGTAAAAAATGTGCCAGAAACTTCTCTACACTCGTTTAGCAATGTAAATGTCACTTTGTTTCTCCAAGCTTTAAGCTGAGAATAGCTCCAGGGCTTACTTGTGATGCAGAAATGTCCCTGTAATCTACTTAGAAAACATGCAGAACATTAATAGAAACTAGAATCTTGGAACATAAACGTAGCATAAGAAAAATGATAATTACTCTGTGGCTTAACATTTAAAAAGAGAGCTAAGCATTGTACATCAGCATTTTTTTTTATATAAAACAAGTTGCAGCACATAGATGAGCAGGAAGTCATTCACTTTAGAAACACAAATAATTTTGACATTATCATGTACAATCTTTTTACACAGAAAAGAGGGGAAAGAGGCAGAGCTAGAGATTGTTTGAAGGCACCTGTTACCAATCACTTCTTTTCAGTTGTGTCTTCCCAACCCCTGCAGATACCCCTTCCTTCCCTTCTCTCCCAACAAAGCAGTTTTCTCCTTTTATCCACTAAGCTTCCATCCCTGATTAAACACGTACTGCCCTCCCACTTCTGCCTCCAAAGCCTTTTATGAGCCTCTGAACTTCTCTCTACCTCTGTTTTTTGCAGATGGCAGCTGTTGCTACTCTCCAGGTTCCTAAATCCAACACATTGGCTTCTGCCCTAGGTTACTTCTAGTCAGTCTTCTTCAGCATAACTTAATTACAGCTAAGGACAGTATTAGCCATACTTTAAAGTATGACTAATAGTGAAATGCTGAAAACTCATCTGGAATCCTCAAGGTCATCGCTGAGATGAAATGAAACTGAGGGAGTAGAGAATTTAGCAGTGAGGGGCATTCCCCAAGGGGAATACAAAAGTAAGAAAGACAAACATGAGAATATAGGAGTATCTGGTCACGGTAAGGTAAAGCACAAATACTTCAGGAGACTTTGTTCCTCCTCAAAAGAGGAAAAAAAGAATAAAAGCACCTCTGTTTTCTTTCACTTTTGTAGGCAAGATAAGGGGATGACTACTCAGAAGTAAAAAGGTTTTGTGCAAGATACTGGCATGAGGTGAATATGCGCAAGCACAGGGACTACTAGATTCTCAGACTCTGGAAACATTAAAATTTTGGAACAGTGTCACAGAATTACAAACACTTCTAATAATTCACGTGGCCATGTTTAATGTCCAACATTCATGAAGATTTATATAAATGCTTGGGAACCTCAGCCTGATCTTTTAGAGGAGCTCTCTGAAAACCTCTCAGAGCCATTAACAAACTATGCATATCCTAATAGGTCTAATTAGTAGCTGGTCCTCCTGCTTCATCATGTGGACTCTCTCCAATCTTACACACACTTGGAAAATGCATTTAGCAACCATTTATTAAAAAGGAATAAAAGTCAGATTTTCTACATTTTAAAGATAATGCAGTAACTATTTTCTGTTCTTACCATCACCTTTCTCTCTTGTTTGTTCTTTTCTCTATTCTTACTTACTACCTACACAAAGCTGCCTTATGTTTATCACCTTTTGTTGCACCCCATGTTCGCTTGGACAAAACAAGCTACACTTTTAATGTCACTCACAGAAGAGCTCCAGCCTGCTGTGATTTTTTTTTTTCTCTTTTTTTTTTTCGGCTAGAAGAAAATACTTTTAAAAGAGACTTTTTTTTAAAGAGCTAGCTGAAAATAAAGAATACTAGAATTCTGTAAAAGTAGCCAACGATAGCATCACCCAATCTGTCTGGATGTATAATGACTGCAGAGCAGAACAGTGCCAGGACTGAGCTGGGGCACCGAACCCTGCCGACCTACACTGCGTAAGTGTTACCTTGCTCCCTGGCTCTGTTCTGGATGATTTCAACTATCTGTCACCTAGATGTGATTCTAGACACAGTACATTCCTCAGACTGCTCTCAAAAAGAAGGATGAGTGAAGTTGAACCAGATTTGTCTTCTTTGGTTCTTTACATACTCAAGCACGTCGCATGCCTTCAAGTCATATTCAACCCTTACATTATTTCAGATACTTTGAATTCAAACAAAAAATCCAACAGAAATAATGGCTCAGTGTTAAGGTAACATAACCATCACATGGGCCTAGAGGAGACTGTTGTGGACACAGCGAGCCTGGTCTAGAGCGCAAGAGCTGCAAAGAGAATGGAACAAATCTGGCTGTGCCACTTAGCTCCAGGAACAGAACAAGAAGTAGTCCCTGGCTTTTAATAGCAAATATATGACTTCTAAAATACTCAAACTAAGAACCATTATTCTAAAGTCTACATGTACAACACAGGTGCATGCATATTGATTACAAAAACAAAATATAAGATATACATTCTACAGTTCAAATAAAAAAAATCCCTAGATTTCATTTTTAAGAGACTCACAGGACTTTGGAAAATGGTCTTTTTCAGGAGACGCAGATTAAAAAATGAACGTAAATTCTCAGAACGATACGAAGTGAAAACATAATCTGTTTGTGACACTACTTCTAATAACAATCGGTTCATAGATAAGAAGCTGACTTCAAGAAAAGAGTTGATTTGTGTCTAGTTCAGAAAAATAAACATGAAGGAGATGTTCTTTTGGGGCTTTTGAACTGAAACATGTAAGGACAGAAGAATGGCTGTGATTAAGATACTGTATTAGGACACGTCAACTCTTAACCTCTACCACAAACTCTGGGGAGTTTTGGGCAAACCACCATTTCTTTCACTGTGGTTGTTACTTCTGCAAAACAGGGGTAATCATACTTCTGTGCTTTAAGTTGTTCGGATAATATTTGTGGAGGTGTCCAGTTACTGTGGTGAAAGCCAGACAAATAGTGAGTTACAAACAGTATTATTTTGACATATTGTTAAGAAAACCTGAAAATGGAGAAGAGGTACATGATAGTAAACAGAAAACATTAGTTTTGCTCATAAATGGTGAATTATACATTGGATTTGGAAAGCTTTTGACTTGCCAATTGGAAAATAAGTTCAACATAACAGTCACTTCGGCAATTAGCATTTTGGTAGATTATTCTCAGCAAGAACAGCTCGGTAAGAGTTTTTTATATTTTAATATGTTTTAAAAACAATAGGAGCTTGCAACGGCTAACCTAAGTAAATTTTAACCTGGTCTAGGTGAAGATTCATGCCAATTCAGCTACACATATTTAGACAGATTTAGCACTCAAGTCAATTAGACCAACACAAAAATTTACTGACATAAGCTAACCTGATTTAAGTAAACGAACAGCAATCAAACTACACGTGTTTGTATCCATTTAACTGATTGATATCAAATAGGTTTATTTAAACTACTACTGCACGTTTTCTACTTTGTCCCACAGCAGATAGCCAGAGCCTGGTTTCTGGTTGCTAACTTCACTTGAAGAGCTTTGGCAGAGTAACACATGAATGCGTCAATAAGGCAGGTGACTAGTTCAGCAAGTTTACATTCTATCACTTGTATGCACAGCTGCTAATGCCCCACAAGTGCACAGATGTGTAAAGGAGATAAAAATATCAGCAGGTTTTCATATCTTTTTAACCAGTATATAATATTCATGTGCTGATAAGTAATCATGTCTGCATAAGCAATTGCATTATAGGAAATGAATGAGAATTATAAACAGCCTTCATTTGCACCATTTGTGTCATAAATTTTAGCCTTTTGTTTCTCACTACTATACTTTCGCGATATCTGTTCTACTTTTATAGATTAAAATTTAGTGTATTGCCAGGCTGCATTGCACACAGGTGATTTCCAGCAGTTTAAAAAAGGCAGTGTAAATTAAGTTAACTCCCTTATATTCATATAAAGTAAAACTGATCTCAGCACTTGGAGGAATACCTATTTAAAGCTTTCTATTGGTGTCTCTTACACCACTGTCTCATTTTTGTTTCTTTTCAGGCCTCCTAGTATATTTCTATTTAAAACATAAAAAGAACACCTCCATTTGTTATACTTGCTGGCTGTTTTGTTTTTTGTTTTTTGTTTGGTTTTTTTTTTCCCAAAACCCCAATGAATTATGAACTCCACATTAAAAATATAAACAGCAGTTTATTAATTTTCAACATTTTAGAAGTCAGTTTCTGCTCTCCGCACTTTGAGTCAGAAAAGCTAAAATAAATAGATTTAATTTTGCATTTTACTGGTTTTCTTCACTATGATATGTCTGCATCTTAAATATCTGAAGAAACAGTAAAATGCCATACATCAAAGCATAGCAAATTTATAACCTCTTAAATGTAACCTCAGAAAATGATTACTAAAACTTCTTGCCAAACATCTGAGTGCTGACAGACTGCCCTTCCAAGTTTTCATCTGAAGTTTGCAAGCCAATGGATAAAGTCTAAAATTGCACTTCTGATGTTCCAAAACACTAACAACTGCATCAAGCATGAAAGGCAATGGAAGTGCCAAGATCACAGAGCTCCTGGTAAATATTTCTTTTAGTCAAAGGCTGACTGTTGGAAGGAAAAAAAACCCCAAACCCCAAAAAAACACAGATAAAAGGAATCATGGATCAAGAGGTTCAGCTAAAAAGATTTAGTGGATTCATCCCAGTTAATTTTAGCACTTAGAGAACTGCATTTTGGTGCCTTTAAGTGATAGATTCCCGTTATATGCACAAAAGGATAAAGTTTGGATGTAGATGAAGGATGGCACAGAAGCTCGGTGTGCTGTACTCTACAGTTTTGGACACAAAATGCCCTCATTTTCCCAGGTAAGTAATATTGACATATAAGAATTTTTACTTGCTCTTTTCATTGCTGTACCCTTTCCAAAGGTGACTGAAACTGCTAACCTAATGGACAGCAATTCACTTTTGTGGTTTTCCTTTTTTTGGTCACATTAGGTTTCTGTTTAGTGACCTGAATGGTCCCAGGGCAGCACTAGAGATGTGTCAGAGCTGCTTCAAGAGGAGGAGAGAGAAGGAGAATCACAAGCAAAGAGGTAAAGCAGTGTTATAGCCATTGAGTCAACATAATGTATAATTTAATCTTGATTTATGCTTTCACAGAACATGCTTCTTACTCACGCTCCCCTGACTATACATAGACGCAAGGGCAACAAGGATCCGCTTTTGGGGGTATAAGGTGAGTGCTGAAGTTACAGTGGCAAGAACCAAGGCCACAAGTCTTTTTTTTTTTTTTTTTGGGTATGGTTTGGTTATCCACAGTTAAAGACAGAGGGTCAAAAGTGTAAAGTTCAGGTGATTAAAAAGAGAACATGGGCTACAAATAATAATGCAAAAAAAATCTGGATTTGAAATCTCCTTTTTTAAAAAAACGAACACTGTTTACTGGAAGGTTATTAACGGGAGACCCCATTGTTCCTCCAAACAATGTTTTATGCTCTTCTGATGGGTCTGGAAAAACAATTAAAAATCCTACTGGTTATCTAGACAAAACATATAAAATTTCTTAGTCTGAAATCAGCTGAAAAATTTGTCTGTACTAACTGTAACTAACTGCTATCATGCATTAAGGGGTTTACAAACGGCATCACGATACTGCGTACCCCAGTTCCTTCTGATAGCTCAAATAGGGCAGCAGCGCTGTGAAGGCTTTATTATAAATCTCTAAAAACATAATCTCAGCATCATCCTGGATACTGATGATTCACGATAATACCATTGAACTCCAAGTCAAATAAGTCTGCATTTATCCATATGAAGAAGATAAGAAATTTTACTGTACCAGTTGATTCTGAGTAATCTAAATGATAAGCTGGATTAAAAAGTTTTCGACATTCATTTACTAATTAATTCAGAAAAAAATATAACAATTAAGAATTTGGGCCAAGAATATAGCCTAAAAAAAAAAAGCTTCTATTTTTCTCCTGTATGGGTACACCCACCCTTTTTAGAATATGTATAGTTAAATGATCAATTTTCACTTTGATTATTATATTTTGCTGTGGGAAATTATCATCAAATTAGGTTAGTCTACATAATTTGACATAAACTATTTTTTTACATGATTATCTAGTATCATTTTTTCCCCTGTAATAAAAGAGCTCACGTAAGAGCCCTATATGAATTCTTCCAAGATTAAAAATGTAATATTTAACTTTTCTCTTCCAAAATTAAAATACATGAAAAGGGAGTAAGATTAAGCATGAATGTATTTTTTTAATCTTAAAAGTGTATAAAATGCCATAATTATCTCCAAAGCAAGCATTATGAATCCAGCTGATATCACTAGCAGATAAAAATAAAAAAAAACCCAACCCCTCAAACTCTAATGTTTCATTAAAAAGAGTCAATACAGTCTGAGACCACACAGGCTGGAATACCTTAAGTCAAAACTGTGTACTTACTGAAACACATTGCTATAAGACAGCATTAACATTTTTGGCATTTTGCTTGTACTTTTAACATACCTAAACTTCAATTTATGTTGACTATGAGTATCTTGGATTTATCTATTCAAGAATTCTAATGTTTTTACTTGCAAACATAAGGGCAAGAAGGTAATTCCTAACAAGACATGACAGTTTAGCATGTACAATGACTAAACAAGAATGATATTAATCATATTACCTAACAGCATGTACAGAACATATAAAACCATAATTCATACTTTTTCAAATTGCATGAATCTGTATTTACAGATTGCATATTACTTTTAAAAACACATACCTTGTCTAAATGAAGTCAAGTCTCTATTAGCCCAAGATTAGAAAATTTGAATTATCTTTTTCTATTAGCAGGGATTTTCTATTTCTATTACTGTGAAACTGTGATGTTCTGCATATTTAATTTTTTTATTAACATGGCAAAAAAAATTTAGTTGAAGACTAATTCACTGTAGAATAAGTTGCCCTATGCTGTAGAAAGTTTTCAACACATAAGATAATTGAGGCTGCATTAGGAATCAACAGAAATGACAACAGATAAATACACATACACATTGTTATTTTCACACATTTTTCTAAAACAGTTTAATCTTATTTTTGTATTTCTTAGGGCTTTTTTGTGCCTTGTATTGGCATTTAATAATTTTCTTCCCCCAAACATGGAACTTCTAATGTTTCTTTTTCAGTATTTATATCCTTTTCTGCATAGGTAACTTGAAAAAACTTTATCACTGTTAGGTAAAACAATATGACCTATTTTTAAAAGATATAAAAAGAGATCTGAAAAACTTTAATAATTTTGGAAATATTTGCTCAATTTCTTAACACCTAGGGTGCTAGGAATATTCAAGATTAAGCCTGTTTCAGACTCAAGAATTTACTTTCTTTTTTCTAAAGCCTGCCTCACTCAGCTTTGCTTGCATTGCTGGCCCCAGTCGGAAAATTTTAAGTGGTGAAACGACACAAAGAAGCAAACTGCTGCGTATCGGGAGTAGTTTATGTGGGTAGTCATAGGGGCTAAAGTTGTTTGGACATAAACAATGTCGCATAGCTCTGAGATAGAAACGTTACAGTTTTCTTACAAAAAATTGTTAAATTTTTATCTTCATTTATCACTTTCTACTGATTTTAACCAGCTGCAATGCATGTTGGTTGATATGACACTACCAAAACCAGACACCCAAGGTGTAACTACTTGACAGCACAACTACTTGGGAGTAACACTACTTGGGAGAGGAGTAGGAACAGGAAATTTTGAAAGAAATTAATCTGAAATTAGCCTAACAAGAGCCTATTGTATTGGAAATTCAGAAAATTCATGACTAAATTGTATAAACAGGTAGTGTTTCCTCAGCGTATTTTTCATATTATTAATATAATGATTTGATAATGCATTAATATAATAAGGCTTATAAATTATCTAGAAATGCTTTAAGTGTTTTCCATTACATTAGTAGAGACCTGTGGGTTTCATATGAACAAAAAAGAAAAAAGCAACCCCAAATATAACCCAAACTGAACATTTGCCTTAGTCTCAGTCTTGAATTTGAAATTTAAATACACAACGTGGATACAGACATCAGGAATAAGAGCTACCAAATTATTACTTCTCATGCATCTACAGATGATCCTGCCAGGTCAATGACACCTGCAGGTTACTGTAGGGAGGCACGTTCAATTACTCTCTTCTGTAATTAGACTATTTTAATCTCTATGCACAGAGCTTCACAAGCACTACATTCAATTCAGAGAATTAAATGCAAAAACTATTCTAGGAGGAAACTGCCTCAGACAAACACGCAGTGCGATGCAGCACAGAAAGTAAACAATTTAAGAACTTGTTTTCTTTTTCGTTTCATTTAAGGCGATTGTTTCATATTTGACATCTACACTCAGGAACAGAATTAGTACAGTTTCCACTAAAGTTGAAGCTCACTAAGACTCAGCTGTCAGTGAAATTGTTTTGCTCCAGTTCTTACAAAAAATGGTTTTGTAATGGGTCAGCACAGACAAACTGGTTTGGACCAATGCACGACATAGGGTTTGGTTTACTGATCTAAGAAAGGAATTTGGGAGAGTAGCAAGGAAAGGAGATGAAGAAGAACAGTTTTCAAGGTGGAGTGAGAGGACTACCAGAGGTGCATAGATAGTTGTTTTTCTATGGATATAACGGTATTAGAATGAGTGATGATGCAATCTCAGGATGAATTTAGGGAAGTTGCAAGTTCCTTGGAAGAAATCTGCCCATCTCCTCTCTTCCCAGTCAGAGAATTGAAAGGTTATTTTCAGAGAACTATTCATATAAGGACTCTATGATGATCTTTCTGAACAGGTAACTGGCTATTTCATTCGGTCACTGTATATAACTATATAACTAATATAATTGTTTTTCCTCACAGTCATAATTTTTGATTCACTAACGTATTTTCTCTGCAAATCCTTGCCAAATCATTCAGCAACTCTGGGAGATCATTTAACAGCTGCTCACGGCCAGCCTTGGGTTTAATATCTTCAGTGTTCTGTTGCTCCAGCAAACTTTCCATGTTACTATTCACCCTTTTTCACATCATTTGTGTATGGGACTCCTTAAGGAAACTTCATTTATTTCCATCCTTTGTTTCAGACATTTAACGTGAGGAAAAATTTTCACTTATACTCCACGACATGTTAGTCTCTTAAGATTGTTTAGAGAGAAATCTTGACAAAATCCTTTGGGAAATCCCCACACAGTGCATTTAGGTCTAAGCAGCAAGAATTTGCATACTTTTAGATCTGAGAACGTACTCCAGAAGCATCCCGACTCCTTGGGACAAAACGCACATGAGTATATAGAGAAGTACCCTGACTCTTGTCTGGGTGAATATCTCCTGTTTCCTCTTCCCAAATCCTGTTTTGGAGTTGAAAAGAAACATATACTGGAAGTGTACTGGAAATGAATTGTGCAATGCTTTGTCCAGGTTTTTGGCCTCAATGACTGGGGAGCAGGGAGAGATCCTGGGTACATGGCCTGTGGTACATGCAGGCCATGCAGATTACATCTGTCTCAACTTTATCACCTTTATCTAAATACTTGTTAAATGCTTGAAAATGCTAAACAGTTTGCTCGGCACATCTGTTGCACGCATAAGAAAAGAAAGAACAGTGAGACTATGTCAACGGAGAGAATTTAGCAACTGTGAGTAAAACTGAGAGCCTCCTGGGTGCCTGACAGTCACCTGTCTTTCTGAAAACTACACAGACCAAAAAACCCAACAAATCAAACCAAAGCAAACCATTTCCCCCCCCCGTGGTTTAAGGCTGAGGAGACAAAAAAAAACCAAAACACACTTATGGTAGTAATGCTAAAACAGGAAGATTACCTCACGGTGATTTAGAAGTCTCTCCAAATCTGCTGCCATTTGATTCTTGACACGCAGCAAAGCTGTCTTTTCTTTATTTAAAAGACTGGTAGAAAGAGGATAGGAAATGCAGTAATAGCAACAGATAATCTCTTTTAATCTTGTATTCTGGCTGAAACATGCATTTTCTAAAGCTAAATACTGGCAACAATGAAAATCTGCTCAAGTAATTGTATCAAATGATTCTTCTCTATGTTCAAGCAATGGAATTTTTATAAATGGGCCTGAATGCACAGATACATACAAAATCTTATTTTAGTCAAACAAGTACTATTCATAATCTCCATAAAATATGGGGTTTTTCATTCTCTGAAGGGTACTTTAAATTATCAGAATCTTCTATTATTATCTCTCGGTTCCTTCAGGCAAAATGAGCTCATTTTATAAGCAAAGTAAGGCTCCTATATCTACAATTCTATATCAAAACGTGGGTTTCTTTGTTGTATGCATCAGTAGTAGCAGCACACGTTGTTCTCTCAGCATCACCTCTTTTGATACTACTATATTTAGAATTCATCAAATTCTACTGTATTTAGAAAATAAAAAAATACAAGGAAGAAAAACATCCAGCTCTCCTTTTTAGCCATGTAATTTCTGCAGAAATTCGAAGTGTATTTTTGCCATTTTTATTTCATATTTCAGGAGAATGCATGGGATCAAGTTTGTCTTGTGAACCAAGTATGAAGACTTTTTTTGGCATGAAGGCTTGCTGTTTAATTGTTCTTTGTTTTCTTAGTTATAGTTTCTTAGTCACATTCTGATTCTAGGTAGCAATTCTAATATAATTAAATGTATTTTCATACTTAGTCCCAACATCAGTTTCCAACAATAATCTTCAGACTGATGCATACATGATGCCAGTATATAATATAGTTTGTTAAAATAGCCACAGAGATTATCTTGGATGACCAATGTTATATATGCCATTATCATGACTTAACTAAATAAGTTGTACAATATAAACTATACCATAAATCGAGAACTATGCAAAATGCAATTCTGCATATGGGGTGCAAATATGTAGTACTAAATACAGGTAAGAAGTTCAAAAGCAAATATATTAAAATTTTATAAATGGACTGGAGCAATTATATAAGATGCAAACACAAATTATTTAGTATTCCCAGTATTTAATCCAATATGATGGAAATGACCAACAAAATAAATCAACCTTTTCTTTAATTGGCTGTGTATCATCTGCTTGTTTCAAATAAGCAACATCATCCTTTGCCCCAGAGGTTTTCTGGCAGTACCTCGCAAGCTCTGTTCTGTAAATTATGGCTGCCAATTCCTTCTAGGCATTCATTAATTCTCAGAAAAATTGTATGCTTTAGCCAAATTGCTTAATTGTCGGAATTATTTAAAAGGAAAGTATGAAATTTATGAAAAAACTATGAAGATATTTTAATATTTTCAAGAGTTTTTTCTGTGACATTTTTAATCACGATGAAATTGCCATACTATTTTTTTCCTCCTAGGTTCATGTGTTGTAATTTACTGGTATGTCAGGCTTTCTTGGATTTCTGTACTTCCTAACAGCATAAACCAATCCTTTTAGAGAATGACTCAAAAACTTATTAGAGAAGCAGTAACAAAAGTTCCTTTATGCCTTAAATAGTGCACTGAATAAGCATAAACATCAGTGTTTGTGACTAAACCAGAAGTTCATGTTTAAGGTTCATTTTCATCTACAGAACAGAACCTATTCTAGTTATACTAGTTAGACCTTCTGAAACAATACGACATGACTGATCCATGTGGAGCAGTTCTAATTTTCTTCATTTGTGGTCAAATATAGGAATTAGACTGCTGTGCCATTCAGTAGCACTTGTGTTTTCTGTCATGCATATGAATATACAATTACCAAAGCACATGCAAACTTCAGATTTAGCAGTTTTGCAATAGTTATGGTTTTTCATCCCTGCAGACAGAAGGAAATAATCACATACTTCTGAAACAACACTGCAAAAGAAGCACATATGCTTTAACAGAGCGAGAAAGCAGCAGCACCAGACACAACATTAATAAATTCACATCTGTAATGGCCAAGTAAAGCAGAAATACCTTAAAAATTTCAATTTTGGGAGGAAGACTGACCATTTTAGCCCCTGTTACGGAAACACTCTGAACGGGCATCTTGGATAACAGCAGTTAAGGAGGTTCTAGATTTGAACTACACTGCACTTCCATCAAACATTGAACTGATCCAGTTTTAACTGGCAGCGTAGCAAATCAGACAGCAGCTTTACAGTTGAGTTCAGCTGACCTAAGTGAAAACTGGTTCTGAAAGATCATCATTTCCTAACCACATACTGGTAGGTAACTCCCTCTTTATGTTGGTAATAGAAAATTTGCGACCATGTGTGTATGCGTAGGTCACTTCACTGATCTGGATGGAAGTTGGAGTCTTTTTAAAGGTTATTTTTCACGTGGACCACCAAAACAACTTGATTTACCATGTACAATGTAAATCCACAGCTGAAGGTAAGGATGAGACTGCTCCGTTTGGTGATGGTGTGCCTTGACTGTCTTACTATGGTTCTGAAACCGCAATCTGTGAGACTAGGCAAACCAGCCTCTCACACCTGAGCTCAAGGGTTGTAACTTTCATCTGAAGTGACAGGATCTTCTTGACCATCTTTAACTAACCATACTTTTAAGTTTTCTTTATATAGACAAGTATTAAAGCACTAAACTTTAAAAGAAATCTTCCAATGACTTGTTCTGGGGTGAAATCATGCAAACACTTGGGAGAAAGGGACTGTGTTGAAATGATCTAATATCCCTGGAGTTACTTAACAGGACAAATGGCTGTTTTTACACTGCAGGGCAAGTGTAGACCATGCTGTGCTCCACAGTCCTGGTCACCAACTGCTCCGTCCTGAGCGTGGAGAAGGTGCCCTTTGTGATACATCACATAACTGTGGTCCAAAAAGTTCAGGTTGGAGAATTAACTAAAAAGCAGTGCAGCTCCTGCTCTTTCTGTGTGCCTGGCTTTGCAGAAGAAACCAAAATGTCTGGGAGGAGATTCAGTTGCATTCCATCATTCTTTCAAAACCTAGCCAGGTATGAATCCAGGTACCAGGAATGCAGGACTTACCACGGAATACACTTGTCATATGCATACACATTGCTCATAGCAACCACTGACTTGTTTTGTTTCGCTTTACTCGGGTTCTAAAGCCAAGGTAGCTTGGATATCCTATGTAAGACATTTTTAGGTGACCTGATTTTTCTGGAGAATGGAGACTAACATTTCCCAGACTCACACTTCTAAAGCCTTTTGATTTTGGGCAATTCAACCACCTTTAAAATCTCTGGACTAAATATACTAGCTACTATCCTGTTCAGAAGCTTCTGTTATTAGATGTTCTGGATAATACGCTTACACTGGACACTTAACAAACACAGTTTTACATATTACTGGTTTTTACTATTACTTCTATTCAATTTGAAAAAAACATAGGTTTATTTTTCAGTGAACTGTCAACCCAAAATGCTGTAAGAAATATGGACTGTGCCTTTCTGTTACTTTCACATTACAGCACAATGAAGTTAAAAACTGAAGTCTGATCTTGGGTTTTTTGCATTTTATGTTCATATACAAATGTTACCGTAAAAAAAAAACCCAAACACAGAAATAGTATACGTGAAGGTTTTGTACATAAAATTGAATATATAGTACAGGCTTATAGTGCAGCTATCTCTTCTCTGCAAATTACAGATGAATAGCTCGGAGCAGAGAGAATACATGAAAAATATGTGGTCTCTCATTGTGCAGCTAAATAACCACGGATCAGGTTTTTTAAGGCATTTAGTATAGTATTTCTTGATTATTTTGATTGGAGTGCTTCAGGTGGCTTAAAAACTCAACCGTGAAGTATCCAGATTAAAAAGAAATTACTTTTTCAAATTGTTAAAAAAGAAAAAAGAACAACCCCAAACAAAAACAAACAAATTTTTAAAAGTTGTAATATGGGTCAGAAAATGTTCACTTGTAGAAAAAAAATAAATTCTAAATAATTAGTTTGGAGCATTTCTCAGGGAAACTGCAGTAGTGCAGGAATAGACGATGCATACTTCACAGAATGGTAATGTTCTCATAAAAAGCTCTTTGCCCATTCTGTGATGGGGAAAAGCTCAGCTAACACTACGCTGAGTTTTATAATGTTTGGATGGCAATTAGAGAACCCAAAATGTTTAGGTAAGAAACATTTCAATACATAGCTTCTTAGTGAGCAAAATCCTTGTACTGCTTCTAGATTTGCTGCACAGTTAGGCTTTTGAGTGCTTTTGGGTAAGTGAATCACTTTTAAAACCAGCCATTGGTACTGAGAAATTTGAGTAACTGCATTTAAAATAAATACCCTCTCTTTATGAATAAAGTCCTGTTTAATGTCTCCAGTTATTTATAAACCTAGATGTTTTTAGCAGAAAATTATGTACTAAAACTACAATTACTTCACTACACACATAAGAATGAAATTCAGAGATTTGTTTTCCCACAGCATGACACAGTTACAAGGCATTTCTTTTCAAAAGGAGTGCTAAATGCGATGTTTTCATTTCTGGTTAAAGAACTGTATGCTAGAGAGAGGAAGGAGTCATCCTCCTACATACCACTGCTCTTATTAACCATCACTATTTACTTTTATTAACGAGAGTGCTATGTGGACTAACATAAATGAGAGGTTACTTAACAGAGTATTTTGAGATATGTGGAGCACCTATAAATTCACCCTGCAGATGCCCTGTCACTCAAGACCATAAGTTTTGTATCGGAAGCGTATCTGCAGGTGCCTAGCTCGGTGCACAAGCACAGAAGGTGCTCTGCTCCCAGGGTCCACAGCCAAGGGCCAGCACAGACTTGGAGAATTCCAAGGGGATGGGAAGGAGAGGCCCCATCTGTGTCCAGTTCTGGACTCTCCAGTTCAAGAAGGACAGGGAGAGTCCAGGTATAGCAGGGTACCTGGAGAGGGTACAGCAGATGGCCACAAAGATGATTAGGGGCCTCGAGCATCTCTCTTATGAGGAGAGGCTGAGGGACTTGGGTCTTTTTAGTCTGGAGAAGAGAAGGCTGAGGGGGGATCT
>JAOXNO010000001.1:167507938-167528553 GCA_028565335.1 Limnodromus scolopaceus
CCTTCTCTGGAGACATTCAAAACCTGCCTGGACACATTCCTGTGCAACCTGCTCTAGGTGGACCTGCTTTGGCAGGGAGGTTGGACCAGATGATCTCCAGAGGTCCCTTCCAACCCCATATCATTCTGTGATTCTGTGAGAGTGGTAACAAACATACATGTGGGCAACATCTGATAGAGCTTTGATTATTCCTAAACAACCTCTCCTTTTATCTTTGAGCGGTAATACAGTTGCTCCTTCACACGGAATCTAAGCTGTAATGTCACACAGCTGTAATAACCTGGAGATGGGTCCCTAAACTGTTCATGCAAATAACTAACAGCAATGCAGCTGCTCAGCAAAGCATTTACTCCAACCACAGTAGCTCTTGCAGCTCTTAGTGAAGGTATAGCTAAAGATCCACAAATCTGTGTGAAAGATGTCCAGAACAAACACAGTTCTCAGCAAGCCACCAAAGTAGCTCCAGCTCTGGTGGAATACACTACTTTAAGGCCTTGGTTCAGTCTGGTACCTTTTTTGACTATTCCTCTCCTTTCAAGGAGAAGTTGGATGGGGCTTTGAGCAAGCTAATCTATTGGAAGATGTTCTTACCCATGGCAGGGTGGTTGGAACTAGATGATCTTTACAGGTCCCTTCCAACCCAAACCATTATATGATTCAGTTTGACAGCTATTGACACAAGCTACCTTGAGTACTACTTGAATAGTCCTTCCAAGTAAGGAAAACATATTGATAGGGAGGGTCTGAAAGACAGCCTTAGCTCTAGAGGTATGAAGATTAAGGATGAAGGCATGTAAGCTCTCTGGTTCAAGTGAACTTTGAATACCACATTGGAAGGAAAATTAGATGGATCTACAGGACTTCTCAAGAGTATTATATCAAAGTGATCTTCGTGAATCTGTCCCACTTCTCTTGTGGAAATAACTGCTGTCAGAAATGCCACTTTCATAGAATGATGCAGTGAGGAGAATCCTGAACACATCTGTTGCCTGTCAAGGGACCACATTCTAAGCCACTTTAGGCCAATTTGTGAAAAATCAGTAAAAATATGGCACAAGAACACCCATAGCCCAAACTAAAGAGATCACTGTCACAGATAGCCTTCCTCATAGTTGCCTTCCTCTTGTGCCGATTTCAACAAGACTGGCTATTTCATCACAGAATCAAAACCACATCCAATAGCAACCAAGAGCCTTCTCAATAGAGAAGGGAATACAAAGCACTGCAGGTTGCTACAAAGCATTTATATGGTTGCAAGAAAGTACTGACTCATCATCCTGGGAAATCTGCTGGAACTTAACCAGCCTAGGAGTACGTTCAAAAAAAGATTATTGGCTATCATCGCTGTGAAGAGAAGCCAATTATGGATTAAGTTTAAAGTAGTAAATTCACTTGCAAATCAGTCTGTGCTGATCCCTCCACACTCAAGTTAAGTGAGAGGTGGTAGAGAACACTGGCACTGACAACACAGATGCGACTGCTCTACTTAGGGACTTGATGATTTATACAATGCAGAACAATCTCTATTGATGAGCAGATGAGATTAAAAAAAAACAACACAAAAAGAACACTCCGCCATAGATTCTGTGCACTAAACACAAAGGAAGGAAAAGCATGATCACGCATAACGTAACTGCGAGGATAAAACTAAGTATTCAGTCTTCATTGTCAGGGTACAGGCATATCAACATTACGTTAATTTGTCTACAATCTGGTACTCAAATACAAGATTAAAAAAAATTATATTCAAAAAAATCACTGGTATTTTTAAAGTCTGTCTGTAAACAAGAATTTGAACGTTATTTTGCTGTTAGCTGGTACTTGTGGAATTGCTTTCTAGAAATAAAACTAATGCACGTACTGCATGCAAAATTTTAAAAAATAATAATGTTCTTTGTGTAACTGTAGCATAAATTAAACCTCAATATAAAAAGGCTACTGCAGAGCTGCAGTATTACCTATTAATTATAGGTAATGGTTGAAAAAAACATTTCATTTTGAAATGGCTTTACAAATTTTCCCTTAGCTCTGAGAGGCAAAAAAAAATGGGTTTCATAAACCATGTTTAGTGTTTTCACTATTACTTTACTAATAGCACCAACATTATCTGCAGAATTAGGGCCCTCCTTGAGGAGCACTAATTCTCTGAACTGATCCTCTCAAAAATATTCCACACACAAACCAACAAAATGCTGTTTAATAAACTAAGAAAGACAGCTAGGAATAGTGGTCTAAATCTTTTGATCCAGCAGAGCTTCGCTTGGCATATATTTGGTAGGGATTATCATTAATTTACTTAAATCCCATTCTGATTCAGTTCTGGAATAGCTGGGAGCTAGACTGGTCCACAAAGTAATCTGAAATCACCTAAAGGATATTTTAATTTAAAACTGTCATCAGCAGATACCAAAAGGCTATCCTCATAACAAAAGGCTGCTGGAACATAATGGTTCTCTGGTTAGAAATCCTTTCGTCTAACCTTCCTCTCATTTACAGGAAAGCAAAGGACCAACATTATCAATTCTATACCACATTATGATTTCTTCTGTGCTCCAGGGAACACCAGCTAACAATTTAGGACACTTGTTTCAAATGTGGAGTTATGAATAGCAAAATTAGGGATTACTGGTAAAGCCCTAAGACGTTCAGTTGTTCCCAAGAATTTAACTTGCCTATGAAGCTACAGCAATGTTAAGGCAAACTTGTGATAAGGGAATAGTTATTTTTAGTTTACAAGGGAACTGATATGAAAAAACTAATATGAAAAAACTTTTAACCACAACATTTGATGTGCAAAGTGTTACTTTTTTGCTACAAAACCATTAAGGATAAAAATATTTTTCATCGGACCACGCTTTCATTTACAGAAACAGGGGCTAGTGGTGAGCACACCCCAGCTCACCACAGTAGAGTACTGCTGGTATGTTTACCACAAATGCTCGCATTCTGGTGCAGATCCATTTTCTTCCTTAACCTCAGGCACTTTGAGATGCCAAAAATTCCCTTTATACTTAATGGAGAGTAACAGGCATCTCTAGCAAATGACTCACTCCATCCAAAATCTGAATTGCTTTTTGGAGATGCCACTTCCTCCGTGAACTACTAAGGAAAGCTAACATGACTAAGTTCCAAATCTAGGTGCCTTAATTTGTAGGCTAAATTTAGGAATAATATCTGGGCATACAGGTTATTTGTAATGAGCCATAAAAATTCAAAAGAATCAATGTTAATAATGCATTTAAATTTTTATTTATTTTAGTGGCATGAAACACACACTTTCAGAAATTACCCCACCTATCTTCTCCCTTTTTTCCTAGTTTTTGAGAGACTTTTTGACAACTATGTGAATAATTGTCCAAATGACATTTTCATGTTACCATAATCTGAAAAATTAATTTGGACTGACCATTTCTTTTATCATTCTATTCATATTTGGAAACTAAAATCCTGCATAGACAGAGAACATTATTGTTTTTCATCTCCTGAAAAAATATAATTTACCTCTGAAGTTTTTCTTATAATATATTAAGTTAGGAAACTATTAAAAACACTTGGTTCTGGAATAAAAAAGGGTCTATTCTTACTGAATCAAAGTTAAGACCAATGAAGGACATCTTGTCAGGAGGTATGAAACAATATTTCAGTTTATTTATAAGTGTATTGATTTATGTTTAGATTTACTTGGATAATAAGCATTTAGGTATTCATCAAGGCGTAACAAATACTATCCCATGCCACCAAAACACTCTGAATAGATACATATGTAAGACAGTAAGCAGGATAAAGTATTTAGCTACGGTGAGTCCTACTTTTTCTATTTTCATTGCTTCAACAGATTTGTTGGAAAAAAAATGTATTATTCATGTAATTGCTTCATAATACAAATCACATTAACGCTTCATAATTGTTACCAGATGCGTTTCCTAAACCAAGATGCCACATAAACACCTTACAGTCAAAATGCTAATTCTTCTGTAGAGCAGTGGCACACAGCTATCCAATTCCTTGAAAATCAATGGGCAGATTATTTTATAACAATTTATTTGGGAGCCAAATGTTAAACACAGTTTATAAAGCTACATGACGGTGGGAAGATGCCCAGTGGTCAGCGAGTTCTGACAGCTGGATATAACAGCAAATCAGAGAGTTTCCACTAGAGGAAGTCTGCTCTAGTTATGCCCTAAATACTTTTTGCTGGTAGATTAGTCTATTATTTTTCTCTGACCTTATTTCTTTATTTTTACTTTTGTACAACTGGTGTGTCCTTTTGCTCTTCTGAACTTTCCTCTACTTCATGAGAGCTCTTTTTAACTCCAAACTAATTTTAAACCTGACTGTAATTGCTGCTTTTCCAAACCTAAAGCCTATTTTTCTAACAGTATGAGAGAAATCACAGACACTAGAGTTCCAGCACAAAGACTGGACTTAGTCAATGATGGAGTGTCAACATCTCCGATTTTATGGCCAATCACAGTATGGTTTTCTAATGATTAACACATAAATGATTGTGCTTTCAGTTTAAAATAAAGAAACAGTGATTTTAATTACCTGACATCTTTTTCAAGTTGTGTAATATGCTCTTTCTGTAGACTTATTTGAGAATCTCTCTGTTGCACTGTTTCAATGAGGTATTTATATGGCTGTTGTACTTGACTCAACAAAGAATTTGCCCTGTCAAGCTGAAAAAAAAAAGCATTACTATTATCAATTTTATAATTTCTAAAGCACAATTACTTATTATTTAATTTTTATTGCATATTATCGATTATTATCAATTGTATAATAACATAAAACCAAAACCTGTTATTTCACAAAAAAATACGAAACAAACAACCCTCAAATTACTATCTAGTACATTATCGTCTCACTTTTCTGTTCTGATTGCACGATATGTTCATTGCATCGATGCCACTGCTCTCTACACTTCCCTAATCTGCGTTTTCAAGAGTTTTAATGTAACAGCTTCCACTGATGTTAATAAAATTAATATAGACAAGGCCTCTGTTCACCTTATTGGCCACAAGTGACTTTCTTAAACCAGTATACTATTACAATGGAATTTTCAGATCAGAAATTCAATCTAAATATAAAGTAATAATGGAAAAAAACCTTCCCTTCCTCTCATCAATTACTGTATACAAAGAGTGACATCCAGAAGGATGTTTACAAGATTAGTATAAAATAACTGGGTCATACCCATAAGTAGGAAATAAACCTTTCTAGCCATATTCCTTGAACAAATTAGGTCTGAAAAGCCTGCATGATATGGCTTGCATTTTGAGCAATATAACAATGTCATTCAGTAAAATATGTACAGAATTAAGGTCACACATCAATAAGTAGCAGTTTCAGCAGCTGGAGTACATATAAGTCAAGAATATTGAGTAGATTCTTTAAAAAATAAATAAAAATATTTTAAAGTTTAGATACAAACAGGTCTAATGGAATGAATCCAATGAAAATGGTTAAGTTTTCCAATAAGTTTATAAAATTTCTGAATAGGTTAAACTATCTGCACTTCCCAAATCAGACTCAGGAGCCAGTTGTCCTATTTTGTGTTTGTTCAAACAAGCAGGGGGAAAAAACAAACCCTTCCTATAGACCTCGTCTATTTAAATAGTATTTCAGGACTTTCCTAAAATGAGATTTTTTCTCCTACTCACAATTCTCAAAACAGGAATCTGTGTTTCCTTCTTTCTCTAATTCCATTATATGTTTATTGCAATTTTACTTCTACCTGCTATACTCTGTCAAACGTGCAAAGAACTTATAATGTAATGGTTCACACTTTTCAAAAAACAGAACATAGACAAAACTTTGCATGCTTATATTACTGGCCTTACTAAAAGGGGAGTTAACTCTACCTCATGCTTTAAAAAGTGAAATGAGAGACAATAACATTGCCCTACTCCAAATTAATGCAAATCCTTAAGTACTATTTAAATACTTTAGTTCCTTCAGGAAATAGCTATTCTAGTTCACAGTGAAATTCCAAGTTTACTGCAGAGAAGTCAAAAAAAAAAAAAAGGCAATCATCTCCTTGAATAAACTAATTACCTTCAATAAACTGATAAGCAATTTAAAAAGCTATTATTTTTCTATGAGTACAAGCTATCAAAAAAGATCTCTTTCAGAAAGACAGCAGAGAGTCTTTGGACAACAAACAGGTAATTTCAAGACATGGAATACTAGTCTCTCAGATGGTCTAAAAATTGCAGTATAAAACCTTGAGGCTGCCATTATAGTTGAAAATTAATCCAACTGATCTTGTTTGGAATTCTCTTTTTGATAGCCTAAGAGCTTTCAAAGGATGCTGTCACCACAGTGTGAAGTTCCTCATTGTTCCTACTGATAGGAATTCAATACTTCAGTGGGAAAGGACAAGTGAGGCATTGTGAGCTTGATTTGCAAAATCATCTGGTAACTTGCTAACTTTACCAGCCAAAAAGCACATTGCTGTTATGAAAAAAGGCTATCCCTTCCCTCTCCATGGTGGTGCTTTGCTGCCTGTTTGATACTATAAACGTAAAAGAGGTTGCCATTAAATTGTAATCAATTAAGCATTAAATGTATTTAATGGATCAATTTTACTAATATACACACATACATATATAAAGTAAGCATTATCCTTGAGCAAAAGCATTATTTTTGTAAGCAACTTTGATTTCTGTCCACCTTAATGTACAACACTTACTAAAGTATTTCTGTGTAATTCTTGTAAGTGATAAATCTAATACCTTGCAATTGGACATTTACTATTTATCCCTGAATGGACGTCTCTATTAAGCTGAAGGGTTTCATCATTGTTCAGCTTGATCCATACCCCGTCTTTCAGAGTGAGATGTAAATTTGCTTTTGGTGAAAATGTTTCAATCGAGGCATACAAAAAGCACAAATACAATTTCATGATGAAGGCTTGAAAAAGTCATTCAGCAGCAAGCCAAATATATCACCTTAGTAAATTTGGTTATTCAGGATAACAGTTTTACTGTATACTGACTCAGCATTTGCTTTTTAAGTCACCCAAAGATCATATTAGTCTTCTAGACACAAGAGACTGTCTATCCATCAGTTCTGGCAATGTTGTTCAAAACCTCTGCAAGGTGAATTTATTCCAAAATTTAGATTGGACACTAAATGCAGTAATTGCAGATCACTACTTTGCAGAAGCTGATACACAGGCTTCCACTTACTTAAACCGAGAGTAACGTGAAGTGAGTTGCAGAGGCAATAAACTGATTATCACTAACTGAGGATCTTTCTTGGATCAGGTCATGAGAATTCCTTTATTCTGTTTGTCCTAGACATGGTCAACAAACCTTCTGTAGCATGAAATAAGTCTCAATATCTATTTTAACACTGCAGGTCTCTGCTATACAAAGCAACAGAAAGAGGACTTTAAGGGAAAATTCTTTCATAATGCTGCATTGCAGACCTGAAAATATATAGGATCCTGCAGTTAAATAAAGCCCAACAGACTATAATGGGACTAACTGAAGACTGACAAGTGTTTTTCAGCAGCTAAACTTTTCCATAGGGTTCTAACGTTCAAGCCAGCACATCATAACAGACATCCATAAAATGAATTAAATTATGGAGAAGTCAATATTTTCTTCTTGATAATGCTGGACTTTCCCAGAAAATCAATATGATTCCTTTCTATAAAGCTCAACAGCAATTGATTGAGGACAGTCCAAAAAACAATCTTAGAAAGAGAATCCATTGTAGTTATTGCAATATTTTCTTTTCCTCCCTCCTTTAAAGAGCTTAAAAAAACAGTTGTATGCTAAATACTGCAGTGAAATACCAGTATTTAATCCAACTTCAAAAGAAAAGCTGGTCCAATCACTTTGGCATCACCTTTCAATCCATGTTCTAGATTTCACCTAGCTGACTGAACAAAATGTCAATCAAAAGAATAAATGGGCTATGAGGATATGCTGTAAGCCTAGAAGCAAAACAGAGATCCTGTAAAACAAACAAACAAACAAACACGCAAAACAAAACCAAGGAGTAAAAAGCTATCTTGGTTCAGGGGATGTAGTAAAGACAGTAAACAGGAGTTCAAGAACTTCAACTATATAAAGAAAGATAATAGATAGCAATCAGTGTAAAACATGAAATACCAAAAATTTACAAGAGCTACAACTTCAAGGGAAAAGTTGATATTAGCAGGCATAGAACTCCAAGAACAAAAAAAATAGGAGCAAATAAATCCTAGAAACAGTACAACCCATTATGGCAGAGATACTGTAAAGCTGTATATAATGTTGAAGTTGTATATAATGATGAAGAAAACATGGAAGTTTTCAATAAAATTTTTTGCTCTCTGTTTGAAAAGAAGTTAAATGATCAGTTTGCATAGCATAAGAATAACAGACTGGAAAACAGTTCATCAACGTGTGTAAACTTGTGCACATATTGAAAAATGTGTAGAATGGCTTGAGTAATTGTTATCAAACAAAACAGCCTACAATCATATGCAAAATTAAAAATAAATAAAAAAAATAATATATCAATCTGGTGAAGCATTCAGACCTGAATGCCAGCCATGAGTTTAATAGAAAGCCAGTCTTAAAAGATTTTACTTAACTTTGATGATGTTTGATGTCAACAGGCTTAGTAGCTGTATGTTAGCTTATCTACAAGACATTTCACTTTGTACTGGAAGGCATTTGATTTCAACTATACAATTATATGATAAACGATCAAGAAAGGGCTACATGACATCTCATGGGAGAATAAAAATGCGGTGAAGATGTTCTAGTGGAATTCTGCAGGAATTTAAACTAAGGTCACTGGTACTGAATCTTTCATCAGTGACCTAGAAGCAAAGACAAACCCACTGTGGATAAGAAGAAATGTATCGAAGTGGAAACCAGAGAGATTTAAGTGGGAAATAAAGCACAGATTTTATTAACAATAGTGAAAGAATAGTGATAGAGAAAATAACCAAGGATAACAATGGATTCACAAATCTCTTGATGTCGTCAAGTCAAGAGACTCGAAAGATATGTTTTAGTCATATACAAATTACTAGGATATACCTAAGACAAATCCATAATAAATTGTAGTATTGGCTAAACACAACTGGACAAAACCTTCACTGTTCATGTACCTTTTGTTGAAATTATATATATAGTCATATATATACACATATACAATACATAAAATCATGTAATTTTAAAATATATAGGAAATGCAAGTGTTTGCACTGTGAAGTACTTGGGGGTAGTTATCCTAATTTGTAACAATCATGACTTTAAAAGAATCAAACTGTTAACCACATTCCTGAAACAGTCAGCCTAGAAATTCCATATGGTGGCAAATATAATAGCAAATCTAGAAGTTCTTTGGTTCCTAAGATAAACTTAGAAGACAATCTTAAAAATACTTCAAAAATTAGTTTGGCCTATTTCTGAGAGATTTCAAGCTGAGTTTTATTTTGTGTTTGTTCTCCATGACAACGTAACATGTGATTTCAGGTATTATATACAGAATTTTAAAAGATCATGGAATTAAACTCATTGTAACAAAGTTAAAAAAAAAAAAGCTTTTTTGAAAAAGCAGCTTATATTAAACATTCCTTAAACTTGTATATATTCAACAGACTCAAGAACTGAACAATGTAGAAAAGGATTTACAGAAATATCTTCAAAAGTGATTTAAGGGAAGAGCTGTGTAAAAAGTAATGAGGTATTCTTTGAACAATTAACTATCAAACAGAACAAACTAGTTTGGCTAGCTGGTCTTCTGCTCAGAAATCAGAACGTTGTCTGTCTGGCTCATATTCTTGTTTAGCCTGTAAAGTAATCCCTCTTTTGATCTTCATTTCAAAATACAATATAAACTTCTTTGAAAACATTTAACATAGAGTTTTGGTTAATTATGAGGCCATTTTATGACATCAAATAGATAATAAACACTGTTTAGAAAATATTTCATTTTATGAACAGCTGTTCTGCAATGTTTATAGCCTTTACAGATTTGATTTTTTTGTAGAAGTAATTTACCTCTTGTGAAATCTGTGTTACTTGTTCCTTCTGATGTTCCAGATCTTTTACAAGCAGCGAGTTTTGCTTTTCTAGCTGCAGTAACCTCCTTGCCAAGTGAACACTGTGCCAATAAAAAGCAAGCTCAAGTTGAATTTTTTCCAAAATAGGCAAAAGAAATTCTCACATTTATACTTCAGAACTTGATTGCCTTAATTTTTCACCAATTCTGAAATACTAATATATATAAACTACACAATGAAACATGCAGAATGGCCAAAGCTAGAAAAACAATGGAAATTTTACAAAATTTAAGAGCACTGAAATAGCATTCCCACAGTTATGCCATTGCAATATTTTTTACAAAGCAATTACCTATGTAATTTGTACAACACTACACAATCGTAGTAATCATGTCAAAGTGTTGCAACTAATTATGAGTATTTACTTTTTAGCAACTTTAGAGAATCACTGCAATTGACTTCCCCTTAAATATTTTTTTAAAAAAATGCACATTAATACACATTTTGTAGTGGAACACTGAAAAATGTAGTATTTTATCATTTTCAAAACAGAGGCAAAGTCCGTTTTGTTTTCCATTTAATATGCTAAATAATTAAATGATATTGCCATTTTTTAAAAAAATAAACTCTTACACAGATCCACAAATTAACTCAGAAGTGAAGAGAAAGGATTATTGAATTACTTAAACACCCTAGTTAAAAAATTAGATCTTCAACCTCTTGCATGTTTCATGTCCAAAGTCAAAAGAGTTTATCATCAGTTCAGCAGCATAGTTCCATAGGCAGTAATGGGAAGACTCACTGTGCAATTGCAGAGCCTACTTCCAGACATCTCATCTCATCTTTGAAGCTGTTATTAATCATTTAGTCCTGTTCAATATAGTCTGTAAAGTTGACCCTGACTATATTCCACTAAAATGGACTCCTGGATGGTGAACTGAAATGTACTCCGAACTCCATTAACGGTACTGATTAGAACTGAATTGGTTATAATGGGAGGTTAGATGCCAAGTCTCTGTGTTAAACCTATGACTAGATGTCTAAATTTATGTATCCTGTAACAAATCCTGCCATCTTTGTAGGATTCAGTAGCTTGGTGGCTTATTACCAAAATTGTATCTAGAGGATTTATCACTGTACCCCTCCATGTTTAGGTACTCTACTCGCCAATCTATTTCACAACATTGACATGGGAAATTCAGAGCTCTAAAAATGAATAAGAATTACAGGGCTAACACCCCTTTTTAGTGTGCCTTAACTACTGGACTAACGGCTCTCCATAACAATCTACCCTTCCAGTCAAGTGTGTGCCATTTCTCAGAAACTTGTACATTGAAGAAAGGGAAGAGTCGCTCCAGTTCTGCTCTTAGACTCTCAATGCTTACCAGCCATAAACTGAAAATGCAAGACTGTTAGTCTCCAAACAATGGATAGCAATGTTTTACCCAGTTCTTGATCATGACACTGAATCTATAAGGGTGTAAATAAAGGTCTTTACTCTCAAGCCGAGGCTTAGAGCATATAAAGATACATGAATGTATAAGCTTTCTCTGAAAATTTGACCAGTCATAAACTCCAGCTTCTTTTCAGCAAAAGGGATTACACTTTTAGATTTGGCAGAAGTCTTAAAATCCTTCACCTGTGTTACAAACCTAAGCTTTCATACAGACAATCTTTCACTTTCGCCTTTTATGAGAAGAAATACCTGAAATTCTCAATAGCATTCACCAAGAGGTTGGTTCTCTCAGTTCCTCCTACAAGGAGCGTTAGACTGTGTAAACAGTAACCGAGAATAAAAGAAATTAATTCTCCAAACTAGTTATTTGGATTTTCATTTAGGAGATGTGTGTTAAGATCCCATCTAGTACAAAAGAGAAATGAACCACTTCTCTGATATCTCTACTTAGGGATCTTACATGTTAGCTACTAGAGCGCAAGGGGAAACATGGATACCTTCCCATGGCAACTTTGGGAATGTAGCCCATCATAATTTTCCCAGCTATGACTATTCAAGTGAATCTGACCTGAATTTGCAAGTATTGAAGGATAAACACAAGTACATCTTTCAAGTATGCTTGTCAGTATGTTTTTTGACTAGTTTAAATCAAATGGATAAAGGGACTGATCTGCAAAGACATCTTAATCTGGAAAACTTTGACTATACTAGAAAGTTATGCAGTGCTCCAGAATGTGATAATTTACTGTTAGCAAACCACTAGAGACTTTCTGATAGTATTCTGGCATTTACTCATTAACAGTCTCCCAAACAGTTGCTAGGAATAATTGAAGAGTTAGCGTGGGCAAGCAATCATCGTCAATACATCGTTTACATGCAGCTAACCTACACTGAAAGTTTAGTTTTAGTGGGCTACTACATGCCATTTGGTCTCGATGCTTCAGAATGTTCCCAAGCATGTTTAATTTAGTAGTATGGGCATATTGTGCCTCCATCCGAAGTAATGAAATAGTTGTTTCTGGTAAGTAGGCAAAGAGATATAGAGCCCACAAAGCACTATACTTGAATAGATGGTTTTGCACAAAGTTTCAGGCGAACTTTTAAGAGCTCTTCATTTAGGATCCCCTATGTCTGGAATTAAAGAGGAGGTAGTGGACTCCAGAAAGAAGATTATTCACCTTTGTAATAGATTCTCTTTCCTTAAGCAATTCTAGAGAGCAAAGAACTTCTATGTTTAGAGCTATTAAAGAAACACAGATAAGTTGGTGTAACAGAGACTTGGCTTTAAAGCTTAGAGAGCCAAAGGCATCACACACATTTTCTGCATGGCAGTTTTCCTTGAGTCAGAACAGCAATAGGCAAACCATACACAGACTTTTATGGCTTTTTTTAATCTTCTTAATTTTAAAAGATAAAGAAAGTCTATGAAGTCTCCAACACCATTATGAAGGATTAAATCAGCCGTATCTGCCAGTGCCTTCTGGAACAAAAGAGGAGTATATGAGGTATTCTGATAGAGCAACTTCTAAGCTCAGAAAGTGTCTTCCAGGCACATCTGAAATCCTGGCTTATTGATCATCAGACTCAGCATTCAAAGGTGATTTAGCAGAATTCTTTTATATGTATATAATCTAAACCTAATAAGGTGGGGAAAAAGAAGCACCAAAGCTGAAACTCAGAAGAGTTTCCAAACTACTGACAGGGGACGAAGGAACTGAAGTTTTAGGAAATGATGCTGAAGAACTCTCAACGGTCTCTTAAAACACACATACAAAACCAGGCGTTTCCCCCCCCCCCCTTTTTATTTTTTTTTTCTTGAATTTTCATAGAATTATAGAATGGTTACAGTTGGGTTTTTGCAATATATAATAAGAAATCTTACAATCTGAAGAGGCTTAAAAACATGAAAGAGCAAACTTTTATTTAAAGAGCAAATTTATTATTTAAAAATTACTATGATCAAGAAGTTTGTTATTCAGCCAACACATCATTTGTATCTGTTGATCAAATGGTATCAGAGTAAACTGAAGAAATGTAACTGGAATCAGATGCTGTATTTGTAAAGATGAAATAGAGATGCTCTGAAATCTTGGCTGCCTTAATTTCCTGGCAGATGTGGTTTTGTTACAATCACATACAATCATTTTTAGGGTATTAAAAACTTATTTCCTGTTATATAAATGTAAACAATGTTTTTACAGCTGTTTAGTTTTACACAATTAAAATTCATCTTTCTGAAAGACAAGGAAAAAAAGATCGTAAAATGGCCTAGAAAAATATCTATATGCTCATTTATATGCATCAAACACATTAACAGGTCCTAGTCTTCATTCTGTTCCTGTATAACTAAGTCTTTAGAAAAACTTCTTTATGTTAATCAAACTGGCTGGATTCTAAGACAAAACATAATGCACATATCTTCATTTACTTTATATTGGACAAATAAATTCAGGAGACGCTTTTTTACCTTTGCTTTAGTCGTCTTTTGGCTGTTGTAGGAACATTAGCACCATACCCGTATGAGAAGAGAACCCTTTCAGCTTCAACTTCATCTTCCACTGAAAAAAATTATAGAAAGGTACTATTGAAGAATGTAATTACAGTGTAAGAACTTACAAGCTTTTAAGCAATTCTATTTATAATTATACACATGAACACAAGCATCTTTACAAACAATGCAGATGATAGGATATTGTGCACCTCCAGCAAATTTGAGGAAGATACCAGATTGGGGTGGGAGGGCAGCAGGGTAGACTGGGTGCAGGGCTGCTATTCAGAGGGACCTTGACAGGCTTGAAATATGGATTGACAAGAGCCTCAAAGTTAAGCAAAGCAAATGCAAGAGTCTTGCATCTGTGATGGAATAACCTCATGCATTAGTAAAAGCTGGGGGACAAGTGGCTAAAAGCAGCCTTGCAGAAAAAGATCTGAGCACCAGGCGGAGAAGCTGACCATGAAACAACTTGCAGCAAAGAAGGGCAACTGCATCCCTGGCTGTATTAGCAAGATTGCAGCCAGCTGCTCAAAGAAAATAATCCTCATCTATTCAGTACTTGTGAGACCACACATGGAGTGCTATGTTCAGTGTTGGACTCCCCGGTACAAGAAATACACGGATATATTGGAGGGAGTCCACAGTGAGGGGGCTACAGCACATGACATATAAGAAGAGTCGGAGAGAAATCTTATTGATGTCTCCAACTACCAAATGGGAAGGTACAATGAAAACAAGAGTCAGGCTCCTCTCAGAAATGTGCAGTGATTAGGATAACAGGTAATGAACTTAAATTGGAACACATATTTTTTACTGGATAAAAAGAGAAATGTTTTTATCATGAAGGTGGTCAGATATTGCAACATGTTGCTTGGACAGGTGGTGGATTCTCCGTCTTTGGAGACATTTAAGACTTGACTGGATAAGTTTCTTAAGCAACCTGCTGGACCTGCTTTGAGCAGAGGGTTGGACTAGATGACTTCCAGGGGCATCTTCCAACATCCATGATCCTGTGATTTGCTGCCTCTTCTGAATTTGCCATATAAACATTAAACCAATTACGCTATTTTACAAATGTCAATACTTTGCGATAAGAATTATTTTAGCTAAATATTTGTTCAACTTAAAAAACGAAACAATTTCAAATTCTAATTATAAACCCAACCCAACACATTCAACTATTTGAACATTAAATTCCTTATACTAGTGCACAATAGTCTAAGAAATATAACTTCACTGACCTGTTGTTCAATCTAGATTGAAAGTTTTCAATGTGTTATCACTTTTCGTAATATTCGTAATATAGTCCAGGGCTTAAAATTAACTAGCTTGGTAATACACTTGGAAATAGCTGTGCATATTGTCATCAGTGGTAGTATCAGGAAGTTACAAACTGTGACAGTGACCCATTACTCCCTAAATCTTCCCCATCACCACATACAAAACTTGCATCCTGCTGCAATACCAATCCCTCTCCTACAACGAGACTCCAAATATTTTGCCACCTCTTCAGAGCCACGTTCCTGTTCCTGCATCCTGAACTAGACTTGTAGTTTGGAGGCAGCAAACTGCTGCTGAGCACAGTTTCCAGGAATGCCTGATCAGACCGCAGCTGTCTGTGCTGAGGTGCTTCTCTCAGGGCTTAAACAAACACCTCCACAAAAATGGAGTTGCTTCCACTTTCGCCACTATTTGGCAAAGGCTCATTGACCTTATGTCACTTGCAAAACCCTGACACCTTATTTACTACAATATGGAAACCTCTGTTACTGACTGAAACTCTTCAGGAATATACAAATAAAGTAGCTGGCCACTTAATATTACCCATTAGCCTTTTTAACATCATTTGAGATAACCAAATAAAAAGTACTTTTCCTATACAAGAAGACTTTGTTTATGAGTCAATATGCTGTAGTATAATTAAATATTCCAAGTTGAACACTTAGGTACAGGGCTAAATATTTATTGGTAGAAATAAACATCTGAAAAAAAGCAAATCTAACCTATCAATAAATTCTAAGCAAATTAAGATTATATAATGTAAAAATATAAAGATAGAAATAAGCTAAATACTTATGTTTATGCAAAGTAAAAATATTCAGAATAATCTTTGCCTCCATAGATGACTGATTTCTGAAAACATATTTCTAAGGATTTAAAACACAATGAAATTGCTTTGAAAAGAAATACCAATAGCAGCAAGATTAAAGTGTGTACAGATTTTAATACTTCAGCTTGTGTAATTCAGGTTTCCTCTCTCCTGTAAGTTAAAATGGGCCACAGGGTAAAAAAAAATAATAAAAATAAAAGCATGTGTGTGGGAGGCAGGCAGGGGCAGAGAGAGCAGGATAGAGAGTAGGGGCAAAGGGGGACAAAGAGAAAGGGGGAGCGGCAGGGGTGTGAGAGAGTAAGGGAGCACAAGCGAACACCAGCCCAGACACCCAGACACCACACAGCAGCTTTGATGAATTCTGTGATTCTGTGAAGTAGTTGGGAACAGGAGAAACAAAGTTAAGAAACGTGTCGGTCCCACCTGACTCATCTTTGCTCATGTTCAAGTGCCTCCAAATCAGAAATAATGTTCTCTCAATACCTTGCATAAATCTATGGCTTCTTTCATCACTTGTCTAATACTCTTTTAATGCTATTTTAAACAAAGACTCTTAAAACACGTTTAGAGAGGCTCTAGTAGAGCATTTGTGAAAAGTCACATATCTAGTTACACAAAAAACAATACAGAAATTCCAGTAAGTATGACAGAAAAAGTTTGCTGATGTGGCAGTACAAAGGCACCAGAACTTCAGATTTTCAAGGATGTCTTTGTTATGACAAGAAATTCCCCAGTGCCTTAAATACCTCTGGTTCAGAAAAACATAAAAAAAATAATTTAACCTGCATTTGTCATAACCCTTCTTTTTTGGTTACAAATTCAGTGCTGTATGTCTCAGAAAAATGACAGTTAAGATCCTGCCCTATAAATTCGTATCTGTCAGTAGTGTCCATGTACATGTCAGATCATGAAGACAAAAAACAGAAAAAAATTGGGAATGTTGTAGATATCAAGCCAAAGTAATGGCCTGTATCAGTGTGTGCTTCTCCTTTCTTCTTTTATGTCTTTCCAGGCTCTTCACCTGACTTTGTGGTGTAAAATATGTATTTTACAAGTTAGGGGACACTTATTAACGACAGTTTTTTACACTGTTTAGCAAAAGAGTGCTATTGCGAGGTATCAAATAGGTTCAACCTTTTTCTTGAAAAGATACTAACCAATGGAAGCAAGAAAATCAAACTACTAGTCTACAACAAAAATACCACAAAGTGAAGATTTTACCCTGAAAAGGAAGAATAGACAATTGCCAAGAAAGTATACTATTGTTATTCATCTGGAAACCACTCAGATGCTGTGAGGAGTGGCTACATAAATTCTTGATAGTTTCCTGAATAGGCTGTTTCATGTTATTTCAATATTAATAAAGCAAGGCATAATGATGAGGGAATAACAGTCACAATTCAGTGATCTGTACCACATGTACATTCTCCAAAGGAAAAAATAAAAAGCTTTTATGATTATATGACAAAAGCCACCTCACATGTGCAAATATACAGCTTATTAAAAAGTCCAGAGAACTCAACCCCCACCAGCACCCCCAAATATTGTAAAACAGCAGCGGCTTCATAGCTCAAGGAGAAGAAAAAAAGTATTACATGGTATTGAAATGTGAAAATGTGACCACAGGACTGAAGAGTAAAATCTTATTCTCACCAAAGTCCATGGAAAATTCTAATTGTTTTCCACATAATGCTTCAGCCTAAATTGTATTCTTTGAAAGACAGACTGGAGTATTTCCAGAACACACCGCATTTGAAAAATAATGTTATTTCCTTTCTTTAAACTATTTTTCTACCTTTAGCTATTTATGACATATAAATAGCAGGACATAATTTGAGACACAGGGTAAGGCATGTCTGTTCTCCTTTAAAGTATTTTTAAAAAAGGAAATGCTTTTATTTCTTCTGATTTTCCTCAGAAGTTTACCTTGGTGCTGGAATTAAGTCTTAATTAGTATTAATCCTAACTTCCAAATACACTCTAACAACAGTAAGAAAAAACAATGTTAGTTAGTGAAACGACTATAGTTAGTATTAATAGAAAATATATTGAACTTTTTCTCCAACAAAATCAGAAAATAAAGTCATTATGTTTTAACAGAACAGTCCATTTGAAAACTTTCATTTCTTTAAGTCATATTCTGTAACACAGAATATAAATTGTAATTAAAATACATACTTAGGAAGAGGTTAAGAATGATTTAGTTCTGTAAAAAACTTCAGTTCTCTCCCAAGATGCATAAGAAAATGTAAATAAGTGTAAACAAAAAACATGATCTCCTTGGAAAAAAATAAAGGTAAGGTCCAAAAATGTATTAATATATAAATACTCCTTAGAAAAGCTTTTATATATATATATATATACACACACACTTCTAAAACCATGTTACCGACTGAAACATAAGCATGTATATAGCAAGCATGCTTATGGTCAGACTGGAATCTTTGGGTAGTCATGCCATTTTAACAAGTACAAGCTGTAGTGTCTAAAATTAATATACAGCTTAATTACTAAAGACACCCAGACATTGCTGCATCCCACTAATACATACTTTGCTCTACATTATTGTTTATGTATAAAGATTATGAAATTATCTTCTACCTGGAAAACATTAGGTATAAATTGTAATAATTTTTTGGAAGTGCAAAGAAAGAGAAAAGGACAAAAGATATATGAATTAGTTTGAAATCTTAAAATGTTCTACTCTATACACAGGATAAAAGACTTCACGATTAAAGTCTTAGTTTCAAATTAGAAATTACTTGCTTTGTGGATTCATTTAGGCAGCAAATCAAATCAAAATACATTTCACAGAAATTTAGGTGTGTTTGAGAACAGATACTGTTATTTTTGCCAACCAGAGCCAAAAATTTTCAGGAGTAATCAGGCCTGAATTTAGTCCACGGTTTAGTACTTGGAACAAACTGATCTGCCACAAGCAACTACTTAATGTCTAATTATTATTAATTCAACACAAGGAAGAGCTTTTTCTCCCCCCAATTCATTTAAAAATTCACACTAATCATGTACTGTATTATGAAACCTATTATTCTCTGTCAACAAAAAGGGTTTCCTGATATTCAAAGCATACTTAAATGATAGGAGAAGCCTAAAAAAACCCAATCTTATTATACTGGATAATTAGAATAAGGAAAAGAGAAATGAGGGAAAAAGAAACACCAAGATAATTTTTAATATCCATATGTCTAAGTGCATGTTTATTTGATACATATTTACAAAAAACTTTAGAAACCCATCATTAAGATTTTCTATCAAAATAATTACTGCATCTTAATTGTGAGGCATAAGGAGGGAGAACGACAGGCACTGTAACACTTTCCAAGTGCCATGAGAAACAAGACATCTTGTCAGAACGCCAGAAACACCTACAAATTGTATTGTATCTGTGACTTACTTTCTGCTGTCTGCAAGATTATCTCATCAAGCTCTTTTTCAAGTTTTTCGTAAGTTTCTAGCCTTGCTTGAAACTCAGAATTCTGTGTTTGAAGTTCAATAATGCGTGTCTCACTAGAAGACTGAAGGCTATAAAATTCCTTAGTAAGCACCTGTGAGAATGAATAATGGAAAGAACAGGGACTCAGCACTACAAATATTTATGAAAGAGGCAAAATATAATACATATAAAATGCCTAACAGTGTGATACTAAATATCTGGTGTAACTTTTTCACAGGAAAAATAAAGATACTTTAAAAAGCTGTTATTTTTTCAAACATATTATCTTGCTCTTAAGGCCTTCATAATCCTAAGAATCTCTCTCTGAAAAATACAATAATTTTAAAGGAAAGTTAGGAAAAGCAAGGTACCAGCTAAAAAAAAAATTAATACACAGCAGTCAAAAAAGTGTAAATGCATTTATTTTTGCTGCTTTAACTGGATTCAGATTTCATTTATCAATTTAAAAAAAGAAGGTTCCTTTACAGAATGGTGAATGCACAAATATAATAGTTTGGTATTTAAGATATACCACATTCTTATTTTTTACTTATTAGTGAAAGGTAATACGACTTTAACATTCAGGACTAGTGTAAATACTTAATCTATTAAGCTTAAACAAAACCCCCAAATATTCAAAAGTAAAAGTTACGAAAGTCCATATAAGAACTAAAGCTTAATATCGTGCTTGAAAACAGAAAACAACATTGACAACATAAATATTATAAAACCATCTGGAATAAAAAATCCTTGTTAAGTAAACTAGCAATTGACATGCTTCACAGAAAGAAACACCACCAAAACAGGTAAAGTAATAACCAAGTAGTACTATAGCTACTTTAATACTAACTTCCCAAATAAAAATCCCAAACATTCAAGACAACAATTGAGCATAGATCTTGAGATACAGAAATCCTGTATATAGCAGTAATACCAGATTCACTGTCAAAAATGCTAAAGAATGCACAACACTCTTCACCGGCAAGGGCTCAAACCACACTGCCCAAGCCACGGAAGGCAAGAACAGGGGCTCTGAGAGTGAAGAACCGCCCACAGTACGAGAAGATCAGGTTTGAGACCTCTTAA
>JAOXNO010000001.1:167534633-167565182 GCA_028565335.1 Limnodromus scolopaceus
CTTGTCCTGTCATCTGTAACTTGGGAGAAGAGACCGACCCCCGCCTCTCTACAGCCTCCTTTCAGGTAGTTGTAGAGCGCGATAAAGCCTCTCCTCAGTCTCCTCTTCCCCAGACTGAACAACCCCAGCTCCCTCAGCCTCTCCTCATAAGACTTACATATATAATATATATAATATATCTTTATATATAATATATATATTACATATATAATATATAAATATATTTATATATGTTATATATAAATATATATTTTATATATATATATATATAAATCCTAGTAGTAAGCTTGTTAATAGGAAAGAACGCCAAGTAAATACTATGAAATAATAAATCTTCTAAAGGAAGTCCTACCAAGATTATATAAAACACAACACCAACCCTTTTAAATTTTGCAAACTTGATAATACCAACATAAGGCTTTTTAGAATGTATTTTAGACGTTATTTTCAAGTTTAAAAATGGAAAAAACCCTGCGAGTTGTGAAATCCTCCTGACTCCACAGATGGGTCAGTTCCAGATCTAAGATCTTTAGAGTAATTACAATACTCTCCTATTTGTACAAATGTCTGTGCTTTGGTTTGATGCCAAATTTGCAGAGAAACCTAAATGCTACTGATATTTCCTCCCTAACTTGTCCTGTTGCATATCTCCCACTTCCAGCCCTAACATGTCCTCTAATGTTCCTGACCTCCTTCCTCTCTGTCCCAGTGCCAGCTCAGATTTCTCCTGATTTCCAATTCTATTTTCATTCTTTCTACTCAGGTCATCTGTTCTTCTTCTCACCTGTGTTCCTAACCTATTCTGTTTCCATTCCTATCTTATACCCCTACCCTTCAACTGCTGGTTTTCTTTCTATCTGCTCCTGTATCACCCTCACAGTTTGGCATCCTTCATCAAATCCTACCTGTAATTCTTTCACCACGAGGTTCAAATGCCAGTTTAACGTCCATACCTTTTGCAACTGAGTCTGGCTGTTAAGGCTTCCTCACTTCCAAAGAGCCCAAAGCTAAGTATAAAAGCACAGAACAGAATTCTCCTCACTCTTCCTTCCTTATGCGACTCGGAGTGACACAGAAGGAGTAACAGCAGTCTAGATAGGCCTAAATTAAATTCAGTCACATTACAGACGACACATACGCTGTCCATACATGTGGCAAGCCGTGAGACTCCAGTTCAAACATGGGCACTCAAAGGATCTTGTTTTCACTGGTTCTCTTTTTGATCATTGGTACTAAAAACTGGTTGGCTTGTTTCTAAGCAATCAAAAATTTCCCATAAATTGAGTTCACACGCTACCCACTAAGTAACTGAAAACGTAGGAACTCTGATCTTTAGTTTCAGTTGCCTTCATTGCTCAGCTTCTGAAGCCCTGAACATAAGTCTGATGTGTCATGTATCCAGCTGGTTTCATAAACTGAAAGTCTGCTTTAATATTTATTACAAAATGGGTAAGAAAGCTGTCATTCTTCATTTAAATACATGTATTTCATGGATATTGTTACACTAACTTTAGAAGCATTTTCAGTCATTTGTACTATTTATTGCTTCGATTATTGTCTATAAAGTATGTTAAATTATTTCTAATCTGAACTAAAATAGCAATGCACTTCATAACAACAAATTGAAATACCTCCAACAAAAGAAAGAAAAAGCTCCGATTATAATGACTAAACAGAAGATGAAGCATGCTATCTACAAATTGCTTAAACAATGAAAAAATTGTTTGCTGAAATAGTTTTCACTTAAAATTTGCTTTCCCCAAATAACATGCTGAGAATTTTTTCAGCACAGTATTCCTGTTTTAGATTGTTATTAAAAAAATCCAGAAACATATAGTTTGAATGCTAAAGGGTAAACATGATTTAACATGCAAGTTCTTGCCAGATGTTATATTTGCTTCGTATCAAGTAATTAAACATGCATGTGGTTTAGTAAAATCTGTTTGAGAGAGAAAGCTTAGAAGCTTTGTTTAAAGCTGCTTGCTTCAAAGCAGATTTTTGTGTTTTGCAGCATTCTAAGTATTTGTCACATATTGGCCTCTGATCCTCATTCTGCTGAAACAACTTCCTTGGAGGCAACACTTCCACATACTCTTTTGCAGTTTGTAGCAAGTGCTAGTTCCAAACATCCAGATTCAGCAAGATAAACAGCTGTTTTACACTACCTGCAGTTTCAGGACACCTAAACCCAAAATTACCTATGCAGTAAGTGGAGTTCCTCAGTATGTAGAACCCATGTATTATTTCTACCCTAACTAGACTAATTCCCAGCATATGCTAGATTGCACACTTTTCCCTGCAGCGTCCAAAAAGAACACGTGTGCTTCCCATGCATTCCTGTGCCTTACTCCAGAGAGTGAAACAGGCTAGCTCCTGCACAGATCTTCTCACTAACCTGCAACAGCACTGGAAAAGAGGCACATCTTGATGAGTTACTATAAAGACAGCTGCTTATCTTTGTGTTTATTCCACTAGGACAGCTAGAGTGACCTAATTACCATGATGACTGTTCCATCTCTTCTAAGAACAGGAAGAATGAACATTATGAAAGATGAGTCTCCTTTGTATATATCTGCTAAATCATGCTGACTGGCAGGGACTGAAACCAATCTTTGTTTCCTTGTTTCTGGACTATGCAATTGTGCTTCCTTTTATTGTCTCTGACCCTGTGAAACTTCAGATTTGCCCCCATGCGGAGACACAGCTTCAACAGTAACGGCAGAGACAGCTTCAGCCCAGCCAGGCCTGTGCTTGGGAGTTTTATTTCCATCATGAGAATTCCACAATAAACCTTCACTAGGGAGTTTTCTCTCAATCCTGGAGCTCTGATGGATGTTTCATCCAGTCTTCCACTTCCTGAAAATGTGCGCTTACTTTGGGGCTACTGTAAAAAAGATGAGCAACTCCTGTCATGCTAATGAAACAGGATGTGGTTGCTACTCTGTGTTAATTCAATGCTGCTGATGCGTACTTAGTTTGCTCACAGTCACTTGTCTAGATGGTTATTACTTGATTTAAGTAATCAGCATCTTGATTGTGTTAACTCTTTGTTGTGTGATTCAATGAAATAACCACAAAATCTATTCAAATACCCTAACAGAACTTTATCAATATAAAGATATTAATAACAGCATCCTTAACGAAAAGAAAGGATCTGAAGAAACCAATAAGCATATAATAAGGAATGGGATATAATTCCACTGTTCCTCCTCAAAAATTGTTTTTTAGATACATAAATAGGAGAACAGAGTCACGCTGGTAATTTTTAGAAGCCTAATGGTAGCTGCTTTTCTCTTTGCCTATACACCTTAGTCAAGAGGTATATCCTTATCATATATTCATTTATGTTTCTGGTGATGATGAGAATTCTAAATCTACGAAAAACTATACAGACATGAAGCACAGAAATCACCAGTATACACGGTTGATCAGAGAATACCTACCAGATCAGGTATTTCAGGAGATGTAGGCACAGAAATATCTAGTTTGTGAATGCTGAAACAGAAATTATCACCCCACAAGATCCCTTGAATAAAACTTCAAAATAACCTCAAAGAAAGATTAAAGATTCCGCTTTTTCAAATAGGAAGGCTATTAAATGAATTCTCTGAAGCTAGTGAAGAGATACCAAAGCAAATAGCTTTAGAGAATTCTTCTAAGTACAGGACAACAATTTACAAGGGAAACATAGCCAAGCTGAAGGGTGCAGACACAGGCAGCTCTACCTCAAGCCAGAAGCAGCCAGAAGAAGCTGAACAGTTGTATTGTTTCTGGCACAGCCTCGATACACTGCACAAAGCTATCTTGAGCATCTGCAAGTGCTAGAACATAAAATGGCAAAAGTCTCCAATCTTGAAAGTATGAGAAACATGCTGAACTGAGGTGGACCGCACATCTGGACAAGCAGCAGAATAAGCATGATCAGATTTCTCATTGCCTAAACGATATCTTTGCTCAAACAGATAAAGACTTCATTTTTTTAAAAAAATAAATCACTTTGAAGTGACAGATTGAAAAAGATCCCTGCTCTGCAATAGGGTTTTGGCTATTGTACATATTTTAATCCAAGATAAAAAAACCTGAAGTATGTTTATTAAAACCTCATTATGTCTTTAGCCATGTCTTCTGTGCACACTATTCTCTATTTGATTTCCCACAGCATCCCAAATCATTAACATCAATAAACCAATAGTTTTATTTCATGGTTTACTTCAGTCCTTGCAAAATTTACCATGTCAAGAAAGCTGAATTTTGTACTAAATCAACAAAAATGCAAGGAATAGTAAACACTTATCTGCCAGTAATACGTATTTGCTGGTATAGAAAATAATTAATTTGAATTGTAACTGTGAGAGGTTTTGAAATGAGAAATATATAATAGACCTGAATGAAGAAAATGCCACCAACTTCCTTGCTGTAAAACACTAAAAAAAAAAAGAAAAGCATCAATTTTCAATATTACTCTATACTAAATTTCAAATTCGTAACATACATGCAGAATTGTCCGGCTTAATAACTTTTTTCTGCTGTTCATCATTAATTTTTAAGCCACCACACAATTTCAATAACTATTCAACATTTTACTTCCTTAAACCAAGTACTAGCTTTTTCAGAAATAATATTACTTCATGAATAATAGTTGTATTTGTGTTTCTGGACTATAATTGAAATAAATTGCTATTCTAGCAGATGAAACATACCTTAACATACCTAGATTTGGGGGATATAGGAAGCTACAGAAATTGTTCATTACATTTTTATTATTACACTGCAAACATTGTTGTTTGTTGCTCAAGTAAACTAAGAAATCAGAGTCAACAGTTACATAAAGACTCTGAAACTATCGTTTGAATTGGATTTTCCTCTTGGATAAAACATACAAAAATATATCTGTTAAAACTCTCCACTCCCACTAGTCACAGGTTATTTTTCATCAGATATTCAGTTAAATCAATATAAATGTTTTCAGATCTTTCTTGTGATTCTAGATAGAGTGATTATTACTTTCCAAACATATTCTGGGAGTTTTCAAAGTGTCAATACACGCACGTAGATTTATTTTACATGGCTGAAACACATTTTGATTTAGCATTATTGACTTTCTCAGCTCACAACTGGCCCTTAGCCTATTTAAATACATTCCCTTCGCTGAATGCTCTAGAAGAGTAATTTTTCAAGACAGTAGCTCAAACAAACCTAAGACTGATAATTAAAGAAACTTGACATAACTATAACTAAACTACCAAATTTACGTGAAGTTCTTGAGGTAAACAGTCAATATTCCCAGTATGCTATAGATCTTCTCCAGAGAATAAACTTTTTTCTTTAAGTAACTGATCCACACTACTGCTGTCACTGTGAAAAAAGTATACTGCATCCAAATATGCACGTGCATGCATAAGTATGCCCCATACACACAAAACCCAAACTCCGAAAGAAATCATAAAACATTCCTTGGTAAAGCTAGTAGACATTTTGAGTAATTTTTTGAAAAAAATACCTTCAGTCACAAACTTTAAGCCTCTGCAGGCACTGAAAAGAAGCTACTGAAAACTTCTGATATACACATATTGGTCAAATCTAAACCATAAACAAACAAGGGGAAGGTGATTCAAGCAAATAAACTCTCTGGGAGTTCATATTGACAAAGTTTGCTGCCTTTTGTAGTCATTTACATGATTTACACTACGAACACATAAATGTATAAATTGCATATAATTTTGTTTTCTCTCTAATCCTTTCCCATTGCCACTCTACCTACAAACCAGGTTGCATAAGCAGTTTACTAAAATTAATAAAACCAGAAAATTAAAATCGGATTGCAAAGATATTTTGAAATAATATTATGGGCCATGCAATGGGTATACAGATATATTGTAGGCCTATACACAAACTACCACCGAGCAAATGGCAATTAATCATCTCATACAACTTTGACAAAACTTTTCCGGTAAACTCAGAGACTGAAAGAGTAACAAAGATAGCAATCCAAATCATGAAGTTCAAGTCACATTTTACATCTTAGAACCTAAAAAATTCTGCACCATTTAAAAAAAATAAAATTAAATATATATCAGCAATCTTATCCTCTACCTTCCACAACAGCATTTAGTGTTTGTTGTTGTATATGCTGCTGTTCCTTTAATAGAAAATTCATTAAGTTACTTTTAGATGTAAATATATGCTTAATAAAAGGTATTTACTGTATGACTTTTAATTCCATTAATGCAAAAAGGGAAAAAGTCGATGTGAAATGATTGACAGAACAGCAGCGATGTGTGACAAGAGCAATACTGAAATGCCTCTCTCCTTTCAACAAAATCTAAAACCACAGAGAATCACAAACAGAAGAAAAATGTTTGGAATGCCACATACCACCTTAAAACAGTCGGAAACGAACACACAAATTTTCAAGTTCTTAATTCCACAAATGTAACTTGTAAGTAATCAATAATATCAAAATTAAAATTCACAATAAAACTATACAGTGCTGAAAAAAGAGAGCTCTTTGGATGATTAGCAAGGAAAGAATAAGAAAAGGAACCGTCATCACTGAAGCTTCCCAGAAAACGACAGGGAGAGAAATGAGAAAGCAGGGACAAATCTTTTCAGATAGGGCTAACCAAGAGACCATCAGACAAAGCTCCTCTGACATCTGAAAGAGAAAAGATATATGTAACTACTAAGAGCAGCAGAGACTGTTCCACTCCCCCCTCCATTTTCACCGCTGAAAGTCTGGCAGAGTAGGTCAGAAGGTTAGGGTTCAAACCACCATAATTTAGCAAATGATTGGTATGTCCTTTATATCATACGTAACAGGTTTGATTTCCTGATAAGCAGAGTTCAAAGTACAGGCATACCTTGTTATCTGTCAAGGATGGGTTCCTAAAAGCACTACAGTTAGCAATGATGGACAGCATTGCAACTTTTCCCTGAAAAATTAATATAATAGATTGTCTTGGTGTTTGCAGTGACTTAAGAAACAAGCAAATCTAAAAACAGGAGGCCAGCACATTGCTGCATAATTTTCCATTTATTCCCCAGTAAAATTACCCCTTAAAAACAAGATCTCAACAATGTAAATGCAGAACAGAATTATTGAATAATTCAGATTGGAAGGGATTTCAGGGGGTATCTAGTCCAACATCCTGCTCACAGTGAGGTCAGATATGAAATCAGACCAGGTTGCTCAAAGGTTTTGCTACTTGGGTCTTGAGAACTGGAGACTGCCTACAGTAATGTTTGACTGCAGTGAAACATTTTTTTTCTTATACCAAGTTGTATCCTCCTGTTTCAACTGCTGTTCTCTCATTCTCCTACCATGCCCTGCTGTGAAGGGCCTGGCTCCGTCTTGCTGGTGACCACCTCATAGGCACTGGGGACACTGCTGTCAAGTGCCCCAGTGGTCAGACTGAAAAAACACCCTCCTCAGCCTCTCCTCATGGGGCAAGTGCTCCAGCCCTGACCATTGTGGCGACCCTCTAGATTCACTCCAGTTTATCATTATGTCACTTGTATTGGATGTCCCAGAACTGGACAACCCTTGATGTCCTCACTATTCTCCTTCTAATACAGCCCAGGATGCTGTCAGCGTACACTGCTGGCTAACACTGAGCTCGCTGTTTCCACAAAAACATCTGTTCCCTTCAAAGACAAGAAGGATGATGTGTAGTCACACGCAAGATAATTTGCATTTTCTTAATAGCATTTGAATGCTACATAAAAGCTATCAAAATATTAAAAATCATGTACCAAAGACTACTATAACTGTACTTCCAGCAGTTGTTTTAAAGTAGGATACTGGAAAAAAACACAGATTTCCATTTGTCTTTCAGAACCTAAAGGAACTTCCATTAAGATGCCTGCAGGCCATCAGGCATGCTTCAGTGCAACTGGGCAGCTCAGGGAAGCTTTTGTTAGAATAGCAAAGGATGGAAAGCCACGATAAAGGTAACAGCTCGCAGAGACGGGTCTTACATAACCAAAGGACACTAAAATGACTGACAGACAAGCAATGGGCAGGAGACCATTGCTGGATCTGGCTTCTTTCAAGTCTAAGATATGTGAAATATCCTTTCCTAAGCAGTGATAGTAACTGGAACCACATTAACATTACCAAGAGTGTGAGGACCTCTCATCAAAGTCATTCATATGACTTAAAAAGCAAGCTCATCAACTGCATTTCAGCTTTAGAGACAACTATCAAATAATAAAATGTTGAATACTACACTAGCTGGCTGGTTACAATTTGTAAAATGTAGGTATGTGTGCATGTCATTATCCAGAATTAAAACATAAATTGCTTCTAAAAATTATTTTCCTCAACTGCACAAGTCCTTCAAGTCAACCAGAGAATCTTTTGAAAATATTGTGAGCAACAAACGCACTGAGACAACACCATCAATAGCGTAAGAGAATATGGAAGATTCTCTAACAGCCCAAAACAAAAGAAAGTAGCCACAGTGACATTCTGCATGCTCTTAAAAGCATCAAGCAGGCTAATAAATGAATCCTGAACAGATATATCACCATGCTGTTTGTGACACTAATGAAACAACCTCATTTCTCTGTTTCTAAGCAGAAAAGAGTCCAATGAATCTAAGTTTTTTACGAAGCAGCCTATCCCAATAAATTCTTCAGTTATCAAATTATCCTATATTACCTGCTGAGGCATGTGAAAAATGAAAATACTTCAAAAATGCAGTAACTATTTTGAAAAATAATCAGTTAACTCCAAGCTGTCTCCATTCTTGAGCATATTTGCTTTCACAACATACTTCTCTATATTTTACCAGTCATCTGACAAGTTTAACAAAAATTTTATAGTCAGACACAACTTTTCCTTTATACAGCTTTTCTACTTTTTCTACTACTGAAGTTATTAATTTGAGAAAAGTAGTATTGTGGGAAGCAGTTAAAAAGAGAAACTAAAATCCAGGTTTGAAAATAAGGAGAGGAAGTCAGAATTAATGAATTACGGGGATACTACCAAGCTCTGCACTAAGTTTCAAGCACACCTTCTAAGACAAGTCTTAGATTTGATATAATTATCACCGCCTCTTGAGAGGCTACAGCAAAAAGCACTGAAATGTATTTATTTTAGTGCATATAATTCTTAGAGTAATCAAGTTTTCTGCTTCTCTGCTTCCTCTGACAATGTCCAGCTCTCTTCTTCCTTCCTACATACCATTGCCTTCATTTTTGTATTTTCTCCCCATTTTCTCCATTCTCTCTCACCATTTAAACAATTTTTTCTTCAGCTGAACTATCACAATCTCCACAATAACCACATCTGAGAAACGTAATTTTCCTTCTTCTTCTTCTTGTAGCAGACTTGAAAATAAATTTTTGTTCTTTCAAGTCTTTTCCCCTAATGGGACTTATAAGCAAGACTCTCCTGATGTTCAAATATTCCCTGTCCCAACTGAGCACCTGGCAACTATAACCGTTTCTTTTAAACTTCTAGATCATAGCATATCAAAGCAGACATCTTTTCATTGTAGAATAGGAAGAGAAAGCTCCTACCACTCTGTCTGTTGAGGGCTTGTATCATTTCATTCCTGTCATCATCAATTCCTTCTGCTAGGAGCCCTAGAATACGAATAAGTCTACCATGCACCTAACGAAGCAACTGAAGATGCAATTCTTGTACTCACCCAACAGCAGACAGAAAGTTCCCTCTAGCATAGCCATACTGTTAACATTAACTCCTCCGATAAAAGTAAAGGAACCCATTCACTAAACAGAATGTTAAAATATAGCTTTAACTCTTTGTATTCTTACGGTTTACAAGAAAGACTTCCACTGAATGGGGACTTAGGTACAGATAAGAGAAGTTAATTTTCTTTTAAAATTCAAAGAACCAACTGTTGCACTTCAGTCTGACCATGCTAATTACCAGTTTTGTGGGAATGCTTAGGTCATGACTGAAAAACAGTCTAGTTACTACTGTACTTCAGTTAACCTTATTGTGTGATATGTAATTCTTTTGCCTTCTTTATTACAAGAAGCTTTAAGTAGATAGAGGTGTTTAATATTTTTCTATATTATTTTGAACTCTTTTCCACTCTGAGCTCCATTCTCAGTTCTTCAACTGCTGAAGTCTGAACCAGGTTGGAACCAGACTCTAAGATTAATCTAAAACTACTTAATAGCCTAACAGTTCAACTTCCCTTAATTTAAAATGGAGTCAGTCTTTCAGAAAACAAGAAAATCCACCTGCTGTCAGCTGTTCTTGAAGTTGCAACGTTTACAGGTACATGACACTGCAGCATGCTTGTCTTAGCAATACTAATGGCCACAGTTTAATACTTCCACTGCTGTTATATAAACGAGACGGAGCTTGGCCCATATTTCCACTTCTTCCCATCTCAGAATCCCTGGTAATCATAAATACATTTTAAAAGGCAAGCAATAAAGAGGGTGCATTGAAATGTGCATAAAGAAAACAGTTACAGAAAAATTTGATTTCTGCTTCAAGACATCCACAGTGTTAGTGACTCCAAGCCACATCCCCCACAAAACCACCATGACTATGGGTAGGGAATCCCTAATAAGAACTGCAGAATTATCATCCTGAAAGCAACATAAAGCCTAAGGGTTTCAGGAGTTAAAACACAAAGTATTTAAAAGTTTTGAGTCTACTAACATCTAATCACAGAATCATGGAATTGTCAGAGTTGAAAGGGACCTCTAGGGGTCATCTAGTCCAACTCCCCTGCAGGATTGCCTAAAGCACATTACTCAGGACTGCATCCAGGTGGGTCTTGAAAATTTCCAGAGAAGGGGACTCCACGACCTCCCTGGGCAGCCCATTCCAGTGCTCTGTCACCCTTACCGTAAAGAAATTCTTCCTTATATTTGAGTGGAACTTCCTATGTTCCAGCTTGAGCCCGTTGCCCCTCATCCTGTCACTGGGAACCACTGAAAAGTCCGGCTCCAACATCCTTCAACCCACCCTTCAGATACTTATAGGCATTAATAAGGTCTCCCCTCAGCCTTCTCTTCTCCAAAGTCCCAGCTCTCTCAGCCTTTTCTCATAAGGGAGATGCTCCAATCCCTCAATCATCTTGGTTGCCCTACCCTGGACTCTCTCCAGTAGCTCCCTGTCTCTTGAACTGGGGAGCCCAGAACTGGACGCAGTATTCCAGTTGTGGCCTCACCAGTGCAGAGTAGAGGACAGAATGACGTCCCTCGACCTACTGGCCACACTCTTCCCTAGGCAGACCAGGATTTCATTGGCCCTCTTGGTGACAAGGGCACATTGCTGGCTCATGGATAGTTTACTATCTACCAGGACCCCCAGATCCTTCTCCTCAGAAGTGCTTGAACATATCAGTGATACAAGCGATGTAGAACTTCACCGCAGAAGAAAAAGAGGGAAAGAAAGTATTCTTTTTGTTTCCTGACACAGTCAAAGGGCCAAACACTTCAAACTACAGCATGTAATGAAGCACTAGGCACATTATCTCAAAAAAGGCTCAACAACCTAGCCAAAAAAATAAGTCAAGAATCTGATTAACTCGGCCACGCCCAAATTAACAAATACTTCCTCATATGAGGCTACCCAACGCCTGTGATGAGTAGGAAAACTACTTCTGACAGAAGGTAATACAATTCAACATAATTTGCTTGTTTACATAAATTATAAACTCTTTTTAAAGCTAAATGAATTATTGTTTATCTGTCACTTACTACCACACACAACATTATAAATTAATCAAAGAATAAAACTTGTTACAGCTGCAGAACCGTACCTTTTTCACCCGTTATAGATGCTTTGATTTATTTATATTTTATACCTTTCCCAAGTTTCCTTGCTGGACTGTAAAGAATTATTTGCGGATTTGTAAAGTTAATGACTTTGACAGATTTGAGAAGTTATACCTTTTATGTCACGCTCATAGACTTTTTTTTTTTTTTTTAATTGAGAACAACTATTTTTCTTGTTTAGGTAAAGCCGTATACATTTTTAGGATTTTAGGAATCAAAATTGTGATCACTCCAGTACAATACTGTATGTTAGGATTTTTGGTACATTGTGCTACACTGCTGAGTCTGTGCTATTACCTCTCTTGTGTTTCTACAATAATGTGTATTAATGTTATACGTAGAATTATTATACACAATGCTATATAAATTAGTACTTCTGTCTTATTAATACTTTTCCTTTACTTTCCAAATTTCAATTTACTCTATTATCTTATATTCTTACTAAAAATGACAGTCAATCTCTCATGTGAATTCTTCTCTACAGCACGTGGAATGAATTTAAAGACTGTAGCTGATCACGTCAACATTAAAATAGGACAAATATGTTGCTTTGGCACAGTAAAGTCAAATCCAGGCCATGAAAGTTTGGATTATGTACAGACAACTCCCCTCTTGACCATTCCTTAATATACTATCCTTTACACATACTCTACACAATGTGAAAAAACAAACAAGAAAAAAGATTTCTCACAAACATATTTACTTAAAACAAGGAATACAAGAAATTAGGTGCATTCGAAATTAATAAAAGCAGAGACCAGAACTATTTTTTTCATTCAGATATTGCAGATTTACTGAATTGGAACATAAACTTTGTCAGTTTGTAAAACCAACACCCACACCTCAAGTACCTTTAACTCCAGTCTAGATAACGGCATCTTAAATTCATTTTTTCTACTTTGACCTAAGTTAACTACTGTTTGAGTGTTTTCCTAAAACACTACATTTCTCAGCTGTAACAGCATCTGTCATTCTTGGCTTGGAAGCAAGCTCTTATATGAATGTGAGCAATCTTTTTTTGCTTCTTTAGAAATGCAGAGTATGTTCAACAACTGTACTACGGATCTATAGGAATCCAAAGCATGTGTTTAAAGTAATTCAATGCATCTCTCAGATCATGATCACATACCGCATGCAATACGATTAATAAAATAAACAGCACACTGCAGTATTTGGTACTCTTATTAAGACAGAAAATACAATCATAAATTTTGCAGAGAGGAAAATAATTAAGATATACACTAGAAGGAGAATTATAACCAAAATAGACCTTAAAAAAAAAAAAAGAAAAAAAAAAAAGACTCAAGTGACTCAAGAAGAGAAAATAAACCTTTCTATAGTATTATTTAAATATGTTTCTTTCACTCTCTGTGATTGAAAAATGATACTGCCATTTTTTTGCCACTGAGTTTCAATAGTAAAATTGTGTGGCTGTTTTTTGGATTGTCTTAAAAAAAGACCTTTTTCCCAAGACCTTCTCAAAATATCATTAGTTATAAGTATTACTAATTCTCAAAGCAATATCACGATTAGCATGCAATAAAGATGAAATTTCTGAAATTGTAATGTGAAAAAATGACAAAAATAGCAAAAGAAAGAGCACAATTGAGCTCAAAAAAATTGAGCTCAAAAATAGCAAAAGAAAGAGCACAAGTGAGCTCAAAAAAATTGAGCACAATTAAGCTGGTAGGGCTAGAATTCAGATTTTTGCAAAGATCTAGAAGGCCATTTATATGCACTAGGGTCATATTGGCAAGACTACTCTTTTTTCATTTGGCGCAATCACATTTCAGTTACCTTTTAAAATTTGTTTTTCTTATTTTAGGAGATTGTCCTTCATTAGTCCCTCCAGAGATACAGAAACTTAATTTTTACTTTGGAAAATGTATCATGTTTCTAATTTTCAAACAAATTTAGGTTAGTATTTCAGAAGATTGGTTTCAAATGGTTCATTTACTATTTTAGCATTAATGTGGCAGTAAAAAAATGACTACTTTCTAACCATATCTAAAGATCACCGAAGTGATATGAAATGTGCACACAAGCAAAATCAACAAAGACCATCTTTTTCAGTAATCATATGTTTACATCTACAAATTTATCTGGCTTTGTCATTTAATAGGAATGTACTAACACACCAATAAATGCTCTAAGAGTTTGAAATATGAATCATATATTTTAATTTGTATTGCTGACACCTTGGCATCAATTTGAATATACAAAGATTTATTTTGAAGGGTGGTAAGTGGAGTAGAAAGGCCAAGACAAGCAAGTACAAAAAATGCTGGGACTGTAATTATTATGGAAAAATAATAAATAATAATATTGTAAGAGACAATTTAAGAAGTGATGCTTAAACACATCTAATCATTTCACAGACAAGCTATAATACACAGGTAAAATATTAAACTATAGCAGGCAAGTGAAAGCCTATTGTTTGAGCTGTAACATAATTTTTACTATTGTCTTCCTAAAATCCAGAATGTATTAAAAAGGCATTCTTAGAGATGAAACATCTTTTGTTCAATAGGACACAGAATGATAATTCATATGACTAGTATTTAGCAAAACAAATATGATTAAAACTTACTTCTAAAGGACAAAAAAGTAACATTAGTCTCCATTTTCATAACAATTAAATCTGGTAGCTGCTAAATAATATGTACAGAAGAGTTAAAACTTATGCAAGAACAAGAATTACAGAGAAACCCATGTAATTTGTTTTATGCTTTTTCATAACTAGCTAGTACAGAAACAAAAATGCCTTGACGGGCTTGTATGAGCTGATAAATGATAAAAACAAGGAATCAACTTGCAAGTATTTGCACTTTTCACAAACGTTACTTATCTCCGGCCCAAAACCCCACTTTGTTGTGCTTACTAAGCTTTCCCTCCTATAATGATAACTTAGACATTTGCAACTCCTTTTTGGTAGCCATGCTGAGTACACCTACATTTAGGTGAGTTGTATCTCATGTTAAGTACTTGAAGCAAAAAGTTTGCACTTCTTCCAGAGTGATGTGCCTCTCTGATATGCTAGAAGGTGTGATTCTTATATTAGTAGCATAATCACAATAACAAATAAAAATGTATATACAAACATAGGACTTAAAGCAGGGCTAGAAAACTTAAGGCACTGTCTCTTTTCATTCAGACACTTAGAAGACAGAACAGACTGAGGAAAAGAATCTAGATTCGTTACATGATATCAGGATAACTAAACTGCTAACACGATCCAAGAATGCAAAAGACATACAGTTCCAGGAATCACTAAGGTACATCTAGTGGAAATGATGGTATCACACAAGATAGAGCAGGAAATTATCTGAAACATTGTTCAGAATTCCAGTCATCTGTGTTGAAGGAAGGTCAAGATTAAAAGAAATGGTACTTGGATGTTCAAGAGAACAAGGAATCTATCCCATGAGAAGTCAGATAAGCTACGGTCTAGGAAAATAAAGTCTGACTAAGATTTTAAGAGGGCAAAACAACAGATATTTAAGGACTAATGCTGGTATCAGAACTCCTTGTTACAAACCAGGAGAAAATAATCTTAGAACAGAAATTAAAACTCCATCTGAACATGACAACTAGAACAGCTTCGACTAGGAACAGTAAAGATCAGAGTTTAATTTATAAAAACATGGTTACATGCAATGACAAAAGGATCAACACTCCAAAAGGCTCACTCTCAAAATTATGTTTATAAACCTTATAGGTAACTACTTTATTGCCAATATCCACATTTGTAGGTTCGTTGGTTTGTTTTTTTTTTAAATAATGGAAAAAGAAATGCAAAAAGGCAATTAACATAGCTTAAAAAAGTGTAAAAGTTGTATTCTGATTGCATTTTCATATATTTTTTTTAGGATATGAATGATAGGCTTTCACAAAAAAAAAAAAAGTCCCCAAAATTTGTTTCTTTTTCCTCTTTCGTGGCATTTTGCTTAACTCATGCATTATGTATATCAACACTTGTTGCAAATAATTCTGGGCAAATCAACATAACTTCCAGGTAACACCAAAACCTGCTAGAATAATTAGGGAGACTGAGAGGGAAAGGACCAAGGCCTTGAACTTCCTGGGCAAGTGGTCAAAGCACGTTACAAAAGAAACAAACTTAGCCATTACCTCCTCTTATAACAGTGTTCTGGAGTGAACTCAAGGCTTTTGAATGAGTTAGCCATGATCTAATAAAAACAGACCCTTCAGGGACTTGAACAGAGTTCAAGCACCTCCCTACCCGTATCAAAATAAGCACTTAACTTTCCAAAGCAGGAGACTTCCGAGCATGCACAGGGACCTCTACCTAGATGTGCTCCAATTTGGAATGCAAACTGATTTTAAGTGCCTCTGAGGTTAGGTGGTGCTTGAGAACAGGAGGTATTGGTAAGACTTCAGTGGAATCTAGTAAAGGAAAATCTGCCCTCAGATATCACTATGACAACCTGCTGGAAAACCATTAGCATGTGCAAAACCTGTACTTATCAATCACGTATTACATTTTAAGTACAGTTATTGCATATTTTGTTTAATGGTGCTGTCACATTCAGACCCCAAGAGACTTACATGCACTTAATATTACGGAAATAGCACGGTATATTATCCAATTTTTGTCTGTCCTTTGTCTCTTTTCCTCTAAAAAGACAAATGCAAGGTTTCTCTTCATTTGGGTGTGGTAACTTTTAGAAGAGTTACTGTAAGATTGCTGAGATTGAATCTTCCTACCTTTGGCAGTTTCATTAACCAGATCTAATCCTTTGTGTAATCACAATTCTAGACCTACATAATCTCAATGAAGTTCTGTCAATCAAAATCTTTCCCAATCAGGGAAGACAGTAGAGTCCATTAAAAAAAAAAAAGAAAGGAAGGAAAAAGCACAGCTTATAGAAACATAGAATTGTCTAGGTTGGAAGGGACCTTAAAGATCATCTCGTCCAACCATCAACCTAACTCTTATTTATTTAATAAATAGATAAAATAAGAACAAAAGAAATTTATAAAAAGTAAATAAGATATAAGAAATAAAAATCACTAAACCATATTCCTGAGGACCATGTCAACCCTTCTTTTGGACACCATACTTCATAAAAAACACATTTGATTTTATGAGCAGCATTTGACAAATGCTTAAAGGTTTAAAGATTCTGCATTGGAAGAGGACTCAGTAAGAATGATGGTAAAGCATAAAAGCTCCAAAAAACATGCGTTTGTGAAAAGAGTCTATGCTGAACTCATTTAACTCAGAAAAGACAGATGGACTTGCCTTACTTTGCTTCAGATGTTTACAATGTGGATATCTACATCTGAGCCAAGTAGACTCCCTTTATAAGTCCATGGTTAGAAAGAAGTACCTTATAGACACAATTTCACCCCAGCACAGGCATTTAAAGTTAGACAAGACTGATGCCACCACAGTAAAAGCTCTACTGAAATCCATGTTCAATTTACTTACTTTTCTCAGAAACTAATGTTTGAACTCATCCAAAGTCTATATATAGTAATGTATATATGTATATACTATACAATCTATAATGTAATATAACAGTATATTACATTAAAAAAAATGTTTCAAAAGATCACAAAATCCTGAAACAGTGGTATGAACAAAACAGATATCTCTGAAAATGGATGTTGAAGGGTTTTGAGTGTTAGAACTGGAAGGATATGTTTACCTTGTACTGAACAAAATGTATATCAAATATTGTTACCATCAATAAGATTTACAGTTTCCACTCCTGCAAATAACTACACAGAAGTAACTGGATGGGCAGAATGGAAGAAATGGAGTGTGCCACCATCCCAAACACATTGCCCTCCGCTCACCCAATCCCTTTGTACAACTATTTTGTCTTCGCCTGGCTTAGACCACTCTTCCAGAGAAAGCTGGCAAACTGCACTATATATTCTACACTCAGATGAATCCTACCCACCCAGTAAAGTTTTCATGACTGCTATCTCTTTTGTTTTATCTCTTGTTTTTAATTTACATTATGCTTTTCCCCATCTCTCATCTTTATTACCTTTCCTCTTCTGCCTATCATCAATCTTCTGCAAGTTTCACAACAACTTGGACATCAGAGAAGAAGAATGTATTTGTGTCACAAAATAACTAAGACTCTCAACCCCTAAAACTAACTCCACTCTCCTTTTCTCAATTTCTCCTTGATGAAAAGTCAATGTTTAAGACCAACTGGGGAGAGGGGGAGGGGGGCATGCAGGGGAAAGAAGGGTTTTGAAATAGGTTTCCTTTATCTGTTATACCAGAGAACTAAGGGAAAAAGAATTACGGGAAATCTTTAAATAAAGGACTTAATAATCCAAGTTTTAATGTTTTCCCCATCTTCTTCGGAGTCCAATAAAAAGCTAAAGAAATTTTTAAGGGTGGTAATTACAGTAAGAACTCACTGATAACGTGGTGTTGCATTGTGGACAACATACAGATGGTTAAAGTTGGAACAGAGAATAATCACAGACTTGCAAGGTTATCCCTACCATGCATATTAAACTGCCAAGACAAATGCTGCCAACAATTGGAAAAAATTTAGGATGGAATTCAAATCCAGATTGAAGAAATGTGTGTCTAAGCATAGGTATCAATATGTGAGCAAAGTATCTAAGGTCCCATTATAATAAACGTTCCAGATACCAGGAAGCCAGGACAAAGAAGTTGAAATAAGAAATATTACTTAAGTAATAGATAAATGAAAATAAACTCTCACAAATGGGACATTAGTGATTTTGCGGGGATGTTTTGTTTATTTGTTTTTATTGGTTGGTTTTGGGGGTTTTGTGGTTTTTCCCTCCCCCCTTTTTTTTTTTTTTTAATCTAAGTATGCCTCCCCCATTTTTCTCCCATTCCACCTGCTTTACTCATAAGTCCCTTTTAATCATACACACTATTTAGTCTTGAGCTCTATCCTAATATTTGAACTGTCAAGGTGAAATATTAGGAAAAAGATTGGCATGTGTGGAATGGCATATATAACCTTAAACAATAGCACATTAAAACAGAGATGGCACTATATTTTTTTTTAAAAAGTTATAAAATTGAAAAATAAAATAGCATGAAATTTTGAAAAATTCAGTTCATGTACCTAAAGAAATCTATTACTTGCCTGGCTAAAATACTCCATTTATAACACTGTGCCTGTAAACTTTAAAGTTTTTTTTTTTCACAGAAATATTCTACCTCTTTTACAGGATGGTTAAACCAAAACATGCTAAAGGTGAAAAAAAAATGAAATAAAAATAAGACCTCTGCAAATGCTTTTAGGTTTATCACAAAGAATACTTCTGCATTCTGAAAGGTCTATTCACAGTCATCATGTTAGTAAAATATTATTTGGAAGCAGTTTCTAAAACTGGATGTAACATTCATTTACATGTATCTGCCAAGTTTTTAAATGTTTTAGAAGCTAAACTAAAACATGTTGAAAATGACTCATTGTGGTACCAGAATATGTACTGTAGGAAATAAGAACTCATTTACAAGTGGGAGAAATACACTCACACTTCATCTGTGGGAATTCACTAGACTTCCCTTCCAGTAAACATTATATTTTAAAATAATCATGGAAAATATGTTTCTTTTAACTGAAGTTTATGAAAAGATTTAGACAGCTGGCATAACAAAAGAGACTTACAAAGATAAATGTAAAAAACATCTTTAAAAATAATTCACAAATAATTCTGCCAAAAGATATCAATTTAGCAATAAAAAAGGCAATTATTTTTGCTTACTCTAATGGATAAACAAAAACCGTTTAATACAGTTGTTCTGTATAAACAGATAACCATTTGAGACAAAGGACAAAATGGAAGATTTGATCATTTTACAAACTAAGAAAATGCTGGGGGGGGGAGGGCAGATCTAACAGGCGAATTACCGTCGTATAGCTCTTTTCTAACTCCTAGCATGTGAACTTTCTGTTCATCTGCACACTTTAATAATAATACAAGTACCTTGCAGCAAATGAACTACTTTACAAAGTAGTTGAAGTTCAAAGTACCACCTTTGAAAACAGGCATTCATCTGGCACCAAGAAAATAACATGAGATGTACCCCATTTATCTATGCGTATAGAATACTTTGAAAAAAAGCCCAGAACTTTGACATAACACAGAAATTAGACCCAGATTTCACAACTTTTGAGTGGGAACGCAGTGTCGTAAGGGACAAAACTAAAACCAAAAAAACCCAGCCCCACTAGCTTCTAAAAAGTACACTGCCTGTAAAAACAAAAATGTGTTAGATGAACATGCAACAGAGAAAAAGATACAATATTTCCTCACATGGTTTTAGGTCTAAACATCCTCAAACCAGGACAGGTATTAATTGAGGCTTTACTCCACCTAATCCTGGGCATTTCAGAGGGGGACAGGATTTACATCAGTTACACGGTGTTCATTCTCTACTGTTCAGAGAAACAGTCCATATTGAGTAGACTCAGAGATTCAAGAGTCAGTTAATTGCCTGAAGTGAGCAGTGTATGAAGACATGACAAGGACTAGGGCTTCTAATTACTTTGATCTACTTATGGTACCATTTTGCACAAACAAAACTTTCTCCCCTTCCTGTATGGTTTTGAATGGGAGAAATTCTTCCCCCCTCTACAACTCACAACCTCCAGCAATGTATCCAAGGTAAAATGTAACTTTTTGAAGCATCTTGACACTTATGGTCTAGTTATATTTCTGGAGAGGAAAAGGTTAAGATCTACGAGAACACAGAGCAAACTTTCAGAAGGGATGAATCAGATGAATCAGTGCACTTCTATATCTGTTTACCCATGGCAACGAACATTTTCCATGAAACAATTAGAATATCCACGAAAACAATTCCAGATGACAAGTTCCACATCAAAGCTTAAACTAGATTATATACATACACATGCAGTAATATTTCTGTTAAAATATCAGCCAAGAGTTGCAGCATTTTGACAACATATCCAGTATTTACGTTTTAGAAGAGATATACAAATAGGCTTGTAAGTGCAAGTACATTTACATTTCACATGTATATTATGAAATCTAACATTTTATGATAAGACTAAATGATTGACAGGTAAAAGCATTTTACATAACACCCAAGCTTCATCTCAAAGGAACCTACATTACGTTCCTAGTACACTTATTTCTACAACTACACTGCCACTTGATGGAAAAAGTTTACTTCTCTTTAAGAGAAAGTTTCTCAAGTTATGCTGCCTGTATGAATATTTCTTCTGTGGGTGAGAAGCTGGCATAAGCTATGGCAATTTTTTTGCTTCTGGAGTAAATACAAGGGGCATGCAAACACATGATCCCTACCCCCGCCATGCCTCATAGAAAGGAGTTTGCAGGGTGGGCTGTGCAACATCATCCTGCCCATGGCAGGGGAGTTGGATGTAGATGATCTTTAAGGTCCCTTCCAACTCTAACTATTCTACGATCTTTAGTCATCAACATCAGTTTCCTTTCAAGTACAAAAACCTGCTAATAAACAGTGCTTGTAAGAAAGGGTTGGGAAATATATGTTCACACGAGCAACATCTTTATGAATTCTACCTAGAGATGAGAACTACAGAAGCCCTTCACTGCTCGCAATAAAGCCCCTAGCTTTACTCTTTCACACACCCCTTTCCATTCCATCTCTGCTGGGTTTCTTCAGTTCCCAGGTTCCCTGTCCTTACTGCCTCTCACCACACTCCTCCTAGTGAGAGAATTGCAAATTTGTAATGTAATTACTCATGCCCTGCTACCATTAGCAGTAGTCCAGCATATCTACTCTCATGCAGTGCTCCCTCAGAGGCTCATCCAAAACAAATGTTTCTGTCTCACTTCAGTCTTGCTAAAGTTCTGTTTGTAGGTAACTATTATTATTTTTTTTTTGGTAATATAAACACAGTTCACATTATACACTCACTGATATCATAAATAACTCAAAGTAGTTCCACCCTTTCGGTGTTCCCACAATTCAAATGTCATGTCACACCTAAGTGCCACTTTGGCTATATGATTGGTAAAACCACCTGCCAACGTTACCACCATACCGCTACCCAGGCTCAGGGTATTCTTTAGCAAGGTCTTGAATTCTGTTAACTATGCATTGAACATTAATTGCACATTCATTTTGCTGGTTTCACAGAATATTCTGACAGAGTTACCCAGATAGTCATATAAGTAGACACAATTGTGTCTTCAGATCATTTAGCTAGTAACACAAACAGCTGTAAAAATTATCTAAATAGCTTTGCACTGAGTAAACTAAAGGACATGGCCTTCCCACTATCCAATATGTGATGCAACACTTCAGAGCTGAAGGCATGTAGTTAAAAAAAAAATAATTTACTGGTCTGTCTGAATGTAAACAACTCTGAGCCAACCTTAACAAAGTCTGGGATACATTCTTGAGGAAATCTTATCTAGAAACAAGGCTATACATAAGGGAGGTCAGCCCTCCAACCCTGGTTTTCCCATTCTCTCCTCATCCAGGCACCAGTCACCAGACAAACCAATCTCATGAGGAGAGAAAGCAGCGAACAGGCTGCCAAGGACTCACATGGTTGTTCCATCAGTTGTGAATGGTGGTTTCACTAGTTGTGAGCATTACTTGTGAATATCATTCTGTCCTTCTCTTTTGGAAAGTCCTCGATATGAGCAAGATTAATTAGACATATTCAGTGCTGGACGGACTGATGCCAAAGGCAGCTTATGGCCTGAAAGTACCATGACTCACTGATGTACAGTGTTTTAATAGCATGTTCATGAACACAGTATGATGGCCCTTCATTTATTCATTTACAAATGGACTAGCTACTCTCAATTCCAGAACACTATGTTACCATTTTCCTTATTCATGAGAGTTACTTACATGAAACGGGTATCACCACCGTGCAAGTGAGGACCAGGCTGAGAGCAGAAGAGTTAGGCTTCCTGTTATACCTCACATTTTCTCAACACTTTGAATGTGACTCTGCAGAAGAAAAGCTCTGGCCAAAACACAGCTCAAATCACTCTCTCATAAAAGTTAGTCTTCATGACTAACATGTCAGAGTTTCCCATGAGGTTCGTAAGAACACAAAGCTGTAATTTCCTTCTGAAACCACAAATACACCTATTTGGACAGACTTTTCTTCAACAGTTAGTTGTTCAGATATGAGTACAGCATCACATCCTTTTCCAGAGAGTAATCACAATGTAACCACAGAATTAGAAAGTAATTCCAGAAGATAATTACTATTAAAAGAAAATTTTTATGGTTTTATTAGGCTGAAAAATAGTATTACATAAATACCCATCATCTGAATATCAAAATTTCTTTACAGCCATACAGATTACACAACATCCCTGCTTTGAAGAATTTAGCTTTTGAATAGGCATTATAATACACAGTTTTGGTAGACATACGCAACTAACAGTCACTGCATCTATTTATGGTCATGTTGTTATTTGTGCCTTGTTTTTCTTCCATATTTTAAAACCATGTACTTTGAGTTTCCTATAAACAGGTTCTTTTCTTGTCTGCATTGAAATGCTAACGTTTTGGGCTACCTAACGTTGCTAGGGGCTTCACACACAAATGTATTCTTTCGGGCTCAGACTGTTAGAAACATTCCAGAAATAAATATTATTTGCATAGATAACCTGACACATGTAAAAATCTTTAAAATAAGAAAATAAAAATCACATCAACTTCACCTTCAGATAAATGCTTTCATTTATATCTTGTCAATACATCCAGCCTAGACTTTTCACAGTGACACAAAGCACATGCAGTAAACACGTTGAGAAGTTTTCCAGTGTTTCACAGCTTCTGTTCTGTTCTACATGAATAACTGTAGCATATCAGACAAAAGGCCCATGTAGGCTGATAATCCCATCTCCAACTGTAGCCAAAAGCGTATGTTCTGAGAAGAGCACGAAAAACCTCTGCATAGATTGTATTTCTCCCTAATCCTCTCCCACTGGTGTTCAACTATTTCTAGCTCAAGGATTTCCTGAATTGGATGTGGTTTCTACTCGTTAAGTAATTCTCAAATTTATCTCTGAGCTTTTTCAGTCTTTCTTTGAACTCATGTAAACTTTTAGCACCCAAAATATCATTTGGTAATGAGTTCCAAAGGACCCCTATTTGCTTCTGTTAGTGCTCATCATTAATGAGAAGCTGTGTGTAGCGAATCCCAAAAGTGTGTATATACATTAGGGATCCTAACAGTCATAGCAAAATCACGGACTGCAGTGGAAGTTTCAACCCTATAATTCAAGAACTACATGAAGACTAAGCAACAGCACCCTTATATCATATAATGCCTCTTTGAAGAAATTTATAACTGCTTTCAAAGTTCTTCTCAAAGGAGACTGATAGATTTTCAGCCTTTCCAGGCTAACAAAAAACCTATGGACTTAAAAGAGCAAATAGCCTCTTAGGTACCGAGCATAATAGTCATCACAGAATTTTAACATTTTGCCTTACTAATCTTAGTGTTTAAGATTAAAGTATTTTGGCTGGCAGGAAATGAACAGGTAAAATGAGAACATCAAGGCCTAAGGAAAATCTTTATGATATGAGGATATGTTCATATTACAGATTTCCCAAAGCATCCTTCAGAGGCTAATAATATTTTGTGAGAATTATTTCTTAGGAGCTGTGGCAAAAGGAAATTAAATAAAAAGATTTCTACAGCTATAAATATAATCATTGAAACATTCCTTGCACACTAAGAGAACAAACTTCAAAGCCTGCGTTCCAGATGTAATGAAGCTCAGAAAGGTCAGCCATAAGCCTAACTTACTATTCTTATGAGTCTTGACATTGATAATACTACAACATGAAGACAGTTGCAGTTATGAGGTGACTGGCTGCAGCGCTTAAAGCATTCATTCTGGAAAAGCACTGTCTAAGCTAAGAACTTAAAATTTTGAGATCCTTATTAGAAAACAACCAAAGACAACTAGGCAATGCCCTAGCAAGTGTGCAGTCTACTGCTCATCTATTTCATCAAATTAGTTAATTAGATTTTCTCCTTCTGTTTATTAAAATGCAGCTTAGAATCATCCATTAAGATGTAAACTCTAAATAAACATATCCTCAGAAGAAAAGGGAAAAAGAGTAGGAGCCTCCTTAGTAATTTCAGAAGAAATATAGGATGTATAGAATTGCTTTTGTTACGAATTTCAGCGCTGCTTCCACAGCTTAGAAACAATTTAGGCCCAGTCACCTGGGAACTGGATGACTTCTCTGCTTCTCCATCGTACTGTCATTCCTGGTCCTTTCACTACCCTCTTTGTATTGATTCTGAACTTCCAAGAGGGTGACTTTCAGCAATTTCCATGATATTCGTGGAACTTCACCCTTTTAGCTGCAACTCGTACATAATGTTTTCATCAGGAGAACAAGATGACGGTCGTTTTTATGGGAAATGTGTAGTAACTGCATTGGCTAGGGCTGAAATCTGGACAGGGTCTAGCAATGACAGTAAAGGGCTCATCTTTATTCCAACAGAAAGCCTAAGTGTTATCAAAATTACATATACACATCATACTAAAGAACTCATAAATTAATACAGCAGCAGCAAATTATTATTACCAAAAAAGTATTTTAGAAAACACTAATGTCATTAATTGAAAATGAAGATTTAAAGTAGCAGTAATTTTCAAGCATCAAGCTCTTCAACTCAAGAGATTACAAAGTACTTCATACACAAAAGCAGCAGCCTTGCTAGGGAGCAAAAGGCTATGACAATAGTTTTTAATATAGGGTTATGGCAGCTTTGGTAAAGAAATATTTTGGTCCTAGGTTTTCAGCATGGATTTTTTTTTTATTTATATTTAAATCCTCATTTTATACAAATGTTCTCAAAGAGATAATGGTCCTTGTTTAAATATTAGCAATAAGTCCAGCATACAAATACATTGACTTAATCATTTTAAGATTAGAATCCTGTCATTGCAGTCAGCAACTTCCAGATTATAAAAACAAGCTAATAGAAGGGGCAAATTATTAATTTTAATGTTTCTATTAACAATGAATGTATGATGTTGTAAATAATAACCTAATAATAAGATTCCTGCATATGTATCAGTAATTCTAAATGCAAAGTAGAACATGTATTTATTCAGTAAATTTATCCAATTATCTTCTCATCCAAGACAGTCCTCTAGGCTTGTCTGCAATTAATAAGAAGATATAGGGCTCTTAATTTCATCTAATTTAAACACTCATTTTATGAACAGGATCGATCAACTCTCTCCATAACCTACAAAGTTTAAAGACAGATGACTAAAACCAGCTAGCATTAATCTCTCCTCCAAATGAATTCTAAAAAGTACTACAATTACGAAGAACAAAGAAAATAGCAGTAAAAAAGAGATTCAAACTATAATTAATGAATAGACTACAAGAAGTTTCCAAAATGTATACACTGCTTGCAGCTGACTGGGAAGAAAGCATTACATAGGTAAAGAGAAACATACACTTTTTTTCCCCTGTGTTCTCAGGAATTCTGTAATTTTTAAACCAGTTTCCACCAATAGAGCTGAGCTGTACAGTCCTGGAAAAAGATATTATACTCCTTAAGGTTTAAAGGAAGTGAACAATCTAAGAGATGGCTCTTGTAGGCACCCTAAGGTGAGGTGCTCTTGTACGAATTTACCCCATATTAGACGTTGGGAGTCTACTTTGAACAAAGGAACCACTCCAGTTTGATGTTGCACCTTATGTGAAACTAGAAAATCTAACCAGCAGGAAAAAAAACAACAATAGAAATCCAGGATGCACTTGTTCTACTTTTCAGTGCTGCTTTGTTAGGTTGGGTTTTTCTTTGTCAAGGAGAAGTGAGTAACTGATTAATAATCAGTAGTGTGAGAATAACACTCCAGGAATATTCAAAAGAAGGAAAAGTTGGAACATACTTAGTTTCTACATTTTACACTTTAATATGTAGCAGATGATGGAGCAATTATAGAATTGCTCTCCTCATTCAACCCTGAGATACTTTCAATTAAGGCAATACAGCTTTAAAATTAGAAAAAGGTCTTAGTCACATTACCAGCAGTTTAAACCAGAGTGAAAATGTTTCTGTTTCTAATTTTTTTAGAACATGTGTGACATTGACCACAGTTTAATCCAAAATATCAAATCAGTTAAGTTTTTTTTCGTTGTCACAGGTAAACGAAACATGGATTCTCACACCAAATTTACAGCTGTAGAATAGCAAAGACAGCAACAAAACTTACATCCTGACATCACAGTGATCTACTTCGAGGTTGAAATAGCAGATTCTTTCTTAATAGAACTCTTTCACGACCTTTATCCCTTCGGTATTTTCTTGGCATTTGTAAACAGCTGTTTACAAAAAGCTATTACAAACGTCAGTAAGAAAAATGAAAATAACTGCACTTGACTAGAAAATTGGATATTAGTTACACTTCTGATCACAAGATTTGCCAGGGGCTTTCTTTAACCACCATTCAGGCCAGTCAACATTCCACATACTCTTGAAGCTTTCAAACATGTTTGTTTATACAGATTATGATACCACTGGTAACTAGGATGAGTCACCTTGTTTTCACTAAAGTAGAACTAGCTGTTATAATCACTTAAATATAGAATTGGACAACACAGCTATTCCTCTTTTATCTCAGGGGCTTCTGGTGATATTAGAAAATTTCTTTGTTCCACAGAACTGCCACATGTCAGTCCACAGTAAATTCAGAATTTGGAGCCTTTGAATAAATGCCTTAACTTAAATCTCATCATGCCAGTTTGTTAGTTGCAGTTCATTTAGGTAGATGATTTGGAATGTGGAAGAAGTCACGGTCTTGACACCTGTACTGCAGTTAGAAGGGAAGTAGTTTTAAAGAGAGACTTACATTTAAAGAACAAAAGCAGGAGTTTTCCATTTTCCCAAGCAGAATTTTTTTTTTGTCTGAAGAGCATATTCTTCTGAGGAACAATCTACTTCTTTGAACTCCAAAAAGCAGTATTAATCAACTTGTTAACTTATATAAGAAAGGAGAGTTTTACTTAATTGCAGAGGTTATCACTAGAAAAAGCCACAGGAGGACAGAGCCATGATTGTATCAAACAAGATAATAAAAAATGGCTTATTTCCTCCCCAGCCCCCAACATCTAAAGACTGCATTTTAAAATCTTCTTCCTAAGTTTCTGATTGCAGGGGAACTTCCCTCCTCAAAAAAGCAACAATATGAAAAAAAATAGACATATTGTACAAGCAAAAATACAGCAGAATAGAAAAGTATTTTCTCCAGGGTTCTTAAGTTTAAAAATAAATATGGTAAGAGTTATAAAGTTGATATTTTCATTAAAAACAAGAAATTGTGCATACTCAAATCATCACACACCAAATCTACTTTCCAGAAGAGTTTCTAGTTAGATATTAACTCCCCACATGTCATAGTAAGTCTTATCACAGTGAAAGGTAGGAGTCTCATCAGAAAGAAACACATTGTTGACTCACATTAGCATTTTATTTTGACTCAGGAGTTCAGTTTTTGAACCAAGTTTTCTGGTTGTCCCAACTTAATCTGCTTTTATTTGATTTGCATTGTGAAGCCTTCATCTCGGAGTTCGCTAGCTGAATTCCCTTTTGAGAATCCAAGAACACCTACAATACACTCCAACCACTAAAAGGCATTCAGTACCCTTGGGCCCATTCAACCTGAACTAGAATTAATCCGCAGTCGAACCCCTGAAATTCATTGCGGATATCAAGTCCTCTGACCCATCTTGTTTATTCTAGAACTACCCCTATTGTTTCACACCACCAGTTAGCACTGACATTTTTTTCAGTCCTTTGTGGCTATGTTATTTCTTCAGTAATATCACCATTGCAATTTTGGAGTTACGTACAAGAATTAAAAGTTTTAATTACATTGTACCTATGCTTAAGCTAACAACATTTTAGCTGATTACTAGTTGTAACTAAAAACAATTCTACGCAAAACCAGTTCATATCAAGTACTCTGAGTAGATGACTAGGTGGCACAGCTGGTTAATAAACTGATGTTTTCATTTTAGAAAAAAAAAAAAAAGGTGAGTATTAAACAATGAACCAAGTCCAAAATTAAGGACACATGACAAACTTACCCTGAACAGCTTTGATTACTGTCCATAGTATTAAATTACCCCATAATTTACCATACCTAATATTCTAAATTTACAAAAAGTGAAGACAAGGTGCTGCAGAGCAGGATAGTAAGACTGCTTGTAAACAGGCAGAAAATCAATCATAGTTTCCTTCTCCATATGAATAGAATGTTTGTATAGACACTACATCTTATACATAGAATATCAAAGACTGAGAAGAGACAGCAGTACAAAAAGCAGCATGTAGCAAGCATAACTGTTCATGACCACTGCTCTCTAGCCACACTTCAAAAAAAGGCTATTAATTGAAGTCATCATACAAGATAATTTTCTACTTTCAACTGAAGAAAAAAAAGAACAGAACAGCTTCAGAGTTTGATCACTGCTACTGTGCAGTATGAAATCCACATTCCAGCTGTGAGATGCATAATTATGTTTGCTTGTCTTTACAGGATTGTAGGGGAAGAATCAGACTTTCATAATGTTACTGCGTTGGTAAAAGTTTACTACTAGAATTAAATCTGTAACTTCATTTAAACAAAATGTTTGTAATTAAATTTATTCTTTATAACCAAAAAGCCAAAGTAGCCATTCCTCCTATATAAAACTCCTTATATACAAATATACTTATACCTTCAGATTTTTTTATATGCATTTTAAAAGATACTTACTGTTCTAAGAGTTGATCATATTTTCTTAAAGCATCCTTTTCAGCAATAACTGCTCTTTCTTTTTCAGAGACAGCATTATCTCTTGCTTCTCTCAAATTTCTGAAAGAAACAAAAAATCTGTCAAGAATCTGTTAGGAAATAGACTGTTTTGCTTCACAGATTACTACTAACTGATCTTAACTTCAGTATCACATCCTTCAGTTCTCCTAGAATGATAGAAGGGTCTGTCTATCTATATGCCTATTAATTACAGAGGGTTTATTTCAGATTACTTTCATATATCCCAGCAAAGTTTCCAGTTCTGAAATTCTAAAAACAGTGATCCAACCACCTATTCATATGTAGAAATATATAAGTAATTCTAGAATACTAGAACTGCAAATGACTTATTTGTTATGGGAACTAAAAAATTTCCAGTAATTTTGCTTGGTACTTCACTGATAATAGGGCAATGCTGTCCTCCTATCTGAGATGATTCACAGCATTTTTGTGATACAGCAGGAAAAAATTAGCTAGGCATAGAAGTCCTACTTCCAGATACAACTAATTAGCTAGTTAGTTCAATATATAGGTTATTGCATATCACTGATGTCTCTTTCTGGCTTCCATTGCCAGCATAATTTGTGATCTGGACAGAACTATAAGTTCACACATTTTATTGCACTCGATCTACACATTTTTTAAACCAAGAATCAGTCAAGACTTGCAAACTATTTCACTCCTCTTTCACTGACACAAATGAGAATAGTATCATATGAAAAATAATACATACAGTATTTATGTTAAAAAAGGATATAGGTATTAATAGTCTGTTAATCTGTAGTTTGCCTGCAGCATACTTGTACTTGGCCAAACTAGACATCCGTAAGTCTATGGGCCTTGATGGGATGCACCCACGAGTGCTGAGAGAACTGGCAGATGTTATTGCTAAGCCACCCTCTATCATTTTTGAGATATCTTGGAGAACAGGAGAAGTGCCTGAGGACTGGAAGAAGGCAAATATCACACCAGTCC
>JAOXNO010000001.1:167578418-167597574 GCA_028565335.1 Limnodromus scolopaceus
TTCAAAGTGTTGTTCATCTTATGCTGCAATATACTACAGGAGATAATTGAACTGTTAGTGGATTGAGGTAATGAAAAATCTGTGGTGTGATCTGTGGTGTGCATAAGCCAAAAATCAAATTAAAAACTCTAGTCAATCAAGGTTGACGTTTATCTATTAACCTTTGTATGTTAGTAGAACACTTGAACTATACAGATACCTACCTCTTCACTTTATCGTAGTTCTCTTGCCTATAATCACCTTGCTGAATCATCTGCTTGGTATCAGCCAGCTCCAATGTTAAACGCTGGCATCTAACCTCAAGCTCTGACCGATTCCTCCTCTCTTCTTCATAGCTCTAGAAGATAAGACATTTTGAAATGATCACAACTACACTGATATTTAAAACAATCACCAACCAAGTTTTGTGATGACCTCTTATGAATATTCAAGCAGTAGTATTTTCATTTGTCTCAGTATTTGGAAATCTAGCACACATCACAAAGTAACCAGCTATACTGATACTCAACTTATTTTTATCTCATTCTAAACTGTTGATTGATAGACATGTTAGAAAAAATAGGTACATTAGTACAATTTCAAAGAACAGTAACCCTCATATGTACAGCTGGTGGTCTACACCTTTATAACATTGTCAAAGAAGTTTCCTTGTGAAGATACTTGCTGGTGTGTTTGAAATAAAGAAACAGGATCAGTCCTTCAGAAAGTTTGGGAACTTCTGTCATTATATGAAAAATTTCAGCCAGTTACAATTTAGGAGTATCTGATAACTTATGCTTGCTGAAGCATATAATCCAAAGCTACGGTGGAAGAAGAAAAAAAAAAGAAAGAGAGAAAAGGTGCTTATTTACTGGTCTATCAGCATTAACTTCCATTCTTCCATCTTCTTTCTCCACATATACTTTGAGAAACTACTATGGGAACTTTCATTTTATATTTCATAAACCTAGTAATTTTCGCTTGCACTAAAATCCCATTAGATCACAATCACAAAATTACAGCACTAAAAGTTTTCCTAAGATTTTGGATGGCATATCATTAAGAATATGTCATCTAAGGACTCAATTGTTATTCATCCTAGCATACTGGCATGTACGGCTTATTTTTATGTTTACCCTAATTAATGGATTAAGCAAATTAACACTATAGAACACTTTCTTCTTAAAGCAATTAACTTGCCATCATTTATAAAGGTGACATTATAATAACGGTAAAGCCTCTGTCAGCTGTTTTTAAAGGTCTAGTCTACAATAGGCTAGAGCCTCAAAATACGTAACATACAGGTGGAAGTACCCTGCTATACAGTGCAAACATGACTCATCTTGCATTAGGAAATGCTGGTAAGGGCACTTAACTTTTAAGTGCAAATTGAAAGATTAAATTTGGATACAATTCCTCTGTAGATAGATATCCTGTGCCCATTCTGCTGCTAATACCATGCTGGAACTCATACACTCTTCACAGTTATTGAAGGTCCTACGGCATTACACATTTAGCAGCTAGAAGACAACTACCCAAAGTACAAAATTAAATTGGTTAACCTTTGGACAAATTTGTCATAAACAGCTCTAAAGCAAAAATTAACAGAATAATTAAATATCTACAAAATCAGTTCCTTCTAATACCTGAGACCTAAACTAGGTTTTGAATTTTACTTAAATAAGTTGTTAATGTTATGTAACAGTAACTACTCCAGGGAAGGGGAGGGAAGTTAAATTCTTCTTGTCAAAAGCAATACCAAGACATATTTAAATTATCAAACTGTTAAACAGATAAACAAACCCCCCTTTCTTCAATTATGTTATTTGTTTTTAAAAGATTTACTATAACTCTTGAATACTAATTCTACTGCATAGATCACTGTTTTCCAACTACCTAAACTTCTAGGTGTCAAAGCTGCACTTCAATCACAGGAAAAAATGTGACAAAGCAAGCTACGTCTACAGGCTAACACACAAAAAAAAATCCTATAGGGTAAGCATATCTCCAGATAGCAGATACACAGGCTTCTGGATTTCTACAGCAATACATCTTAAAGACATACAATTAAGCTGCCTGTGCTTAGGAAAAATAACCCTTGCTTTGCATGTGACGAAGTTAATTTAGTTTATAACAATGTCCATATAGCCTGAACTGATTTTAAGATCTCTGCAGTTGAAAAACTTTATCTTCCAATTTATCTTGAAGAGATAGCTTGGAAGTCTCGATGAACTGCTTTGTCCTCCTGAAGCAAAAAGGAGGTTTTAAAAGGATCAAGATACAGAGCACTTTCAAGGTCATGAATGAGGTCCAGGAAATAACACCAGTAAATAAAATAACTTAAGTCCACAAACTGTAAAAAAAATTAAAGGCCAAATAGTACCTCCTCACACAGAACATGATTGTGATGACCCTGCCAAAAATGTATGGCTTTTCTTCAGCTTCTTATTAATTTTTGCTACTGCAAGAGTAGCAACTCAGACAGATAGTAGGTAGTTATCACAACCCAACCTGTATTATGTGAAATGAGTAAGCAAACATTGCTTGAAGAAACTGTTAACAAGACAAACTGTCCAAAAGACCAAACATTAACCAGTTCAAGTGGTTTCTACAGAGCACGTGAAGCAGTCCCTACTAAAAAGTGCTTCCATTTGGTTTACAAACACTGTTGATGGATGTTTCAAGCAAGAAGATTCTGAACTTGCCTGATCTGCCCTATTAAAGATCTAAACTGGTAGAGAAACTAAAAATCTAATAATAGAACCCAGTTTTACAGTATTTAACTTTACTGTTACCCTCCATCTGGAATGAATAGCAGCTTATAGCAGTCACTGAAATGAACACCTACCCAAATTTCAAGTAAAAAAAATGGGTGACATATAACACACGGTAGGGATTGGTTGATCATTCAAAAAGCCTTTGGGGATAAAAAGATAAACAACAGAAATGCAGGGAATAGATTCATCAGCCAATCAAGCAGGAGTAGCATGACTTCTTCACACTGTCAACAGATAACCTGCGGAAGATAGTGACCTGGCTTTTAAAAAGCTTATTTAAAATAACTTCACCTTTGAAGGATCACTTACACAAGCCAGTACTTTTTGCTCATATCCTAAGGTACCTAGGGCCCTAGGCAAATGTAAAGCTACTATACTATTGTGATGTGAAAACCAGCTTCCTCAAGTTATTTGCATGAGGTGCTGCTACTTAGTAAAGATGACACTTTGCTTCAATCTGTTTACATAGTATGCATTCAGAATGTATCGGTCAGTGCATTATTTATTTGAATACAGATGCCCAAATGTCAAAAAGAAATTATACATAACTGAATGAATAAGACATCTCTTCTAGTATGTTGATATGAAATTGGCAATCTGCCAAGGACTGTAGATGGGACACTATCTGCCACTAAAAATCACACACACACAAAAAGTTGAGCTACTTCCAAAACAGGGAAGCTCTACAAGAAAGGTAAGAAAGAAAAGCTTTGGCTTAAGTGCCTCTATTGCAAAAGAAAAATGGGGGGAATAAAAAGCCCCCTCTCTCTCTCTCAATGAAATAGTCCCAGGTGAAAAGGATCATTGCATTAGAGACTAGAATTAAGCCACTTGGTCCCCCTGAACAACAACTAGCAATCTATACAAGCCATAGCTATATATCAAAAGAGATAGAAAGACACTGGATAGAAAGGGGAACTTTTATAGATACATATGTTTTCTTGAGTCTCAGAAATGTTGTAACTTCTGCCCCAAACTGATAGTTATTGGTAGAATATTTTTCTACCAATATGTATAAATATCAACAAACACCACTCTCACGGCAGTACCTGCAGCTTTTTTTTTTCCTTAACAAGATCAATATGAACAACAATGAAGAAAAGAAGGCACATACCTCACCTAAGACTTAGGCCCCATCTGTTTTTTCTAGGCCGACACAAAAACCAAGTTATCAAAGCACTGCTTGAAAGAATCAGTGTCGGGGGGTGGAAAAGGGTTCTAGAGTAGAGTCCTTAATTACAGACGTGCAAACTTCAGAAGAAATCTTAGGGAATGCAGTCCTTCTGGAGTAGCAACAGTAGCCTCAATTTTACAACATTCAGACACATCTAGTGCCAACTGAACCTTTGAGTGCAATAGCTTAGTTCATTCTTTGAAGACTATAGAAACATTTTTCCTACAGCTGGGAAACATTATCGCAGAGAAAATTGTTAGGTATGTCTAGCGAAGCCTGACAGCTAGTAATCCCAATTCAGAGATGAGGTCTTAGAAGAGATCTTTGTCCTACATAGATCCAGCTTTGTCTTTAAGCTAACCATAGCTTTTAGAGAACTTTCATACTATAAATGTGATTGCAAGTCCTGAAGCAACTTTACAGGAAAAAATAACTAAAGAAAGGAAGCCCCGATAAAACTGTATCAAGACCAAATTCCAGGAAAACATCGCCAAGAAACTCATAGCCAGAAGAAGCAATACTTAATCTTCTAGAGCTACAAAGAAAAGCAGAATTTCCTTCTCGGACTCTCTCCCAGCCTTGAAAGAAACACGCAAGTAGTAAATTACATCTGTTTAAGGGAAGGTTCTAGCCACTTTGGACACAAACAACTCTGAAAATAGTACACTGATGCTCAGCATGGGAACACACACATATCAGAAGCTAGCTTTGCTTCTGGGAAGCTTCTGGTAATACAGCTGTAGCTGGACTTTCTCTATTCGTACCTCTGAATGTGGTGGTGCCAACATTATTTGTGTTTGAAGTACTTAGCACTGTAAAAGAAGAACTGAAATGAGTCTGTACTATACATTTGGTAACAGATCACTCAGCACTGCGACACAAGAACATCACTCTTACCAGTTCCACCCCCTCCGCTCAGTCTGCTTCTGCTGCTACTACACCTAGAATCAGAGGAACTGCACTGGCCTAAATCACAGATGCAACAATTGTGTACAGAGAGCCATTAAGTTAGTGGTGGTACTGGGAACTACTTATACTGACCGCTTTAAAAAACACAAAGAGGTGACAAAGATCTTTTGACACCGGCTGTGTTTATCAGATTATGTTCCAGTGCTAGAAATCAGTCTTCACACACTGTTCTCTGCTACCAGTTGTCAGAAGCAGCTTCCCACCCTAGTGGGTGTGTAAATCTGTGTTACAGATTCAGCAGGCCTTGATTAAGTGCTAACTCAGAGCAGCAACAGCCAATGAACAAGAGAACTTTGTCACAAAATTGTAGAGTTTTAGTGGTCTTACTGCTCAGCATATAAGAATTAAATGAGTGCTAACAGAGGCTGATACACACTTAGGGCCTTCTCCTCCTTCTGAGCAACAACAAAAAAATACGTATTTTCATATACCTAGAGTACAAATACAGATGACAAACATTTGAAAGATGTCTTTTATACACTGAAGTCAGAAATAAAGTTTTCTAATACAAATGAGTTAAGAAATTGCCTAAAGATAAAGAACATGTGGATTTCTTCAGTCTTAGAAAATTAATTTCTACACGGCTACAATGACAATCCAATTTTAACACAACCAAGCTTCCTAGCTGGTACAGCTAAATGCTTATAAACTCAGTCGGCTAAGAGGCCACAATAACAGGACACTGCACTCACTTTTGTCAGGCTAGATGTGTCATGCAGCATGTAGCAAAACAGATGTAGTAGATTTGAAGACCTGATTTTATGTAACCGATACTCAGCTGTGTCCACTCATCGTAGTAGCGTTCAGAGAATGGAACTGTACTGCTTTGCTTTCCCACAAAACAGTATATAAAGGCTCATGAGAAGAGAAAAAATTAAATAATCTAAGCATCTTCTATTCACACTCCAAAACAGGAACAGTAAAAATAGAGCTCATTTCCTTTGACCAAATTAAAGAACTACAACCATCCCGTCACAAAATAAGATATCTGATGTTAGGCAATGGTTGTCTTATTTGAAAAATTCATTTCACATTTAAATTTTCTTAGAGTTGGCTCAACACATTGAACAAGTTTGGATTTTCCTGTAAACTTTCTCAATTCTTTGTTGGCTAGATAGACTTTCCTCTAAAATCTATACCTAGTTCATACTTCTCATTACTTTATTTCTGGGTGAATATCTACATGTTTAAAACTTACTCAAACCTAGTTTGTCAGCCATGAACAACCAGCAAAGCCAGCAAAATCCTCCTACCCCAATCCATTAGTAGTAGAAAATTAATAGAAAATTTTTGAATAAGCATATATTTTAGTTCCTTTCCATGTTCCACAAAGAGGAAAAAAAAACATGTTGAAACTCATTAGGAAGAGCCTTAATTATTTGCAAAAGTAGAAAAAAAAATGAATGCTTATTGTAGGATGTGGTTTATTCTCACCGGGGGGAAGAAACAAAAAAAAAAAAAAAGGAGTCTTAACTTCAGTGATGACTAGATTTCAAAAGTCTGTATTAGTAGTTTCTTAAAGAAATTTTAAACCCAGAACAGACACTTTGTTGATAAACTATGAAGAGAACAAGAATATTGCAACTGCTGAAAAAAAATTTAAAGCTTAAGAAATTTTGGATGCGAAACCAGAAGAAAGATTTGAAGAATATAAGTTACTAAATAACAGGCAAGGAACTTCTGCAACCAGGTAGCTGGAAATAAAGAATTATGGAATACCACAAAAACAGTAAAAAAAAAAGCGTATAAGAGCTTAAGTAAGACTCTGAATGAAACTGTGCTTTATTTCCTACTGATAAACTTCCTTGCAAAAAAGCGTGACTTATCAAAAGGAGCTCAAATAAATAAGCTACCCCAACAGTACACTTTGCAACCACCTCTTTATAAACTGCAAAAGATGCCTAGGTATGTTAGCTTTAGTGTACTAGTGTATTAAAGATTCTAAAGTACCCTCAGCTATTGATGATGCTCCTCTCACTATCTGAAACAGCTTGACGTACCCTGTTATAATGACACTCGTCCAGTCACTAGGTCAAATCTGAACTTGACAGAAGCAAAATACAGAGACTCTTAAGTCTTTCTATGCATAAAATAGCTCCTATCAGGTCACATTTCATTAAACAGGCAAAACATGTCATCCCTACGAATAACCAATAAGGTGAAGACCTGGGTTTGAGGGTGGTGGGGTTTTTTCATGCATATGGATCTGCAACTCAAGAATTCTAAGGAATATATTTTTATTAACACCTGTAAGTCTGCTTTTCTCTTGTGACACTTCAACATCTAGATCTCTTCCCTAATGTATTTTTTTAAATAAGGTATTAATTCTTGTTAGTTGTCTCTCCTTTGAAGCATGATCATGCACAGAGGTTATAAACATTCAAAGAACCACTTCAGTTCAACACAGGGCAACATTCTAGTGCTTTCTCATCAGCATCAAAAGAAAAGCACAGCAAACGTCAAACTATAAAAAAAACAAATCAGTGGGAAAGGTGGATACTGCCACCATGTGGCATAAAAAGAAAAATATTAGAAGTTTCAATAGTAAAGAAAGGTCAATGTACCAAGAAAATTGTTCCTAGCACAACTTTAATTATTGATCTACTACCTTGTTAAATTGCTGCAGCAAAAAAATTAACGTAGATGTCTGTCAAATCTCAGAATGCTGAAATCCTCCTCTAGAATTTTATTAAATCAGAGCACATTAAAAGTACAATGACGGGAAATGCTCATTGAAATCAAAGTTACCAGGATTAAATTAATCTCAGCTATGAACAGAGATGATGACAAAAATAATTCTCAAGCACATAAATACACAAATTTTATTGACTACTTTTTCTAATTCAATCCAAAAGAGAAATGAAAAGAATATGAATTTCACAAGATAATCCTGTATAATTAATATCTCTTTACACTCAATTACTTCATAAGTAAATGTCAAGAAAAAACAAGATGCGGTAACAACAGAATAATTTCAGAAGTGGTAAAAGAGACAAGGACAACATAGTAAGAATACTATGAATATTCACAAATACCTTAAAAAATACTATTCTTATACTGTTTCAACAGCTTTGCTCTTTGAAAGTAAAAATTAAATGGTTTTAAATAATTTGTTTCTATACTTCTGACATTTATACCTTACTTGAAAGCAAATTATCTTTTAGTATGGAAATAAACAGGAAAATTAAAACATAAAAAGTTGCAAAGCATAACAGAGATGTAACTCCAAAGAATCCTTAAAACATACATTTTTATATCTTTAAAACAAAAGATAAAGCAAATTACTACGAAGACATGATCATCTCAAACTATACACTGAGCCATCATTGTGTCTTCAGCTACTGCTGGATGCATCTCCTGTCTCAGCTTCTCAGTCTTGAACCTTGCCCTCAGAAAGCTGGTAAGAGTCTACCCTGAGCAGTCTCATGAACAAATCTTGCACGGTAGCCATAACGTAAAATTACTTATGCAAGGACATATATAGCACGTTTTCCCTCTCCCTCCCTCCCTCCCTGCCTCCTCTTCCGTAAAGTGATTTTTATAGAGAATAAAAGCTTTTATATCTTATACATGCATGATGACTTGGAGAATGAGCTTTTCGCAATATATATATATTTACATAGTTTCTTAATTGAGATAATTAAGCTGCACAGACCTCTGTCAGACACTTCAGTTGGGATTTATAGCCCCTTAGTTCTTCTGTTAGGCTCCCCTTTTTCATCTGTAGATCACTTAGCTCTTTTCTTAAGGAATGGACTACTTCATAGAATCGGATCTAGAAGAACAAGATACATATTCAAAATTCAGACTAGCAAAATTGCAATCGCAAAACTACAATCCCAAAACCAAATCAGCTCAACGTTTTATGGCAATTATTCACCAAATGATTTCTAGTGCATACCAGGAACCTGGTTGGGGCTGGGGAGGGTGGTGGTAAATGTTAAAGCTAAGACAATGTCTTTCTTTAGCGTTTGACAGTAGCAGCTAGGAAAGAATCCGTTTGTGTTTGGCACTGAATAAAAAAAAAAAATAAATAAAAAAAAAAAAAGGAGTAAAGCTATACATTTCTGTTCAACTAAGGCAGCTCCCAGTGAGGCTGCCCAATTAAAAAAATGAAAAAAATGCAGCTGCTCATGGACCACATGGTCTCATCCCCTTACTTGTGCCAGCTCTAGAGCCTATTTGCTTACCAGTGGAAAAGAAAAAGAAAAGCCTATTTAGCAATAAACCAACTTAACTTGCTAACTTCCCTCAAGCCAATATAAATTTTTATGGGGTGTGTAGAAATGGAGAGAGATTAGTTTTGTTTTCTGCCAGTTCGGTGTGCTGAATCTGCACCAACAGAAATGCAAGAGCAAGCACAGGAAGTGGGAACAGCACATAACCAGGAAGAATCGTGATACACTCCACACACACACACACACACTTTCAGCAGTAACACACTGCTGTACAGGTTCAGCTGCATCATGCAACTAAGCCTCTGAAAGACTCTACTCTGTTAAATTAACACTAAAAAGGCCTTGTAAAAAGATTAAAAAAAAAAAAAAAACCAAAAACCAAAACGCCCCCAAACTCTAACACATACTCCTCTCTCTTCCTCCACTCCAGTCACATGCATAGTCTCCAACAAATAAGTCTCAGATCCATAAAACTTTTCCAGAACATTTCCAATAACCAAGAAAAAAATGCTAGAAAACACAGTAGTAAAACCACAGAGTTAGAAGTAACAAAAACCAAAGAGACAAAACAAAGAAGAAAGAGGTTTTTTTGATATACACCCACACGCACGTACACAGAGATTATTACTACCAGATTAACTTGATACCTTAAAATGTTTGTTTCGGGGGATGAAAATAAAAGAAAAGATAATTAAGCACTATTTTCATGCAAAAGCTACTCCATAACCCCCATCATTAACACTATGTTTGATACATGATTAAAGAAGAAATACAAGAAAGCACAGAAAGTAAGCATTCAAGAGCAAGCTGTACTCCACTTCCATGCAGAAGGAAGACAGGTCTCTGATTTGCTACCTGTAAACAGCAGAAGACAAAGAAAAGTTCCAGGTATATTCCATATAATTGACAGCATACAATTCTAAAAAAACACAGAAGTCATGGAAATTTGTGATGTAAACATAGATGTAGTTTGCTTTATACAATAAAGCAAGTGTGCAACATGAGTGGAAGATCAGCATTCAGGCAAAAAGTGAAGTTTTCTAAGAAGTGCTGGGTTTTTTTTTTAGTTTTGTTTTCAAGCTTTTCCAAATACTATGTTTGTTAAAAGTTGCCATAGTTTGAATTTGTTGTACTCAGCAAGAGCTCCACTTTTCATCCTTACCTTTAGATGCAAAACAAACACAAGCTAAAACAGGGTATATGCTATAAATTTAAAAGATAGTTTTTATTGACAAAGATGATTTCCCAAAATACAGTTGCTATTTTTTTTTTTAAGGTGCTAACGAATTATTATGAATTCTGAATTCATTATGTCTAAGTTTACACATAAAATGAACAAAATTAAGGATGGTTGTTAAAACTACAATTCAATTAAACCCAAACTAAGGTATGATAATTCTTTTGTTCATGTTCTGAAAATTCCAAATGATAAATTGAACCATCAGATGCTACACTTGGGAACTGAACTAACTACATATTATTGTCTTGTTTAACTGTTTCATTACTATTTTTCTCTTGAAGTATTCTATTCCTTCAATACTTAAGGAGTTTTTTTACATCCATCTCTGAAATCACATTGCTTCTAATGGGCTTGTGAAGTTAGTTTTATGGGCTCTTTCTAACTTCTGAACTGCAACAAGCTTCACCAACTTCCTTAGGAAAAAACCCAACTTTAGAAGTGTGCATGCAAAGCAGTGAGTAAGTACAATTTTAGTCTCTTAACTACAGCTTCTGCTGACTACACTTTTTGTCTATCTCGATTCTTTTAGAACTTGTCTGATTACATCTGAAACCGAGCAACTGAATTTCAATCAAGTCCTCATTTTTTCCCCCCAAAAAAGTGATTACAAAATTTTATTTTTTTTTCTTAAATAATAACCTTGACTGTCACTAATTGCTAACTATTTAAAGCATTGTGGCTTTTTTTAAACTTAAACTTTCTGAACTTAAAGCTTCTCCCTTAAATTCTTGCAGTTTAACTGTGATTTCCCTAGGAAAACTGACTTATGCCATAACACCTCATTTACCTCCCAAACCCACAACAACCCTAAACCAGATTACTCAGTATCAAACCAAGATGACATAGGATACAGTTATCAAGCATAAATATAGCTGCACAGCCTTTCCAAGAGAAGATCAATCTGTGGTAATAAGAAAGTGCAAAGGAGCGCAGCAGATGAGGAGAAGGTTCTAACAGAAGTTCAACTATTATTGTTGCTTTGCTTGCTTGATGGCAAATAAACATTCATGTAACTCAGCAGTCAAAGCACACACTGCTATATTGCCAAATCAATATAGCAGAAACACAAAATACTGTAATGGGATTTCACAAAGCACTGCATATCTTAAAAATTATAAATTTCTATACACGTGCTCTAAGAAAAAAGTTACCACTTTCTAGGTAATTTTTAAAAAACTCTCAGCATGTGCCCACCACTTTACTAGAGTTAAGCTAAAAATGGGTGGTTGCAGAGGAAGAGAAAGTTGCCTTCTGTTAAATGAATTTATGTGAAAGTAGTCGTGTCAGCTAACTGCCTTCTTAAATAAAGAGCAATTAAGCTGTAGTTAACAAAACAATGCAACTGAAAGACGTGGCGATTAAAATTGGATCAAACAATTTGCAGATACATCTTTAAATGTCAGTTTTAAACAACTTGGTAAAAAAATTTTAAAGGAGAGTACATAAGAGTTTCACTTTACCAAACAAATTCAGTGACTCAGCTGCCAAGGACCAGTTCAAAGACCCGAAGTGCTTTAAAATTTTACATATCCTGTTTCTAAAAAAATTATTTTTATAAATGGTTAAAAATAATAAAAAATTTTATATATAAGTTTTAAAAAAAGTATAGTTTTAAGAGAAAGATGCTTAAAACATGATTTTTTATTTTTCATCATCATTAACATTAAACATAGCCTAGTCTTTGCTCTAACATGTCACTATTGCACCCCTCTGTGGACGAACAGTGAAAAACACCTCACATTTTGTTTTACTTCTAGTATTTTAAATTTGCGGTACCTCTATATACAAAATTTGTATTTAAGCACTTCCTGCTGTTTGTCCAGTTTACCAGGTTTCAAAAAAAGTGTAAGTATTATATACACATTCACTTCTAGCCTGGAGAATTGTAAGGTAGTATTTTATAATTGATAAATAGGAAAAAAATAAAAAGAGTCTGGAAATGTCTTGCTCAAATTTTCTAAGCAGAACTCCTTCTCGCCAAGGAGAATTTTCCCCTAATATCAGTAGACTATGCTATTAGTCTGCATATAGATCTGGAGCCAGAATTTTTATCTGCTTCAAAAATGCACAATTCTTCCTTAGGTAAGCAAAGCAGAAAACAGCATCAGAAAAATTACTTTTTCCTGGCAATATGCTTTTCCTAGCCTTCAGAAACCAAATGGATGCATAGACAGGCTATGCAAAACAGTTCTGTAGCCTCCCAGCATCTGTATCAGTTGAATAACTCAAAGTAATGATAAATAATCACTGAGCTTAACTGATACTCTCAAGTTCACACTGACCCCATTGCTAAAGTAAGTTGTGGGAAGCAGCAGAAAACAGCATCTTACTGCAGTATATCTTTAAAACATCTTCTCGGGGGTTGAGGAGGATAAAAAAAAAACAATTTGGCTAAAAAAGTACAACTTCAGAAGTAAAAAGTGACATGTAAAGAGAAAGGGGCTTCAGTGAACACATAAGCAGTAGAATTTGAGTCACAGACAAAAGTAGCGTGTACTGCTGAATGGAAAAGAAAGGTAGATCAGGGGAGAAGGTGGCTGTTTCTCATGTCTCCCACTTCACATCTCTTTTAGAGTCCCTCTCTACTCACAAATACAATTTAAGCACTCCAGTTGTACTCTGACAGCTTCACTTAAAGCAGCTGGCAAAGTTACTAACACCTTGTATCCGTCCTGTACCTGGCTACACAGTCTTTCATACTATCAATCAACTCCTGAAGCCCTGGAGCTTCCTGAACACCAGTTTCAAGTAAGCTGACATGGATTTCAGTTTGTGTTAAAAATCTGCTTTGTCTACCATGGCGGCACAGGAATCAACAAAAAAACCCCAAACACTTCTATAGAAGACAGTGGGTACAGTAGAGAGCTAGGGTGTATGGGTGTAGTAACTTAATAGGCCCCAAGCTACGCGTTCTTGTTTATTACTCAGAGCCTTAAGATTTTTCTAGTAATTTCAAGAGTCCAAGTTTTGGAACTTTTGAAAAGATGTTCCCAAGAACATCCTTCAGATAAGAATGACAAGTTTTACTTCTCTGTACATATCTAGAGCACAGTATACCATGACTTTCACCTAGCAAAACAACTCATCCATGCAGCATTTATACCTCAACAAATGCACTAAGCTTTATAATGTTATATTATTTATAGCTTCCTTAATAACTAGCTCTGTAGATAAGTACAATGCTAATACTTTGGTGAAGTAAAGTTTACATGTCTATATTCTCTTCATTCTCAGAAGTGAGCCAGAATGCCCTGGACATGTTCCACAGTCTGTGAAGGCATTGTCCTTTTATTGCAAGCAGAGCACCCCCCTACCTCTCCATCTACCCATATGCCCTAATTAACAAATTTCTTAAATCAAGAAAATTAGTCTTAAAGCGCACTTTAAGGTGTGCTTTATCTCCTGCATTTAGTCAGGTCAAAATGGGCCAGATAGAAAGCATAAGGGAAAGGTAGGGGATGTTTACAAGAGCCATCTCAAATGGCAAGCCAAGTTCTGGCAAGCCAAGTTTCAAATTCCTATTTTCAGCCTGCTGTATTTCATATCATCAAGGTGTGCCCACCATTTACTCTTAATACCCCATTTGCTTCAGCCTCTTAAAATACATCAGCAGTTCTAGTCTCTTAGTTTCTTTAAGACATAGCAGTCTAGGATTAAAAGGTTCTCTTTACTGGAATCTAGTCAAAATGGACTGATCCAGAAGTACATCTGCCTCCAAAGGTTTTTCATTTCTAGTTGGGCAAGAATAAGAATTCTAGCAGTATAGACTGGCTTCTACTATATGCACATACCTTTTTTCCTAAAAAAACCAAAAAAATTTACAGCTTGCGGTGGGCTGACCCTAGCCAGCAGCCAAGCACCCATAGAACCACTCACTTGCTGCCTCCAGTGGGAGCAGGACAGAGGAGAAAGTGGGAAGAACAAATCCAACAAAACTCAGGTGCTGAGTTATCTCAACAGTTTAATTAGTGAAGGAAAGAGGAAGATGAATTAAAAAAAAAAAAAAAAAAAGCAGCCAAGCAAAGACAGTCACTCACCACCTCCCATAGACAAACTGATGCCCAGCCAGTTTCTGATCAATAATCACCTTGGTAGCCACCTCTCCCCCGCCCCCAATCTCTATGTCCAGTTCATATTCCTAAGCATGGCATTAGATGGCATGGAATATTCATTTGTCCAATTCAGGTCAGCTGTGTTCCCACTCAATCTCATGAGCGCCCCTACCCTGCGCACGGGGCACAGGGGAAGGCAGAGTGTGGAAAAGAGAAAGCCTTGATGCTGTGCAAGCACTGTCCAGCAACGGCCAAAACACTGGTGTGTTACCAAGACTGTTTTAGCCACAAATCCAAAACACAGCAAGATTCAGGCTGCTATGAAGAACGTAAACTCCACACCAGCTAGACTCAGGACACAGCTATATTTTAAAACCAATTAAAAAAAAAAAAAAAGTCAATACTCACAGACACATATTCAGGGATAGAAAGCTGATCTTCAGGAAGAGACTTTAACTTCTCATAGCAATCATCCGTTAATTCCAAATCTCGCAAGCTACGACGGATATCTCCAGCCCTCTCCCTTAACTGATGATTCGTTTCCTCCAGTTGCTTCTGTCTCAATAAAATAGTTTCCATTTCTTGTTTCATTAGAGCCTGATGTTTTCTTCAAGATTGATTTGAAAACAGAAGATGTTAAGTAGTGAGTAACACAAGTCACAAACCTTCACAATACCTTGGCAAAGGAAGCAAGTTATGCTCATTTTGTACAGGGGAAAATTTACAGATACTAGCACAGGAGCGTATACCACCACACAATCATATCAGACAGATTATACATAAAACGCCAGGAACTTCGTAGTCATTGACAATACAAAGCTGAATCTGAGAAGTGACAATCTCTACATATGATGTTGAATTTATAAATTAAGTCTTAACTTATCAATTAAAAGTTTAAAAATATGAAAAAGCAAAACATATTTCCACACAAACCTCAAAGTACTAGTCAATTACCAAAAAAAGCAATAGCAATTTCAATATGTATCCTGCCAAGTTTCAGCATATACAGCTTATGGCCTATTCCACATAGAACCCCTCATTTTCTACCCAGTGTAACATACAAAGTTTGGGTTCTTTTTAAAACAAAAAATAACAAGTAACAACAAAACACTCCCAAAAAAAACCCCAAACACCACTACCCTTAAACAACCAACCTTATTTCCAGCCTTAAAACGCCGTCATTACTATTATTGCCAGGAGCAAGTTGTTATATGGCAAGAGAAACTGCACATCACTTAGAGATGTTTCAAAGTGTTTATTTTATTTAAATCAAAGCAACTGACCTCCTTTTTGGGAGGTTTTAGCTGTAACTCTTGAAAACACATCCCAATTAAGTCATCCTTCAAAACACAGTAACTCTTACATTATTTAAAAAGTGTTCTGGGTTTGCATGGCAAAATTTTGGTAACGGGGAAGGGGGAAAAATGGGCTACAGGGGTGGCTTCTGTGAGAAGCTGCTAGAAGCTTGCCCTATGTCCCCTAGAACCAATGCCAGCCAGCTCCAAGACAGACCTGTCGCTGGCCAAGGCCAAGCCAACTAGTGACAGTGGTAGCACCTCTGGGATAACATTTAAGAATGGGTAAAAAGATGCAGATGAACAACAGCAGAGAGAGGAATAAGAATTAATGAGAGAAACGGTCCAGTGGACACTAAAGTCAGTGAAAGAGGAGACAGAGGAGGTGCTCCATGCGCTGGAGCGGAGATTCCCCTGCAGCCTGTGGTGAGGACCATGGCGAGGCAGGCTGTGCCCCTGCAGCCCATGGAGGTTCACAGAGGAGCAGATATCCACCTGCAATCTGTGGAGGACCCCGTGTCAGAGCAGGTGGATGCATGAAGGAGGCTGTGGCCCTGTGGGAAGCCCATGCTGGAGCAGGCTCCTGGCAGGGCCTGTGGACTCACGCAGAGAGGAGCCCACACTGGAGCAGGTTTGCTGTCAGGACTTGTGATCCTGTGGGGGACCCACACGAGAGCAGTCTGTTCCTGATGGGATCCACACTGGAACAGTTTGTGAAGAACTGTAGCCCGTGATGGCTCAGGAAGGACTCATGCTGGAGAAGTTTGTGGACAACTGCCTCCTGTGGGAGGGATCCCACACTGGAGCAAGGGAAGAGTGTGGACTCATCCCCCTGAGGAGGAAGGGGTGGCAGAAACAATATATGATGAACTGATCACAACCCGCATTACACATCCTCCTGAACTACTGGGCGGGGAAGAGATAATCGGGAGTGAAGTTGAGCCGGAGAAGAAGGGAAGGGTGGGAGGAAAGTGTTTTAAGATCTGTTTTTGTTTTCTCATTACTCTACTCTGATTTGACTGGCAATAAATTAAGTTAATTTCCCCCAAGTTGAGTCTGTTTTGCCTGTGATGGTAATTGCTGAGTGATCTCTCTCTGTCCTTACCCTCAACCCCCAAGCCTTTCCTTTTATTTTCTCTCCCCTGTCCAGCTGAGGAGCTGAGTGATAGGTGAGTGAGGCTTTGGTGGCATCTAGCCAGGGTCAACTCACCACAGAGCAACATTAAAAATACTAGCTAGTACTACACGGCAACATCTGCCCTACTTGTTTCAAAAAGATGAAAGAAAATCCCTAGTCAGCAAAGCAGTCACGCAAGACATATTCTGGTGTACGATTCTGTTAAACGGGGATGAAAAGTGAGGTAAAAGACAGACAGGAAAACTAACGAAAAGACTAGGGAAAGAAAAGCAGTTCAACTTTTTTATGCCTATTAATAACAGTTCACACATCAGTACTTTTTTTTACTGAGCACTTCTCAGATAACTCAAGTATGGCCAACATAAAAATATTCCACCCCTGTACAAATAAGCATACGGAATAACAGACATTTTTCTGACAGTCAGCTGCTCTCAGGTGAAAGGCTTTGCTGTAACTAATCTCAGGTCTGGCTTCATATCCCTAAATCCGTTCCAGTCTTACTAGAGAATATGACTTTGAATTAGTCACATCCTGTAAGCTGGTGCATCCTCTACTCTAGCAGGAGAAAATTAAGTAATGCGCTTCCTTCACAGTCCTATTACAGGTGCTAAAACATTTAATTGACAAAGTAATTTGGAGAAGCCTTCTAACCAAATGGTTTTCAGCTACAGGTTACCTCAAAGTGTTTCAGAAAAGCAAGGAGAAAAGTAAGTTTCTACATCATCAACTGAAAACACTTCAGACCAATAAGCAATCCTAACTGGAAGTGCTAAATATTATCCCCTTACATTTCCCAAGACATTCAGGCTGCAGAATTATTAAAAATTCACTTTAAGTTGATGCAAAGTCCGCCCTCTCTACTTACTCTTTTCACTCTTTACTGGTTTTAAGAACATTCGTACTCAAAGTTCCTATTATATTTTGAATCCAGGTAACAATAAAACCAAAATCAAACTTCAGCAAGTTTCAAGTTTATTGATATGTAAATTGAATATGTAAATTCCATTTTTAGAATGGAAATACTAATATAATCTGCAAAAGAAATCCTACTGTAATTCATAATAATTGTTTTCCATTAACTCTTGTCCTGGTTTCAGCTGGGATGAAGGCTATTTTCTTTCTAGTAAAACCATGACAACTGTCCATGAATTAATTTGAATTCATATTAATAAGTTATTACAGATGAAGGGTTTGTTTTACTTCCATCATACCTAGCATCTTCTTGCTGTAATGCTAGCTGACTATCCAGTCGTAAAGACAACAGCTGCTTTTGATGGATTGCATCATTAAGCTTCTCTTCTAGCTCTTCAATCTAAATATAAAGAATATAAATATAAAATTAAAAAAAAGAAGTTACTTTGGTAATTTTTAAAACATGCTTGACAAAAAGAACAACTTCAAAGAAAAATGTGGAGAGCCCAATGCGCTGGGAAGTACAGTAACAATTGTCTAACAAGATATGTAAACATGCTAAGGCTTCATAAAATACAATATGGATTTTGTCCTAATAAACTAGAAATAAAAAAGACTTAATTCTACAATTGTGAGAAGCTAGACTTGAGAACCTGACAGAAAACAGGATGTCTCAAAGCTCACTTGCTGCAAAATATCTGCCGCCTGTGTAGATGATATAACATCAAAGGAGGTATATCATTGGTTCTCAAACCAACTGTATCTTGTTTGCCCCAAGAAACTCGTCTGCCATGCAGGCCCCAGCACTGCCCAGGGGGCAGAGGCAAGGGGGGGCTCACACAGCAACTGTGTCAGACAATAATTGCACGAGCACAGGTAACTGTCACCTTGATTGGTCAAACTATGAGTCAAGAGGGACTATAAATTACTGTTGCACCCCACTGCAAATGGGACCCTCGCCATCATTACGACTCAAGAGACCTGACAATCACAGATCAGTGGGAAGTTGTTGACTCTGGAGGACCTTCAAGTTGTCATGCAGCGCAGACAAAAGCGGATCTGCTGGTGGTGGCCTTTCTTGCTTTGCTCTGAAATACTGCTTCCCTTTTCCTCCTTTCCTATACCTCTACCATTTCTCTATCGCCATTTAGCATTATTTTAAGGTAACAGTAGTGAAGCTACAGGAAACAGCATCTGACCTCGTTTGTGTCTTAATCACACCCTCAGAATCATTACGAACCCCTCCTGGACCAATTGGACAGGGACCTTACAACAATTCATCTTTTTTAGCCAAATAGCTACTTGTTCAGCTGATTTCAAATTAGGCTTAAACTCAGAGCAGCATGCCAGTGAAAGCCACTGTTGGTATATAATAGGTTGTAAATGGGGACTGCATGCAAACATGGCAAAACTTTTACACCTTTCTTAATTTCATGTATCTC
>JAOXNO010000001.1:167600717-167622920 GCA_028565335.1 Limnodromus scolopaceus
GGCTGGATTTAGACTGTATGCCAGTTTTATGTTTTGTTGCCTGAGCGGCAGGAATAAAGAACAACATTTTGCTTGTTATCGTCTGGTATGGGGATGGAAAGTCAGGCAAGGAGATTGAATAGACTCTGAAGCAGCGATCAGGATCTTCAGGTAGTCACTGAATTTTCCTGTTCTGTTTTTCAGAGACTGTTGTAGACTTAGCTTCTTTATACTGCAATATTGATTTCAGGTAATGAATAGAGGCTGCGGAATCGTCCCCTGTGCAACTCTGGAAGCATGGGATGAACTTTACTCAGCAGCCCATCACTGATTGTGCAAAGGCTGAGTCTGGGCTGTGCAGGCAGTAGAACTCCAGGCTGGGAGGCAGTGGATTCCCAGGCTCGACGTTTGACTTTTTTTAGATTTTTTTGTTACCTTTGAATACATTTGTAAAAAGTAGAATAGCCCCATGCAGTCATTGGAGACTGCAAGTAGTTCATGAATCCTAATGTGGATTACTGTGAAGAGGGGTGCAAGGCTTGCGTGTTTTAGCAGTTACCCATCCCAAAAGTTGTAAGTAAGGATCTTCTTCCCAAATCAGCAAGTGAAGCGATTTTTTTTAACTTGTTACTCACGGGCTTCTTGGTGTCTGTTGTCAAAGTTTATATCTACATACTATAGAGCACTCTGAGATGTGCTAAGGTACTCTGCCATGAACTGGAGCAGCGGGCTTAAGAAAGTCTTGGTAGCAGTAGGAAAAGGTTTTACTTAGCAGCTAGAGCAGGATTGCAACAGTAATACTTGGCCTTGTAAGTCAGCTTGTACATAGAATGATACTGGATTTCTTGCCCTATGAATATGGCTCTGAATCTTTTGAGGTTATCTAAACATCAGGTGCAGAGAAGCTTGCTCTGGCATTGCTTTTAATTCTTTTAGCCATGCCTTTTAGAGTCTTACTTCTGTCCTGTTTTGGAGATGGGTTTGCACAGTTCCTTGCCACAAGCTTAGGAAATGAAGCTCACATCTTTGTCTCCTGACATGGAGCATGGATTTTTGGGTGTACGTTTCTCTCTCTTGCACACTGTGGCTGTCAGGAGTTGGCAAACAAAAGTACTGAAAATTTTTAACAAATTTCCTCAAAAAAAATCGGTCTTTGAAAAGGTGAAGAGCAGCTAACAGAACTCCAGTTGATTTGAGTCTGTGGAAACTAAAATTGCGGTGCAATTGGTTTTGGAGAACTTAAGCCTACATGTGCTCAGGCATGTCCATGTTAGCTGTGTAACAGTGGTCAGGTACTATTTTATGGTTTGTATTGCTCACAAACACATATTCCAGACAGCCCTTAAATTATCTTGGATTAGTGTCAGATAGTGGATAGATCTATTTTGTTTTCAAAGATTATCATTTAAAAGAACCCATCGTAGGTAAACAAAATTTCTAGTGTACACCTGGCCTTAAATTTGATTGGAGTCCTGCGTATGTTGGGGCTGAATTTGGTGGGAGTCAGAGTGAGCCCTTATCTTCACTCCAGCAAAATTCAGGTCACAAAGAGGCTGGAAAATCCTATTAGAACTTTTTGCCCATAAGCAGGAGGAAGCAGCTGAATTTACTGTTCAGTTTCCCAACGGTGAGAGGAAAAGGCATAAGTAGTGCAACTCATTATTCATGTTAGCTTTTTATGTATTAACCAAACAAATATTTCAAGTCATGTTGTTGGATAGAATTACACAACAATTTTGATTACTTTCCATTTTGTTCCTCAGATTGATATACTTGAAGATCCTGTTATTAAGAATGTCATTGTGCTACAGACAGTCTTACAAGAAGTCAGAAATCGGAGTGCACCAGTGTACAAGCGAATTAGGGACGTGATTCAAACCCCTGAAAAACATTTCTATTCTTTCACCAATGAGCACCACAGGTAAGGTGTGGAACAGGGTATAACAAGGTTGTACTGATGTCCAGTAAAAGAAACTGGGAAACAGAACTGGAACATGAACTAGGTAAAGAAATTAGACTGGAGTGCATAGAACTGTATACTTCTCAGGAATCCTGTGGGGAAATAGTTGCATGTTGCAGAGCTTTTCTGGTTTATAATTAGTATAAGCATGTATTATGAAAAGGTGATTATAATATTGAATTAAGTATACAGGCAAGGCTGTTAACTTGTGCAATGGAATAATGCTTTTCCATTTTAGTGTCCCTTTTAAACATGTTCCAATGCTTTACTAATATCGCCAGCTCAGTCTGTAGCAGAATTCAAAAATCTGTTAGTTAGTGAAAGAAACCTCTAAGAAATGAAGATACAATTAATTTGCATTTATTTGTGCTCACAAGTAGTTTCCAATACTGCAGTATTATAGTTCTAGGAATCTTGAATTGATTGTTCTAGCATCTTGAATGCAGGTTCTCTTCAGTCGTCAGTGGGAAGGTTCTATTAGAAGTTAGCACTTCCTTAATACTTTTCTTTACCTGTCTCCTGACCCTTCAGTGGCCTATAGAGTGTTACACATATTATAAAAATTAGTACAGCAGTGATTCTTTTGGCCTCACAGTCTTGATCTTGCTTCTCTGAAAAATTTCTGTAAGTATGGGTAGATGTTGGTATTTGTTTTGTTTTGTTACCCCCCCTTTTTTTTTTTTATTTAGAGAAACATACGTAGAGCAAAAGCAAGGAGAAACTTCTAATGACCGCAATGACAGAGCCATTCGGGTAGCAGTAAAATGGTACAATGACCACTTGAAGAAAATAGAGGATGAGGAGAACATTCAAGTTATCTTTTTAACAAATGACAAAATTAATAAAGAGAAGGCTCTAGAGGAAGGGATAACTGCTTATACGTGTAAGTGAAGTGGTGTGTATGTTTAACTTATTGCTGAGATAGACAGTCTCAGCAGTTTGTTCATATTTAAATCCCAGGCATCTGTTGCATAAATATTTATGTGTGTGCTTTTATAGGCGAGGAGTATATAAAAAGCTTGACAGCTAATCCTGATCTTCTAGATCGTCTTGCTTGTGTATCTGATGAAGGGGTATGGTTTTATTTTCTTTCTATAAAATAAATTAACCACAAATGGTTTGCATTATGTTATTGGACACCATATTTCAGGCTGTTAGTGTCAGTTTAGAATATGAGGATTCTGGACTTCATTACCATTTTGGCAACATAACTTTTTGACAACTGAAAAGAAAAAAAGAAATATTGCAGCTGTTTTTATTGCTGCCAGTTGCTTTAGATAACTGATGTGAAAATGATAATAATAACGTTGGTTAAAGAAAGCGTATAAATATTAGAAATAATGGAAAATAATGGAAACAAAATCAAAATTACAAAAATGTGGACTGGACACTATTTAGAGGTTTGTTTTTGTCTATTTTTTGAAAGTTTATGTTACCTTATTGATCAAAAGCATTTTCTATCAAAAGCTCTGATTTTTATGGTCAAGTAAGTGCAGGCTGTGGCTCAAAGATGAGATACATCCTCTTCTATCTCTTTGTGCTTTGTGTTTAACAAAATCAAGAGTTTTATTTTTCACCTAAGACTGATAAAGCTGAAATGCCGCCAAAAAATGGGAAGATTAATTTCAGCAGAGTTAGTTCTGACAGAATGGAGTGGGACATGCAAGAGTTAGAAGAAAGTGGAGAGCTCAGCTTATCTTTTCAGCAGTTAGCTGTGGTTCATTCAGCTTTAATTCTCTGACTGTTTCAAAATTTAGTCACAATAATGTGTGTTCATGTTTCATATAGCTTACAGTCTATGCTTAAGCTGTTTGCCATACTCTTTACTGTGCAGTACTATGCCAGTATTTTCTTTACTAAGTATATGTTTAGTCAGTATATTGAAACTAATATAAAAGTGTGCTACTGGTGCAGTGTCTTTTTAAATAACTGCAGGCAAAGAGAAAAAGAAAAGGAGGCGTTCCTAGAATTGCCGTCTTTCTCTGTTCTTTACGCTTTTTATGCTTCATTAGGAAAATTACTGCTTAATAGTAGTTTTTCATTATTGTGCATATTCATATCTACACATAATTACAGTCATGGAGTTTGTTAGCTTGAATGTCATGTTCCTGAGCTTGGTTTTGGAATAATCATGAATACAAAAGAGTGAAAATTTCTTATCTGTCTTTTTTTTTTTTTTTTTTCATTAAAGAAAGAAATAGAAAGTGGAAAAATAATTTTCCCAGAACATATTCCTCTTAGCAAATTGCAGCAAGGAATAAAGTCTGGTATTTACCTCCAAGGAACTTATAGGGCAAGCAGAGATAATTATCTTGAAGCTACTGTTTGGGTTCATGGAGATGCTGAAGAAAACAAAGAGGTCAGTTTTTCATTTTGTCTTCATGCTGTGAACTTTAATTAGATTCAGTAATGACTTAAAATCTAATTCTTTCATGGTGATGTGTGTTAAAATGGAGCAATATAGTAATTTTTCCTCTTCTGTGTTTATCTGACCTTTTTTGTTTGTTTTCAATTTTAATTATATGGATATAGACTACTGAAATGTTGACTATGCTCTTTTTGAAAAGAGGATAATGTGTTTAAAATTATACTTTGTGCTTTGGTGAAGTATTTGATAAAATAAAGCTGAATCTTAGTTTTTAATAGTTTTGCAACTGACTCTAATGTAACACTTTCTTCTTTTTTTTTTTTTTTTTAATTAGTTTGAAATATAGAGTGAAAGATAGAAAAACAAGCTTGTGATCCCTTGTGGGGCTCTCTTGCTTTATTTCCCCTGCTATTTTCATGCCTGGGGCTGAGTAGATGGGCTGCTCCCTCCAAGCAGTTAACCCAGCTGTCTGCCACCTGGATTCTTTGTTGGTACAGTTGTACAGACGCTGTTTCCAAGCAGCGGCAGTTGCCTCTTCTCTCCCTATTTGTGGTGGCAGCTGGGGGTGCTTCTCTGTCTTTCTGTTTCTTTTATTCCTCTTTTCCAGTAGTATGTGGAGTCCCCTAGCCTGCAAAAGTAGAAGGCTTGTCTGATTTAACAAAAAAAAAAAAAAAGTCTGGGGAAAACAAATTCTTTTTAAAGAGGCAATTGCAATTCTGAAATAATATCAGTACTGAATGAAAACTAGGCAGAGGAAAAAAATGTGCCACAAACATGACTTAAAATGTGTAGAATGCAGAGCCTGTTACACATGTATACTCTTCTGTTGTACTGCTTTGATTTGGGTTGTCTGTTGCTATCATTTTGAATATTTGCATTTTCTTTTTGTTGCCTAAAAAATCCAGATAATTATACAGGGACTGAAACATTTAAATCGAGCAGTTCATGAAGATATTGTAGCTGTGGAACTGTTGGCAAAAGATGAATGGGTGGCACCATCCTCAGTGGTCTTGCAAGATGATGGCCAGAATGAAGATGACATTGAAAAGGAAGAGGAGAAAGAAAGCATTGTATGGAATAAACAATTTTTTACTTATCTTTTCCGTTAAGAGAGGGATGAAATCTGCAATACCCTGGCAGCGTTAGGCTTTAGATTTTATACTTTTTATCATACTTTTTAACATCCTTTTTATACTGATTCCTAAAAGCTTTTGTGAATTTGGAAATTATACAACTTCATTGTAGTTCTACAATTCCATTAAATACATGATTATGTGTAAAATGGATACTTTTTAATTGATCCCAATCAGAAATTCCCATGTTACTTTGTTAAATTTACTAAATCCCAAAGTTACTGAGTGGTAGTTAGGTTATAATGCAAAGGTATATACTGATGTGCAGATTAGGATTTGCTAGAATAGGAGCAAGCGTTGTATCATGATGACAATCAGCTTTTATAGGCAATGCATACATTTCAAACCAGTTGTAAAATATTCTTGAGTTTCTTGCAGTAATTCAGCTTAATGTGCATGTAGTGCACACACATGTATACCCTGTCCAACAAATATTTGTTTATCTTTAAATACATGATCTTGCCACTGAGTTCCATGGGAATGTTTTTTAATTACTGTGTTTAGAATTACTGGAGAACTTTCAAGCAACATAAAAGGACTCCTAAAAATTACAATAATAGGTTGGAAATGAAAATGGAGATAGTTCTGTAGTAAGTAGAGACAGTGGAGAAAGGTAGCATTTCGTTGGAGACTTTTTCTGCTTTACTTTGTTTTTATGAAATGATGTCTGTTTAAAAAAAGAAAAACACAACAAGTTAGTCACATCACATATTGCACCAGGGGAGGTTCAGATTGGATATTAAGAAAAATTTTTACACTGAAAGGGTTATTAAGCCTTGGAATGGACTGCCCAGGGAAGTGGTTGAGGCACCACCCCTGGTATTTAAAAGACGGGTTGACTCAGTGCTTAGTGACATGGTTTAGTGATGGCTTTTATCAAAGTTAGGTTGATGGTTGGACTAGATGATCTTAAAGGTCCCTTCCAACCTAGACTATTCTATGATATTAAAAATACTAAAAGTCATGCAAAGCACAGGGAGGCATAGTTCTGTTTATGAAGTCAGAATAGAATTTATGGCGTTATAGTAACACATAAGTTGTTACCACCAAGGTTTGAGATACGGTAGCATGTTTGACTACAGCATGTGAGTTCAGACAGTTTTGTGGTTTTAACTCCTGTGTTTTCTGTCAGCTGAAAACTTCTGTTAACAAGGACATGCTGAGACCTACAGGAAGAATAGTGGGCATTATAAAAAGAAACTGGCGACCGTTTTGTGGCATGCTTTCCAAATCACAGATCAAAGAGGTAAGGAAATAATCAAATTAATAATCAAGTTAATAATCAATAAACAATCAAGTTGTTGTAAATGCAGATTTTTTTTTCTTTAGTTGGAAATTATTTATTCCTTTTTCTGGCTGTTAATAGGCAAGGCGCCATTTGTTTACACCAGCTGATCGCAGAATTCCTCGCATCCGAATAGAAACAAGACAAGCAGATACATTGGAAGGACAAAGAATAATTGTTGCTATTGATGGTTGGCCCAGGAATTCCAGGTATCCTAATGTAAGTTTGAGTGTTTTCTTATGAACTCTTATATACCCAGTTTTTATGTGTTTCTTAGGTAAGATGTTTATTATTTTCTGCAATGCTGAGTAATTTCAAAAAGTGTTGATGTGACTTTTAAGTTCTTTGAGTGCCATTCTTGGATGGTCCCTAAATGATTTAGTTTACTCGTAACTCCAGAAAACAGATACGGGTTATCATACTTAAAAAGATTGGTCCTTAGGTTCTGCAGTGAACATATATGTGCTAACTAAGTTGCTTTATTTAGACTAACTAGGGGCCACGTTTTTTTAGTCTGGGTTCCTAGAAATGTGACCCTTTCGCTGTGGCTTAGCTCATCCACACACTGATCACCATCCCTGGCAAGTAGTTTTAAACACATTGGCCAAATTCAGTCAAATTGCTAGTGGCACAGAGTTACAGATATTTAAGTTCTTAAAACTTCTTTGTAAATGTGTAGGAGGATGTAAGAGAAACTGAGGACACTAGCTTCAATTTGTGTTGAACATTAGGTTTGGAGGAGGCTTCCATTGGCACATAGCACATAATGAATGAGAGCACAGCTGTCTTGCCGATGTTTAGAGAAAACAAGGAAGCTTGGAATATATGGAAGGAGCGTTAAGACAAAGCATTGCTGCAGAGGATGAAACACGTGAGAAGGGGAGTTACTGTTTTAGGGAGTGGGATGTATAGCACAACACAAACCCATAGAGAAATTAGACCTCACTAGTTCTTCTGCTTATACAGGAATGTTTTTTCTTTCCTGTAAAATTGAATTGCCACGTTTACAATTGTTGCAGTCTTAAATGTGGAGAATTTAGTCCCATTCTAGGAAAAGAGAGGGAAGTACAAAGTTCAGATTTATTGAATTAAATAAATATTTGAAATTAAATTTCGCTCTTAAAGATGAGAAAGTTCACTGAAGAAGGAAAGATAATTCCGTCTATGTAGTTTAGTATGCTAATAACCTATAAGATAATGGTCTCAAATACTTATTTTTGAGTAAAAAATACTGCGTGTGTGTGTGTAGATATATATATTTTATGTATGTATATTGTTTCTCAGGGTCATTTTGTAAAAAACTTGGGAAGTGCTGGAGATAAAGAGACTGAGACAGAAGTTCTTCTGCTTGAACATGATGTCCCTCATCAGCCTTTTTCCCAGGGTGTCCTTAAATTCCTACCAAAAATGCCATGGAGCATTACAGAACAGGTAATAAGTTTTAAATAATTGTAATAATTACTGCGCTTTCTCCTTCAAATCAAAGGGTGACATTCCTGGGTATCCCAGTACGCCAAAACTAGAGGAAAAATGTTGTCCAAAACCATTTTGTCTTAGGATGGACTTTCAGCTGGATTTCTTATGGAAACAAGGCCTCTGCAAGTTTTTGGGATTTGGCTAAAACTGTTTTTGTTAGGGATAGACATTTTAAGACAAAAATCATATTAGAGGTTTCATTAAAAATAAAAATATAAAAAAAGTTCTTTTTGTAGCCATCATACAAAGGTAGACACTTCCAAAGTGTGCAGTTCCTTTCAACTGTCTAGACATCTATGCCTTAGAAAGCTGAAGTTAGTTGAGAGCAGTCATATCCTAAACAATTTATCCAGCTGGACATCAGTCAAAATTTCACTTTGAAAAAAAAAAGTCACTCTGAAAATAATTGATTGCTTTGGAAGATCTCATGCAAATAGCATTTCACAAATGATCATTTTTACTTTGATATGGAAGATGTTCTTGAAAACAACGTGGTTTTTTTTTTTTAATTTCAGGATATGAAATACAGGGAAGACTTAAGGCATCTGTGTGTTTGTAGTGTTGATCCTCCTGGCTGTACAGATATCGATGATGCATTACATTGTAGAGAAGTAGAAAATGGAAATATAGAGGTATTGTTTCTTTTCTTTTTTCTTTTTTTGAATGGTGCCAGTCATATTTTTTTTTATTTACTACTTCCTTTATTTTACAAACAGTGCAGTAGTAGCAATAGTAAATGACATGGGCAAAGCTCCAGATCTGCACAACTGTGAGATGGTAATAAAGAAAGGGGGTTGATTTGCATTACATCAGTGTCAGAAGTGGGAATTTACTGTCTTCTAAATTAACCCTGCTTTCTGCTCATTTGGCATGGGAAATCAACATAGAATTTATTTGCTGCTTTAGCTGAGTATAAACATGGATATCTACAGCTAGGGTAAGCAACTATCAGTAGAAAAAGTGAAGCTGCTGCTGTAATGCCTAAAGAATGATTATTTAATTTAATTTAAAAAAGGCATTAAAAACTACAGACTTAACACCAGCTCTCTACCCCCTTATATCTGATTTAGTCAGGTTTTCTTTGTTACAAATTATTTTGCAATTGTAATAGCAGAATTTTGCCAAAATGGAAGGTCTAGCAAACAAACAAACAAAAAAACCCCAACAAATTTGCAGTGAGCCTTGAAGAAAATGAAAGAGGTTATTTGAGCCCCCAGGCAAGAGGTGCATTGATAATGAATAGAACTTTCCACTAAATGTACGCATGCCCTTATTTTCCATAATTGCTGGAACTATTCATATTTTTAATATCAGTATGGTAGATTTTAACTATTTCTATTACTCAAATATAGGAACTGCTGAAGGGAACTGGGAATGGGTAAATTGGGTTGCAAAGAAAAACTTGATAAAGTTTCTTTTGTGTTGGGAACTAGTTCTCTTTTGCAAGATGCGTAATATGCTGCTTGTTTTTCAGGTTGGTGTGCACATTGCAGACGTCAGTCATTTTATTCGCCCAGGAAATGCTTTGGATGAGGAATCAGCAAAAAGAGGAACAACAGTGTATCTGTGTGAAAAAGTAATTGTTTTCTAGATAAAAAGCTTTTTGTACAATTAAGCCATTGGATTTTTCATGCTTTCCTCTTTTAATTCATGGGAGTAGAGACATTATCTCTAAGCGAAGGGGTGGGGGGAGGAAGTAGACTCCTTTGGGCTGCACTTATTTTCCTCAGCCTATCAAAATGAAGGTGTTTACTGTCATTCAACCTGCACAGCAAAAGGGAGAAATTTTTTTTTGCCTTTTTTTCTTTTCAAGTCCATTGTCTGTAGAATATCCCTTTCAACTCCTGTTTGAAGCATTAATAACCTATAGTCCTGAAACTGGACTACTGTTTTAATATTGATCTGAAATTGCCAAAGTGGCCTGGGTTTGCCTTTTCCATTGATTTTTCTTGTGTTAGCTAAATCTCTGTTGTTTCCTATGATTTGTATTCATTGCAACTGTACACTTAGTCCTGTTTATTTAACTTGTTTCTCACACACCACAATTTCTTTTCAGAAATAACTGCTACTAAAAAAAATGATAATTAAAATGGATCTTAGAATTAATTTCTTTGGAAGTAGCTTTCTTGCAGAAATCTGAGCTTTCTCAGCAAAAAAATAAAGTAACTAATATTTCCAAGCTGTTAGTATATTAAAAATCAGGAAATAAACTAGTCATGATTTTTATTCTTTGCAGAGGATTGACATGGTTCCAGAGTTACTCAGTTCCAATTTATGCTCCCTGAGATCTAATGTGGACAGGTGTGTGTATATGATCAATACTTTAATCCTGATAAAAAACTCCAGATGTTTATATATAGATTTTAACAGATTTTTCTCCCTTTCTTCCTCTCTTAGGCTTGCATTTTCATGTATATGGGAGATGAACCATAAGGCTGAAATTCTAAAAACAAGATTTACAAAGAGTATTATTAATTCCAAGGTTAGTCACATAAATATGATTATACTTCTGAAAAAAGAAGCTGGAGACATTTTTATAAAAACAGCAATCAACAAACAATAATAATTTTTTCTTCTTTCTGTTTACTGATTTTCTTAGAATTAGAAAATGATGCTTAAATCCTAAAAATAAAAAAAATATTAGAATCTGCCTTGGTCTTTTAAACCACTAAGACTGCAGTGTTTTTTGTGCAGTTACTTTGTTATGATATTTCAATATATAAAATTATAATACTTCAGTGTATAAAGTTATGATATTTCAGTGTATAAGTTATGATATTTGAGAAGTATAAATATTGCTATATCTGCTGGATACGGTTAGTATATACCAGCTAGTCATAATTTTCAGTTAAATTCAGTAGAATCTGTAGGTGTTTAATATATCTCTGAAAGTTAGACATCTGTTGTATAAACTACATCTGTGATTAGCATAAAAAAACCACTGTAAATGCCTGGTATTTCTTAATATCTTACATAGATCTGTCCTGGTTTTTCCATTATTCTTTGAGAATGACATGCATTTAGGTGTTGAATGTGAAGCTTTGTATTACTGTGAACCAGCTTTGAGATGTTTTCCTTTTCAGTAACCAATTACGTATCATGATGTCTCTTTTGTTTTAACCTCTTGAAGGCTTCTCTTACATATGCCGAAGCACAGATGAGAATTGATTCAGCAAGTATGAATGATGATATTACTACCAGCCTACGTGGACTAAACAAATTAGCAAAAATTCTGAAGAAGAAAAGAATCGATAATGGGTAAATGATGCAGTGTCCCTCATACCTTTTTTTTAATTTTTTTTTTTTTTTTTTTTCCCCCTGTTTTTCTTCTGGGTATTTGTTGCTGTCAAACTGTATAATGGTCCTCTGTATCCATTTTTCCAGTGAAAATCTTTTGAGAGAGAAGAATTTTGCCATTTTGATTTGCATAAAAATGCCTGTCTTCATTCCCCCCAAAATATAAACTTGAGGTGTTAACTTCTCCTTCACAAGATCAAAGAACGTGGATCCCTTGCAGTCATTATAAAAACACAACCAGAAGAGCAGCATTTGAAATTTTAGGAGCTACTATTGATATATGTCAGCATTATAGTTTCTGCTAATTTGAACATTGATTCCACAATTTTATTTTTAATTTCTGCTAATTTTTTTAATTTCTGCTGATTTTAAATTATGGTATCATGATAAACCCAGGTGTTATGTATAGGCTGGCAACTCAGCTGCTGTGTCTGCTTTACTGTAATTCGTTAATACCACTTACTGTCTTCCAGAGCCTTGACGCTTTCCTCACCAGAAGTTCGTTTCCATATGGACAGTGAAACTCATGATCCTATTGATCTGCAGACTAAGGAGCTCAAGTATGAGTTTTATTTTCCTCAGTTAATTAATTTGGAGCAGGGATGGAATTAAAGACCTATTTAAGTAGCAGTGTTAGTAATGTACAAACTTCCTATAATAGTACAGGACAATCATAGAATTATAGAATGATTTGGGTTGGAAGGAACCTTTAAAGATTATCTGGTCCAAAGTCTCCTGCCATGGGCAGGGACATCTTTCATTAGATCAGGTTGCTCAAAGACCAGTCCAACCTGACGTTGAATGCTTCCAGTGATGGGGCATCCACAACTTCTCTGCTACTGATTTAACAGAGCATTGAGGTCCAAACTCTCTTCTTCCAACCGGCTTCTCCATGATGTTCTTTTACTGGTATTAACAAAAGGAGAGAAAGTAGAACTTGGGAGTTACGGATTACTGAAACTTTTAAGAACAACAGAGGAGTTATTGTATATGTGCAGAGTGGTACAGACAATCTTACTGAGCAGTTTTAGTAAGGGAACTACTGATTCAATTCTGAAGATAGATACTTTTTCTCATACAAGTACTTAGTTTCTGTGTTAAAATCTAGACTAAGTTAATTATATTGTCAGGACTTCATGGTGTACAACATGGTGCTTTTAAACTTCATATGCATGATTTTTGAACAGTAATCTTAGGAAGAAATCAAGAGGCTTATCTGTTGGTCTTTTGGGACATTTTAAAGAGCTTTTTTTTCTTTTTAGTTATTTTAGAATGCTTTAGTTTTTCTTCTGACTCAGTATTTGAAAGTTAATAAATGCTATTTGTTTAGTCTTAAAAAAGTTTTTCTATATAAATGTTCAAAACAACTAGTTAATATACTATTGTTAGGATGGTGGTATGTTTCTTCATTAGACACTCAAAGTAAATATATAATTTTATGCTTTTCTAACAATATAAAATATTTTATGTTGATAGAGAAACAAATTCCATGGTTGAAGAGTTCATGTTGCTTGCCAATGTCTCTGTAGCACAAAAAATTTACGATGAGTTCCCGGAGTTTGCCTTGCTCCGGAAACATCCTGCTCCTCCCCCATCAAATTATGACATCCTTGTGAAGGCTGCAAAGTCCAAGGCAAGTTTTTACCATGCTAATTAAGTGAATTAATTATAAAAACCTATATTTTCTCTCTGGTTGGCCTCTTACCCAAGAATAAGGGTTGGAAAGCAGTATTTTGAAAGTGTATCGGCTATACTTTGAAATTGCTGGTACTTGTAGCAAGATAACTGTACCTCTAGATGAAAGGAAGAATCCTGTGCTTTTTAACCCCTTTCTTAGGTAAATAAAACAAATCACTACTTAAGTTTTTTGTATTGTAACTCTTGTGTGCTGTGAATGTTTCTCTTCTTCAAGCCATATGTGAGCCAGTTTTTGGCTTCTGATCACATACATTATTTACATACTTAAAAATTGGTCAATCTCATCAGGTAACACGTCTCTCTTGAAGTCAGGCAGTAAGAAAATGTGTTCATATGTGTTTATGGTTTCCATCCTCTCCTTAGATCAGCTAGAGGTTAATTTAGCCTGAAACATGTCTGATCTAATTCACAGATCTGAACTGAAAAATGAGTTTTCCAGTTTCAGGATCCCTTATTATCAGCCAAATTTCTAACTTTCTCAACATCATGTTGTGCATTCATATTTCTTTTCCATTCAACTCTTCCCCCCGCCCTTCCCCTTCCTCTTTTTCTCTGGAGGCAAGAGAGAAACTCCCAAATTCTATCAGTGTAAGACTAATAGACAAGCACAAAGAACAGCCCATTTCATTTTCCACTGCTATAAAACTGGAATAATGGTAGTGATTTCATTTGTACTCTCAAAATTATTTTTAAAGTACCATTCTATTTGGAAAGCGAAATTCCTGTGCATAGACAGATGTTCTTTTAATAAACCAAAGTGGCTTTTCACTACTCTGACACAACCATCACATGCAGTACATTTCTGTTAAATTTTTTTCATAAATATGCAGTTATTTGACCATAGTACAGGCATAATTTGATCTCTAGATCATACTGCCTTGTCAGTAGTGTACTGGAAGGAAGGAACATTCAACTGATCTTGTGATGAAACTTACTTTGTGTGACTGAAGATTAAAAGTGCATTCGGTATTTCCACATTACCTAAATTTTTATCGGGGGTCACTGGCAAACGGAGAACAATTTGTCATATGGTACTAGTGTTACTAATTGCTTTTCCAAGTGTAAGTTTTAATAAATTTGTGGAGGAGGTACAACAAGGTTGAGTACTGCTTTTATTGTAGTTGGATGAGAATCTTTGTGTGGCATAAATACTTTTTTTCTCGCTTTTTTTTTTTTCATATCCCTTCTAGGATATGAAATATCAAAGGAATGGAAAAATCGAACCAAAGGAAATAAAAAAAGACTTGTTAATATTAGCATAAAGTGTTTCTTAGTTCTGAATGGATGTCTTTTCTGAATTCTGAGGCGACTGACTTAGCTTTTCACTTTTTCCATAGAGCTCTAGTAATAATGAGGGAGGGACCTATGCATGGGTGGAATTTATTTTTTTTTTTGCAATAGTGGCGTTCCATCAGATGTGATATCTGTGCCAGTTGCTAAGATGGATGTAGCTGTTACATTTCTGCTTGTACTCTGTTAATGTTTGCTGGTTATACCTGACTTTTTTTTTATTTCCCTCCTCCCAGAATTTGGAAATAAAGACAGATTCAGCTAAGGCTTTAGCGGAATCGTTAGACAAAGCTGAATCTCCTGCCTTCCCCTATCTAAATACACTGTTGCGAATTTTGGCCACTCGCTGCATGATGCAAGCTGTTTATTTCTGCTCTGGAATGGATAATGATTTTCATCACTACGGTTTAGCCTCACCTATTTATACCCACTTTACCTCACCTATTAGAAGGTACTTTTATTTTACAAAAGTTTCAGAGAACAAAAAAAAAAAAGGGATTTATTTGTGAAGAAAATCTATTTCAAATCGTGATGATGTCCATTTAAAACAAAGTGCTGTTTCTGTTCAGCTTTAGATTTCAGTTGAAACAGCAGTGGCTTTACATGGTGATCCATCTTCATGTAAGCTCCTGTGTTCACTGTTTACGACTCCTAAGGTCTAACAACATTTTTTAAAGAGACTCATAAAAATAAGAGAAATACATCCCTAATGCATATCTCAGGCATGGAAATGCACTTCGGGATCAGTTAGCATTATATTAGTCAACCAGAGACTGAGACAGAGTTTGCCCAGTCATTTTTCAGGTGGAAGATGTGTTTAAATTTTGAGGAGACTGTACTTTACATATAAAAACATTGCTAATTTGAAACTTGCTACTGTAGCTGTTGCATTGTAATGTAATCCTACATCTTGGAAAATTAGAGTGTTTTTTTTCTTTCAAACAAGAAAGTTTTGAGGAAAACAGTTGTCATATTTTGCTCCGTAGAAACATTTCAAGTGAAACCTCTTACAGTTGGATTAAATTCTTATGCATTTCTGTGGATAATTTGTGGAGCTTCTACGAGTCCTAGTAGTAAATTTTAGTTGCTAAAAAGTTCCTGGCTGAAGTTCTAATAGAAGTTAGGTACTGAGAAGGTCAAGTGTGATTATGCTTTGCACACCAATGGCATTGAAATATCATTCTGCACTAAATTTGTCTAGTTCATGGGAAAGGGAAGAGGGCATGGCTTAAGCTGCCATGATGAAACATCATTCTTTAGTCCAAAAATAAAACTTTGTTTCTTCTTTGTAAACATGCAACAATACAGGCTCTTTTGGTAGAATATAGTAAAGAATTTATCTTAAAAAACTGTATATTTCATTCTGGCTCAGCAGAGAGTATCTTTGGTCAGAAAATAGAGTAATCTTGAATTAATACAGGGAGTTATCAGCAGACTGTCATTATTACAAAAACTTTTGGTTTTGTAATAATGTACTAATTACAATTAATTTTGTAATTATGTACTTTGTAATAAGACTCACAAAACCAAAATAATGTCCAGAAACTTTTTTTTTTTTTTTTTAAAGTATGTTTTGATCTGTCATTGATCATTTAATCTCATCTTTGCAGGTACGCTGATATCATAGTACATCGGCTTCTGGCAGTGGCCATAGGAGCAGACAGTACTTACCCAGATCTTTTAGATAAACATAAACTAGCAGATATGTGTAAAAATCTCAATTACCGACATAAAATGGCTCAATATGCCCAAAGAGCGTCTGTTGCGTTCCATACACAGGTAAGTAGCTCAGAGATGTGAGGATTAACTAGGGACAATTCATGTTGATTTTAAAGGAAGGGAGCAAACATTGAGTTGTGCAAAACCAAGTAGGTCTGCAGGAACGATAAAATGAGGGCTGCTTCTTTGAGGAAGAGCTTCAACATTGCATTGCTATTCTGAATTTTTCAGAACCAATGGCATTTTGAGGATTCTTTTTACTTCATAAGTTTTATAAATATGATGAATGCTTAATACTACAGTAATGTTTTAAACAGTTTATGGGATTTTTTTAAATCTGCTTCAGCATATGTTTGTAATTATCACTAAGTATATATTTGTAATTGTTTTTATTTTTTTTAAGCCACTACATTTGAAATGCAAAAGAATGTTCTAGTGCTTTTTTTCTTATTCGTGTATTTTACTTTTGTTACAGCTGTTTTTCAAAAGCAAAGGAGTAGTGAATGAAGATGCATATATATTATTTGTAAGAAAAAATGCAGTTGTGGTTCTGATTCCCAAGTATGGGTTAGAAGGAACAGTCTTCTTTGAAGAAAAAGGTAAACCAACACCAAGACTGGATTACAATAATGAGGTATGTTTTATGAGATTTGTTCTTAAATACCTCTATTTTTTTGATTTGGTAAGTGAGCAGAATGACTAAAATCTATTCTAGTTAGATTTAGAAGGGTAAGAGAGGCTCTTCTAAATGCACATTTATTAATCTGTAGTAGTAGTGTCACTATGACCTTTGTAACTCTAAATAAACATGTTGTGACAGGAATTGATTTACTGTAATAGATATAACTAATACCTAATTACCTGAGTATATACTGCAAAAATGTATATACCATGTATTATGGCACTCTGAACAATTAGTACAGTAATTTGTGTTCATTTTTATTGACACATAACATTACTAATTTCCTACGAAAAATATTTATTTGTATAAAAATATCAGACATTGTAAGCAGTGAGTATTTATACAAAATTTGAACTTTCAGGTGCCATCACTTACTGTGGAAGACACAACATTACATGTATTTGATAAAGTTAAAGTGAACGTTACGTTAGATGCTTCCAACATCCAACATCAGAAAATTCGAATGGTGTTAGTAGAACCAAAGGTAAGGCACAAGATTTGTGATTTGTATAATCATATTACCCTTCAGTAATCGTAAAAAAATCAGCATACAGTAAAATTGAAACTTAACCCAGAAGAAAAAAAAACAATTTAGCAGAAGATTGTAGCGATTGCTTCATATCTACCCTCAATAAAACACAGGTCTGCTTTCACTGCCTCTTTCAAAGAATGAAAGGCTCTAAATTAAATTTCCCTTCTGGGTCCATCAGGGATATTTCCACTGATGGGAAAGATGATGATTTGCTGGAGTAGTATCTTTTGAATTTCATGGTTCTGTAATCAAATCTCCCTTTTGAAAACCTGCCAAAACTCAGTAGGATCTTCTTTTTGCTCCAGTAAATTACAGTGTAACTGTGATGGGTGGCTCAGAAGGAAACTCGGTATAATTGCTGGCTGTAAATGGCAGTCCTTTCTTACAACTTCACAGGATAAAAATTCTCTCTTGATAATGTTGTAATACCTGTAATGTCCCAATAACCATGTGTCTGGTCTTAAGACTTTCCAATTCTAGCTTCTTAATGCATCTGGGGCACTGGGGTTTTCACCTGGTCTCACACCTTAGGCCTGCTGAGCATTTTGTGTGCCGTTAACAAGATCACGTACTTTCATTAAGTTACATGTGGCTTTTTTGGTATACAGATGGTTGCACTCATTGAGTGTTTGTAATCATGAAGGAAAAAGAAAACCCAAAAGAGGTCCTTCTTTATACAGTCAAACATTATTTCTTTTCTCTGAGAAATCTGATTCCAAACACGTGTAAATATTCTGATCTTTGAGCTGTAGTATTAACTTGAGTTGAAGGCAATCCTCATGATTTCTAAGAGTTGGAGTAGATAATGAAATTTATAGTAGAAAGAAACCTTGCATCCTGCTGCCCGTGAACCTGCTGAGCTGCCCACTGCTTGTCCTCGCCAAGTAGCATCTGTCAGAGCTGCTGTTGTGGGTGTAACTTGGGAACGCTCCTGTTGCAATGACTCCTGCCCCCGAGAGACACACTTTCTTCAGTGAAAATAGGCACAAAGTAAGGCTAACGGAAGCCAGTTTCTTTTTTCCCCTTCCTCACCCCTTTCTTTCTATTTCTTGTACTAATTTCTGTGAACATTCTTGCTGTACAACAAAGCCAATGCTATAACTTTAGCTTATCCCTTGATACGGGAACAGCCATACTGGTTAATCCAAAATACTTTGTCATCCCAAGCATCAGTAACTAGTCCTCCTTCCTGGTAAGGAACGAGTGTAGGGGTAAGATGGACATACAGTGATCATTCTCTTTGTGTCCATTCAAAGCTTCCAGCAATTTACAGCTTCAGTAGTGTCTCACCCAGAAATACACATCTTTGTGTTCTGTAGATAAAGTCTTATTCTGTGAATCTGTTTAATCACTTTTTTCCCAGCTTACACTAATGCCTCCCACAGTATCTTGTAAGTTTCACAACTCACTGTGTATGAAAAAGTATTTCACCTTTCATTTGTTTCAAGCCTGATGCCTAATACTTGATGAGATACTGTAGTTCCTACACTATGAAAAATAGTATTTTATTCCTATTTACCATTCCCATGCCACTCAATTCTATATGCTTCCGTTATCCACTATGTTAGCTATTGCTCTTCTGGAAACTTCGTATCTTTGATCTTCCTCATCACCTTTGTTTTTGTAGTTCCATTTTATGATATTTTTTTTGAGCTGGGAGGAACAGAAGCTCATGCAGGGTTCTGAATGTGAGCACGCCATAGATCTGTACAGGATCACATATATACAGACACACGTACAGGGTTTTCTGTGTTGTATGGCGTTATGTGGGAACACTTTTCATTCCTTCTAGTACCAAGACGGGTTTTAAGCCATGAGTTTATAGACACCAAGAGTTGCTGACAGTTTTACACTTGCTTTTAGAACTATGCGATGGACAATGTCTTGTCCTCGTACTATTCCTCTTACCCAGTTTGATCTAAACTTTCTTCTTCCTTTTTTTTTTTTTTGATGGCCATTTATAACAGTTTCTTAACTTTGATCTTAATTTTCTTTAGTGCTTGAAATACACTTCAATTACCTGTTGTTCATGCCTGATTTAGGTCTTTATTATCATCAAGCTATCCATTGATGGAGGCACAAGGAAGAATTCATTCCCTGCCTCTTACTTAGAGAATTTTTACTACTGTTCCTCAGTCTTTTGGGTTTACCTGTTTATTTTAACTTATTTCTTCTTCATTTGGACAGGGTTTTCACTTCTTAAAAGATGTCTCTGTCGACTTGTAATATTCATCCCTACTGACTTTTTTTAAACTGTTCTCTTGAAATTCTATTGATAAATGGCATATTCTTACTTCAAGTCTTTTTTTAAAATGCCATCTCACCCCTGACAGCATTTTACCTTTTTGCAACCCCCTGTAATAAAATCTTCATGAAATTCCTTCAAATGCATTCCATCAGCAATATGGTTTAGGGTTTCTTTCCTTCTACCACAGTGATGCACTTTGAGTAATTACACTGAAATCAGTATTACAGGGCTAGTTCTGTGGGTAACAGGTCCTCAGGCAAGAGTTGCTTCTTCCTTTTTAGGGCCTCTCTGACTACTTGCTCCAAGAAATGGGCATTTATGGCACCTAGAAAACCAAGGGTCTGTCTTGAGCCTTCTTGGGACACTTAGTCATTGAAGGTAGTTTGTTACCATGTTATCTGTTCTCACAGCCTCTCCGATACTCCTTAGCTTGTCATAATCCTCGCCATCCAAACTAGCTGACCAAAAATATAGCCTGCAGCTTACGGTGGTGGGTTGCATTCCAGCATAGGTGCCCGTGGCCAGTAGGTCAAGGGAGGTCATTCTCCCCCTCTACTCTGCACTGGTGAGGCCACATCTGGAATACTGCGTCCAGTTCTGGGTTCCCCAGTTCAAGAGAGACGGGGAACTACTGGAGAGAGTCCAAAGTAGGGCAACTAAAATGAGTAAGGGATTGGAGCACCTCCCTTATGAGGAAAAGCTCAAAGAGTTGGGGCTCTTTAGCCTGGAGAAGAGAAGGCTGAGGTGAGATCTTATCTATGTTTACAAGTTCCTAAAGGGTGGGTTGAAGGATGATGGAGCCGGACTCTTTTCAGTGGTTCCCAGTGACAGGACAAGGGGCAATGGGCACAAGCTGGAACATGGGAAGTTCCACTCAAATATAAGGAAGAACTTCTTTACAGTGAGGGTGACAGAGCCCTGGAACAGGCTGCCCAGGGAGGTTGTGGAGTCCCCTTCTCTGGAGATTTTTCAAGACCCGCCTGGATGCAGTCCTGAGTGATGTGCTCTCGGCAATCCTGCTTTGGCAGGAGAGTTGGACTGGATGATCTCTAGAGATCCCTTCCAACTCTTGACAATTCCGTGATATGACTCCTCTACTGGTACACGCTGTTGTCGCTTTCACATAATTTATAACCTGGTATTAAAGTCCCAGTGATGAGCGTCCTTGAGTCAAGCTTCTGAAGTGCCTGTTACCGTCTCTAATCAGACGCTGCACTTGAGTCTACGGGCAAACTGCAGAGGAGCATACGCGTGCCTGGGCTTGGTCCAATCCTTTTATGAACCCTGCTTAAATGAACTCTGTTTCATTATAGCCTGCTTCACGCTTCTCTGCTTGAGTGCCACTCGTTTCCACATTCGCAAAGAAAACATAGCACACTTCCTGATGACCTCTTTCCTTGAGGACAAGTCATTCTCTGTAAGCAGATTGAGAGAATCTCTGTTCTTTTCTCTACTTTTGTTGTTCCTCACTTTAGAGAAAATTCTATTTTCCATTTATTTCAAAAGTTTTTCCAGTTTCTTACCAAAGCTAAGTGCCTTTTTGCTGTGCTGTGTCCTGAGCCTCGCGCGCCTCTGCTTGACAGGAGCAGCACTTCAGAAAACACCGCAGCGGTGATTGTTTTGAAAGCAAAATGAAAACTGTTAGGTTAAGACCCCTTTTTCACCCCTCTCATTCACACCCCCTGCCTTCTAAGTGCTTCCTCAGGCCGGGAAAACAGCTGAGAAGGTGGCACTTGTTATCTGGTGCAAACGAACTGCTGGCAATTTAATCAGGGGGGTGCTGGCTGCTGCTTCTCTTTCCCTGAGCTTTTTCCAGCTTTTACTTCAGCTGAGTGTCCTCACTGCGATGGTTATAGGATGGTGAACCTTCTTTTAGGTGAATGCTAACAGAATTTTCTGATGTTCATACCGTGCTTTTAGAGGGTATATTTACTTGTATAAGTAAATTCGAGTTAAAAGCATTCTGACTTCTAATTCCTTTCTTTCTGCAGATACTAGGAAATGATGTGCCTGCCGATCTGCCTACAGAGATAAACAGCAAGAATGAACCGGAGAAAAAGAAAAAGAAGCTACAAAAATAGCTGGATATTAAAAGTTAATAGGAAGTCACCTGTGAATCATTTGTATTTACATATTTTTTCCCTATGGGCAAAATGCTAGGAGCAGATTTTGTTTACTTTTAATTACACATTTTAATATTTGTAAAAGTGGCTTTTTTAAAAAAAAAAAACTTTTTATAAATATATGTATGCAGGAGAACAATAGTTTTAAAATCACGTATGTCTACAGTATTTTCTTGTAGGTGAAAATAAACGCTTCTGCAAAGAAAAGGAAGAGTTGTAGTATTTTATTAACAGCCTTAGGCCATTCAAGAGTCTGTCAAAAGTCTGTCTCCAGCCTTCGGCACATTCTCCTTAGCGCCTCAGAACTGAAGGAAATAATCAATCGTGCTAGTTCCTTGTCGCGGATGGAGTGATTGACTTCACTAGTTAGAGTGAAGTAGTGAAATATTTATTAAGGTGAAACAGTGATTTAA
>JAOXNO010000001.1:167623338-167638978 GCA_028565335.1 Limnodromus scolopaceus
TTAAAGGGAGGGTGTCAGGAGGACGGGGCTGGTCTTTTCTCAGTGGTGCCCAGTGACAGGACAAGAGGAAATGGGCATAAATTTGAACATAAGAAGTTCCACCTAAAATGAGGAGGAACGTCTTCATTTTGAGGGTGGCAGAGCCCTGGAACAGGCTGCCCAGAGAGGTAGTGGAGTCTCCTTCTCCAGAGACATTCAAAACCCACCTGGACATGTTCCTGTGCAACCTACTCTAGGTGGACCTGCTTTGGCAGGGGGGTTGGATTAGGTGATCTCCAGAGGTCCCTTCCAACCCCATATCATTCTGTGATTTATGAAGTACAGATATATATAAAAGGCATTAAAAGGAGACAATTAACACTGCTTAACTGATTGCAACAGAAAAAGACCACACCCCACAAAGGTCACCGCTATTCCAAAAGGCTTGTTTGGAAACTTTAAAACTTACATTTCAAGAAAGGCGTGCAAAGACTGGATCTGTAACTGGTACTACACTTTTAATTCATAATATATTATAGTGACTGAGCCTATTTTTTAACTGTACCTATGAGAACAAAAGCTTGCCAAGCTCCTTGCCTGATCTCCTTCCTCTCTTCACCCAAACGCACCCTGCACAGGTATCGCATCTCGCAGGCAGCGCTGAAATGAAAGATGCTACAAATCGTAGCCAAAAGACAGGATACAAACAACCTAGGTATGAAAGAGATGTCTTTATTCTGTTTCATTACTCCATTTACAATTACACACTTCAAAGGACTCTCGTTACAACTACTGAAATTAATTTAATGTAAACAACGACCGTTTTGTGCAACGCGTGCCAACCAACGTATTAAGTACAACAGGAGAAACAGAATGGTCAAATGATTTCCATGATAATTTGCACAGTAGGCTGCTTCTACAAAACAATTATAAAAACATAATAAAAAATACACACGTTTTCATAAAATAAATAATTCCCATCTAATCGAACACTATAAAACAGGATAGAAAATACAGGCGATTTATTTGGGGGGGATCCTGAATTACTTCTCACATTCACCCATTTCTGCCATTACTTTTTCTTAACCTTTAAGAAAATAGTTATACCAGGGCGCAAGTAAATATTTTAATGATTGCTTTTTATATTTGTGAATGCTTGGAAAGCCTCTGATCACTGAACAAACCACTGTAAAGAATCAAAAATTTTCATTAAAAAAAAAATAATCTTAATTATACATATCATTCCGAACAGTTCAGAAACGGATCATAATTTGGACCACCCTCCTTCTCATCTTCCTCTTTACACTACCATTACTACCAGTTTTAGTAATCACACTTGCAAAAATAAATCCTTTGTACAGTCCAGAAATCTGAAATTCACCTTTGCAGTCGATTATTGTTAAAGAGAATTATCATGAGAAACAGAAAAGACGCAATAGGTCATAACTAACTTTTAAATCTCAGACAAGCTGCGTCTTGCTTTTGAGCTACAAACCTTACAAGGTGAAGCCAACAACATTTTGAAGGCTCTATTCAGTAAATTCTTTTTCCAGAAGTCTAGGTTCATTCTAACAAAATTCATCCCCTAAAAGTTTCCGATTCAGTGTATTTCCAGCTTTGAGTAGGGCACCATTTCAAGACCGTGGAATAGATAATTCAGGATGTTAGGTTCAATTACTGCCTATTGGATATGCGTTACAAAAATACTGATTAAATTGCTACGCAAGTAAAAATAATGCACGTCACGTTTGCTGCTTAGAAATCTAAAGTCATTTTTTTCTGTTATTATTTTTGCAATGTGAGAACTAAAACCAAACAATGCTTTATTGATGGCCCAGAAGTTCCCCTTTATGTGTATTTTCCAGAAAGCCTTCACTGGTGAATTAATACAAGTATTTCCAGAACTGTTCTAATCGTACAACACTTGCACATAAGTCTCAGGTCTAACGCATCGCTTTTTAATGCTACGCAATTCCTTTCATACCTCCCCTTTTGAGATTTTTTTTTAAAAAAAATATAAAATAAAATAAAATACTGTCAGTTGCCTTCAACTTTAGGTCTGACCAACTAACTCCTTGAGGCTCAGTGTGCCAACAGCAACTCGTCAGCCACGGTCTGTGGCGTTGGTACAAGCCAGAGTGTGCAGGGTTGGGGGGAACACAACAGGGAACACAACTTGCAGAGAAATCCCCGCTTCACCTGGAGCACCTACTAGAATGGACTTTCCTTTTCCCTGAATCCAACAACGTTTACTTCAGAGCTTTACGAACACAGAGCCCTGAAATCTCAAGTATTTCCCTTATGTCTTCTTTCCTCCTTAGTGACTAAGGCTACATTATTACCGTATGGGTTCTTTTAAACAAATCACATCAAATTTAACCGAATCTGATCAGGCAAAGGGAGTTGTGGGCTTCCAGACCCTCCTCAGTCCATTACTTTGGTTCATTAATGGTTTTCTTGAAAGTATCAAGAGTTTGTTTATAGTAATACTTTTTGCAGTAAGCGGCATGCAAAAATAAATTATACTTCCAAATGTTTATGTAAGTATTTCAGTAATTTCTTTAAGTAGACATAACAGTATTGGGAATTAAACATAAGAGGGAAGTAAAAGCGTAATGGTTTTATAGAAGAAAGGCTGCACCATTCTCTTAATGAGGTACTGAGACCAATTAACCTTATTGCACTTTCTTATGTTCCTTCAAAAGGGTATCGGAGCGTCAAGTTGGACACAACTGCCCTTAGGAAACACTGGTGGAGTCAGGTGATCAACATTAGTGCTAATACAATTCCTAAAGTAACAACACCACTACCATTTAATTTTAAAGTAACCAACAGGACATCTTACTTAAGCATATACAGTTTTAAGAGCTATTCAGGGGGAAGAGATTCAGTTTTCCTATTAAGAGATTTCCATCACTTGTCCTTTCCCTTGATTTCTGTCAAACCAAGGAAAAAAAGTGATCAAAAAATTGCTAAAGGGATTCTTCTGACTTACAGCTTATTTTATTTCTAAGCGCATTAAACTTTTTTTTTTTAATTATTGAAAACTACATCATTTCCCTAAGTGGAATGGAGTTTTCATGCAGCTGTTCACACGGAAAACTTAATTAAAAGGACTAGCCTGGTATTAAAGTCAAAGCACCCATTTTTAACAGTTCGCAGTCTATTATTAATCACAGACGTGTTCCAGGGACCCATTTCTGGAACAGTAGTTTTACTCTTTCCTCGTGAAAGTCACAGCTGAGTTTTACCACTGTTACTTTTGACTGATACTGGGAAGACGCTCACTCCTCTCTGGTTTCCCCAGCCCTACTCTCATCACACACCCGCCCAGCAGCTCATTTCTGTCTAGTCTTCTTGGTACCAGCGCTAGTCTTCCTGAAGCCACATGATAAATCTCATGGGGCAAAAAGCAAACCCAATCAAAACTAACATTCCTTTCCTTTCTCTCTCCCTCACGCTTTCAGTTCTGTCTTAAGACGTAGGTGTTTTTGCAGTTGCATTAGCTCCTATGCAAGTTATCTAGGTTTGCTCTGTCTGCCCGAAATATTCCTCTTGAAGCTGAAGTTACAGCCAAACTTTCAAAACAAGCCTCCTCATGGAATCTATCCTGATCACAGAAGGAAGGCAATTCTGAAAAAGCACCATATTTTTTCTGTACCAAGTCTAGCCGCCTTAATTTTCAAAGCAACGCTTAATACCACTGATAAATCTGTTAATAAGATCTGAAAAAACCCACATTATTTAAAAACTCCCTTAATATATACCAAAAAATTTATTACACTTGCATTAAAAAACAAAATAGTATGTATAGTCCAGGTAATTGAGGCGATCTATATAAAGATTTATTAGACAAGACAATTCAAGTTCTCCATCAGAAAGCTACATACCATTTTTGTGAAATCCCTGAACTTGATTTTCATTTTTATGTTTCCAGGCAAAAACGTTGCAAGTTGCATTTTGACCAAATACTGTACTATGTGTTTCTGCTTTTTGGAAACAGGATTGCTTCTCTGGAGATTTTGCTCTCAGCAACTGATTGTCCTTATGCTTTAAAACAGAACACTCCTAGATTAATAAAGAAAAGTTAATTTTAAAACCATTTTCACAAAAATTCTCCAATAGAAACAAGATCCAAACTCACTACCTGAATATTTCAAGTTGCAATTTGTACCTTAGCCTCCCATCTCCCCATTTCTGAAATGAAAACGAAATTAAAGATAATGTTTTCTCTACACAAATCTTTCAGATGTGCTGTCAGTAAGAATCTCTTTTCAGAGCACACAAGCTCTGAATGAGCCCGACCAGATTCTTTCAGCCAGCAACGTCCATCCTTTTTTCTTTCCCTTCTCTGTTGTGAGGGTTGAATGAAGTACTTAGCACCTCCACACTTAAACCCTAATCCAAAATGCAAAGTTGGGCTTAGCTGGGATCTAGCAACTGAAAGACCAGCAGCGGGAGAAGACAACTGCATGAGACTGCTGAGTCTCTAGGACAAGTCTGGTATTAGACAATTAATTCTGGTGAATACATTCGCATATATAATCCATGTACAACAGGGTGACTGGGGCAATACCTCAGAATAGATGGGTATTTTTAGAAGTTAAAGATCAAATAACCATCTGTTCTTCCTGTAAGGGCACAGCTACCCTAACCTTAGATGAGTAGAGGTCCCAATTTGATGTCAATGGTTTGTAAAACACCATCAATCTACTCTTTACCTTGGCAGCGAAGTGGCCATTAGCATGTCAGATACAGAGATAAAGTCAGAGCTGAATGGGCTTACTTGAGTCTTTTTATAATCTGGTACTACTGGTCAGTATTGTCTTCCCTTCAGATTGTAAATGACACTAAACAGATCATAAACCATTAAGTTTATAAGACCGTACGACCATAATTACTAAGTGAGAGGAGATGTTCTTTGCTCTCTCCTCCAAATAAATACCCTTGCTTCCCATTCTCTAGAAGAACTCTTAGTCACACGATTAAGAGCTTGGGAGTTTTGCTAGATAGGTATTGTCTGTCATAGTTTGTTTAGATTTTAAGATAGGTCATCAAAGGGCTTTTAATCAAAACACTGTACCCAAGCAGAATGTTTTCCACTGAGTGGCAGGTACAGTCCAGAAAACTAGTTTATGAAAAGAAGTGGCGGATAATTTTTCCAAAGAAACATTCTTCTTCAGAGGCACACATTTAAAAACTTAGCAATAAAAAAAGCAGCAAGAAAACAGAAACAAAAACAAGAGACAGACTACAATACATCAGAAGCCATGAGCAGCCTCACAACTACCTCCTTACGCACATACTTGTTTCCTCTGAAACTACCTTTGGCTTTGTCACAGAAGACATTAATTTTTTTATTCCCAGCTTAAAATAATTGTCCCGCATTTAGTCCTTGCTTTCAACATAATACTTGAAATGATGCTACATTAACATGCTCTCTATTATCACCTGACGGCTGCTCCCCTCAGGCTCCCTGAAACTGAATAAAATAGGCAATGGATGCTTCAGATGGGAAGTCTATTGCTTCGGTATCACAATTAAACTCCTACCTTTGTTCTAAGAAGCTGAGATTTACTCTGAAACATGTTACTATTCATATCATTTTCTCTGCAATTGGTTTCAGCCCCCGCTGTATCCATAATGCTGCTTCCACAAGTCTGTGTATTATAACCACTGTCCACCTGAAATCAAGAAGCAGGGCTTTAAAAATGTAAATCATTTGATATGATTCGCATTTAGCAGAACTTAATCCAACAAACCAAATACCATCAGTTAATAACAAAAGCAAACAGTAAACAGGTCTGTCAGAATTAGTTTGGGTTAAGTTAAATGTATTATGATATGTAGTAACATATAAATAATTTATAATTGCTATGCTAACTCCACTGAGAAAAAGGGGACGGGGGGAAAGAATAAAAGTCATTCTACCACCTGCATGCCACATCCAATAAGACAAAATAGGGAATTACTTCCAGAATAGTATACATATTAAAAGTTAGTATGGCAAGCTCTGTTTTACAGAGAAGAAATAAAAGGATTTTACCTGAATACTACTGTTGTCACAAGGAATTGCGCTGCTTTCTGCAAGAGGTGACATGCACATGCGAGAGCTCTCTATACTAAAAGTAATCCCCGTCATAAAGCTGGTCATCGGTGCATTGCTATTGCCAATTGTTTCTTTTATCCAAGTGTTTTCCTCTGACACTTCAGCTGCATCAGCCATATCTACAGTATTGTTTTCTTTTGAGCCTTCTATATCCCGAAACGATGACAACCTTTGATGACAAGCTTCCGAGTGATCTGGTGCAATAGACACAGTTGCTACCACGAGACGGGTGCCACGTGCGAAAGAGTCACCGTCTTGCTGGCATAAGTTTATTCTGTTATCCATTTCTGGGAACCGAGCTTCTGCTGGAGAAACATTCTCCTTGTCTTCCTCATCCTCACCATGATTCTCAACTGCAATCGGTATTCTAATGACAGAAGTCTGATACTGGGCAGCTCCTCTACATGCTCCAAGCCTCATAGGAGAACAATTTTTAATCGGAGAACAACCATCTATATAAGGACTTCTTGTGCTTGGGGGTGTCATTCTGTTTGAGGAAGAAGGAATATCTGGAGAGCGAAATGTAAATTTTCTTTGGTCTGTGAAAAACAAAAGTTATTCTGTCAGATATCAGGTGGAATTAAAGTCATCATCCTCAAAGCCCTACAGTCCTTTGAACAGTATTTCACTGACCACTGTCCACAGCTCCAAAGGCCTTCTTAAAAAAACAAACCAAAAAAAACCCCCAAAACCAAAAAAAACAAACCACCAGCACATGTAAACTATCATGGTAAAGGCAAGATTTTATCCCATTTTTACCACCAAACATGTTTCCTATGACAAGGTTTGCTGTATTGAAGGCCTTGCATTTTCAAGTGTCAATAATACAGTGTTTAAAGGAAAATGTGCAAAGGCTGGTTCTGTGGCTTTTTTTCGAAGAAGCATCAATACAAATATTCTATATTTTAAAAAATTTGGTGCAGAAATAAAGTTCTCAGGAAAACCAAATAAGTGAAAAAACATTTATACCATCTCCACATATATTGATGTTGAAATACCAGAAAGTTCATGAGATCAAAACCTTGTATAAACATGGCATTAAGTCTCACCAGGTAATGGACGAAACATGAAGTACTGACATTTTCCAGAGCAACGAGGGCACAAAATGTTCCTGATATCTTTACTAGCCAGCTGCATATCAAATAATCTTCACAATCACATTTGAAAACTCAAGCTGAACGTTCTTTGTCCAATTAAAATGCTTCAGGTTGGGCCCAATCAGAATTGTGACCTGACTTAGTTTAGACATATTGCTTTAAAAACCCTCCTCACCTAGATTATTGTCTTTTTTTTTTCCATTCCTATAAGGTCTCAATTGCTTCTTCTAAAATATTTTCCTTAGTTACTCTTTTGCAAGGAAATACACCTCACTGTTTCACATCATTAAGATATTTCACTGCTAAACATTAAATGTGTCATATAGAAGGAGACTGCTGCTCTGCCAAGCACGCTAACTCATCTCCAAACAGAAACAAGTTCTAGTAAAAATGCAGCAGATTTTATGATGAAAATACATAAATCAAGAAAGAATGATACATATACAATTAAACCATACCTGACAGTGGTGTCTTCCTTATGTGAAAAGCGATCGGTGAAAAAGTAGGAGAACCATTATGTGCAGGAGACCCTTCTGCAAAGGTAGGACTGGTTATACTTCCCAGACTGTAAGCCCTTGCTCCTCCCTGAATTGGACTTGAAGAAAACTGACCCTTCAGTTAAAAAAAAAAAAAGCAGCGTATTTTAATAATGTAAACTTCGACTAATATGTATATATAAAAAGTGCTGAAACTAAAAAGCTTAATATGGCAGCACTGAGGAAAACTAATCCTGTACAATGACAATCTCTATCATTAGTTTGGCTTAAATATTCCAGTTGCAGCTCTTCACTTGGACTTTATACCTCCATGTAGGAAACGAGCAACGGACTCAAATTGTCACATAATACCAACTAAGCCTATAATATCCGTTATATTTAAGAACTATGAGAAGCCTAAACAAAGAATTAACAATATCTCTGTATATAGTCAAGTATTTAATTTCAATTTCTCACTCATACCAACACAGATGAAAGCCAGCCACTATTTGTGTTTTAATACAATCCATATTATCTGAATTATTTAACTCAGCAGGAGACACAACACTTTTCCTTAAGAAAAGAGAATGCTTAAGAGTATGGTGCAAAAAGAAAAGTCACTTCCAGCCATATAATTATGTTGTAGGAATTCTTTACTAGGTTACCATAGTGAAGACTATTTTTTTTTTTTTTGAAGCCACCCTCTTGCTGGGGTAGTTCTATTTCCCCACACACTTCAGCTGTCAAACAGACATAACCATACCACCTAACCCAGTTAAGCTATGCTATGTCTACCTGGGAATAAGATTCAACTTGCTTAATTTAAAAAAAAGACATCTTCTATGTTCTAATAAATGTCTATTCATCCGAAATCTCTATTCAAAGGAAAAGAAAGAAGCATATTTAGCACTGCATTCAAAAACCCACAAGTAATTTCTTCTACCATAAATGAATTTATCACCTAAAAGGGAAATAATTGTATCACCTTTTCATATCAACTAGTATTTTAGACAGCAGTTCATGCATTTAAACAGGCTGCTTTCTTGTATACACGTTATGAAAAAACCATGGTTTCAACATGCTTTCAGCAAGTCTTGTATAGGTATCAATTCCTACTTCTTTTAATAACATAAAATGAAAGCATAATTCCTTCTGTACAAAAGAATAGCAGCAAAACCTAATAATTTGATGTAATAAAAAGTCAGTAATATGTTCCTTTATTCCTTCAAGACTTTTTTTGGGTTGTTTTTTTTTTTTTTAATTTGGAATTTGAAAAAAAACCCAAACCAACCCTTTGGTCTAACACCTACTCTCTCATAAAGCAGTTGTAGCTTATTAAAAACATGGTTGTTCATCTTGGGAAGTCAGTTAGAACACAGAATTGGTACAGCCTGCTCTAAGAACTACTCTTGTGTCAGGTGAAGTCACATCCCATCCAGCCCCCAAAACAGGCTACTCACTGAACTGGATGTCTCCAGGGGGCTTCTGCACCGGACTGGAGATATGTCAATTGAACAAAGCACTCCAAGTGCGCTCCCGCTACTGCATGGGCTATGCAGGGAAGGGGACAAACATTCAGATACGCTCCCATTTTCTTCTAAAAACAACTTTCTTCTGAGTGATGAAGAGCTCAGATTTTCCTGAGACTGATCTGCAAATTCATCCGTTCTAAAATATTCACCTAGAAATGCGGGGGAGAAGCAATTTCCAATAAGAATGCAAGAAAATTAAGTATCTTCCACTACAGAGACATACATAACTAAATTAAACCATTTAATCCAATTTATCAAACCAGCAAGTAACTGATATATTTTAGGCACCTATCCCAAAGGATCATTTGTTATCATTACAAGAAGTCCACTCTGTCTACTAAGGTTCCACTTGTGCCTATCATCCTTTAATACTAAAGTCTGCATTTTACAAAAAAACATTGGCTAGCATCTGCTTACTGGCCTTTTCCCCAAATTGCATTATTCTTCACATCTGAGTTGTGAAAAAAGGGGTTACTGTACTACCCAAGCAAAACTAGACCCGTTTTCAGGTCTCCCATATGCTTTGGATGGTCACCATGATAAATCCAAAGGCAAACCGCACTAAATTCTAAGTCAAATCATACAGATGTTAACTAAGACCCATTAAAATACGCTGAGATTATTTCAGGTTTTTGCTCTTGCTCTATTCTATTTGGATATTCCTTGTAGAAGAAATTTTTCATGAATATACAAACTACGCATTGATAGAAGCATTCGTTAAGATGAAACAAGAAAGCAATACATACGGTTCTATTTTTCTGTTTTAATTTTGATGGCCCACAATCAGGGTTGTGAACCTCCCTACTGGGATAGGAGCATGCAGCTAAAAACCTCTGGGCCAGCTGTAGCCACTGTTCCCACATACGAGCTGTAACAGCAGCCCTTTCCAGCCTCCCTGCCTGTGAAGCTGGCAGCAATTGCTTGATAGAGCAGTTACAATCAGTTAATTTGCCTCTTGCTGTCATGATTCAGCTGTCACGGCTTTTTTGCCACCACACAAGTTCTAGTCACCACCATGGCTTCAGTTAAATTAAAGGCACAGAATTGTAGCTTAGCTTTGCTCAAGGCAAGGTGGGGCTATGAGACACATGGCCAGCAATTTGTAGAGACAAACAGCTCTGCTAAGTTAAAATAACTGCTCTGTTTGCAGGAGGCATAGGGCAGTCTTCTGCTTACTACCTCTTAGGCATTCAGAGCAGTGGATTTAATTCCAACTGTCCTCCATATCCCTCCTCTTTTATCTTTATCTCTACATTCAAATCATGTATTTAAGTCAGATGGCCCACCGAACACGCAATAACTGTCTATTCAATATTTCATAGAACAAAAACCAGTAAACAACACAAACAAACAAGTTTTCTATTTAAACATTCATAATGAAATTTAGATATTACATGACATACCTAGTATTTTCTCCAAATTAAAATCCACTGGCAAAGACAGTACTGTCTGACAAGCAGCTGCAATGAATAAAACCAACAAAATTAGCCCACAGTGACCTTTTACTAAAACTACAGAAACAAAAATTCACTTTCAAATTGCACTGCAGTTGAACTATTTAAGTTACAGTTGCAATAGGAAAAGTGTTAATTAAAGCCAGGATTCTGATTTGACAACATTATATGCAGCACACTCAGGCCTAGAGATAAAAAAAACAAGGATTGTAACACAAAAGCCTTTAGAGAGGTGTTCTTAACTGAGGAGAAAGGTCTCTGAAGAAAGGAAAGATTCAAAAGGAAGTGGGAGACAGACTATCAAAACATCATGGGGGAAAACACTGCCTATTTATTTAAAAAGAAGCAGTTTAAAAGATGTCTTAAGATTTCTGCTATTTATTTGGCAGAGGAAATTATCAAGATCATTTAACCCAAAACAATCCAACACATTAAAAATTTCTTGAAACCATAATTTACCTGTAAACCTGAGGCTGACATTGACTTTTTAATTCAGAAAAAGTGCATATACTGAATTGGAAAAAGTGCACTCTGCAGTCTACAGAGAACTTCAGTTTTTACTTCAGAAAAATATATGAAACAGTATAATAGAATTACATTACTATGAGAAACGAATAGTAAAATAGTACCATACAGTTCAAGAAAAATATTTTCTACAGTAATATTAACAAAACATTCATTCCCCTTTGAAATTAAATAGCCACTTAAAAATGGGTTCTTTTGCTTCAGAGAAAGCCTGTAATTTCAGACATTGTCTTTTACCCACCATTGCTTTTCCCAGGCTGCAAAGTTAGCTGTCTTCCAATTGGAGAAATGTTATTTAGATCTATGGCTGTAAAACAGATAAGAACTTGAATTTAAGCATGCATTGCATATAGAGTTTTGAAACCTAGCAGCAGTAAGTTAGACTATTTATTACAACTTAACAAAATTTCTGCATCAAAGTTGGAAAGAGATTAGAAAGGAGTCCTAAAGAAAGGTTATCATTACAGCTGGTTAAGAGAATTTTAACACCTTTCTATTCAAAAAAAGTTAAGTGAAGTAGGATCAACTTTGCCCAAATCTTTGTCTCCTGTAGCCTCCTGTACATTACAGAGATTTAAAACAAACTCAGTTTATGCTGAGCAAAACAGGCTGTGTTCAAGTAAAACACATCTCCAGAAAATCATGCAGTCTGGACTTGAAGACAAAGGTGGAGAATCTACCACCTCACCCTTTTTATACAGCCAAGGAACGCATTACACCATTTGCTTTCACCACTCACTTTCCCAGGTCTAGGATTGTGGTTTATATTATCTACTGAAGAAGTGGGAAACCTTACAATTGACAATTAAAAATATACGGTCTACAAACTGCATCTCCTTGACAAAAAAATTTACGTTTGGCCTATTCCAAATCTTGCAAAAATTCCCAAACACTTATTTAAGAATTTTCTACCAAACAACACTGAATGCAAACATTACTTTCTAGCTGACATTTCTGCTGCTTGTAATCAATTTACTATGTATCCTGTTGGTTATACGTAAACTTTAATAACAACAGCATTGATAATAAAATCTAGTAATAGAGCAAACAAAATAAACTTAGAAAACCCACAACCCTATGTTCAGGGACAGTGAGCTAGCAGGACACTAAAAGGACAACATGAATTTACGGAGCAAGTAAGGGTAGAAAAATATAGAACTCAGTTTCTTATATACTTATATTGGAAGGAAAGTAGTCAGAGTAAGTCAGACGTGCGGGTATCAGAAGAAAAGAGTGAAGTAGAAGACTTGGCTATTACCATTATTAACACAGCAAAGCTGTGTGTGTAGATTCAACTGGTTGAAGACAGGTTATGAAAGGAAAAAAATTTAAGAACAAGAACCAACAGTAACAAAAAAGAAAATATAAGGGAAGATACTGGATTAATAAACTAGTTTTAAACAAAGAAAGCACTCAGAGAAAACAGCTAAAAAAAAAATAGTCTATCAGTTGTGCCATCTTGTATCATTGGCTCTTAAAATTTAAATTGAGGTTAAAAAGAATTATGCTTAATAATTTCTCCAAAAGCTAGATAATTTTGGATGGAGACACAAAAGCAACTTACATTTAGTTGAATTAAACTGAGAAACTTGTTTGCCTTCATGCTCAGTCCAAGGAGAAGGAACTATGAGTCTTTTTGTGAAAAACTGGAGTAGAATAGAAACAAACCATCTTAGCACCTTTAAAAACTGGAGACTCTCAACTTACATTTAGATTACTACCCTGAACAAGAAAAAAAAAAGTCCTGCTACTCACAGATCTATATTTTAAGAATTTTAACTCTTCATTCCCCAAAACATATAAAGATAGCTAGCCCTTGTACCTAAAATATATTTCATTATTTCAGGCCCAGAGATGGTAAAGAAAAAACAATTTGGTTTGAAGAAGACCTCATGTTCTTTATGGCACATGCCACCTCAGATCTTCCAAGTCTGCAGAGTGAAGATTGCAGAAATCTTTCATTTAACACTAATTACTCATTTAAAAATCTGAATTGTTTCTGCCACACTTACTGCACGCTAGTTTAACATTATTCTTTTCAAATTTTCAGCGTGTTAAATTGTTGTATTTTGACAACTGAGCTATTTTGCACAAGTGCTAAAGAGACTCTGCAGGAATAGTAAAAGAAGTGAACCACCAAGGCTTTTTGGCAATATTATTAGTGTATTTGGCTAAACCAGTTGGTAGTGAAACATTTATGAGTACTGCTACTTCAATCTTTTTCTTTGAACCAGAAACTGTATCTACTGTCACAGTTGCACTCTAAAACACGCTGATGCTGAGGAGATTAACACCATTACATAGCTTCAAGAAATACGTAGCAAACCCTATTCTCACAATAAAAGCAAGACTCAAAGCAAATGAAAACAACTCAGCTTGAAACACCCAGCTATTAAAGGCATAATTTTTATCAGAGACGTGGTTTCAAGCTGTTCAGCTGCATAATCCATTAGCTTATGCCTCACAAAGAAGAAATATCCTTTTTAATGCAGATTTAGAACAACAGAGTATCCTCGCTGCAGGTCAACTACATAGCACCTTTATAGAATCATAAAACATTTTTTCTTTATAGAGACAGAAATTGATAGCAGCATGATACTACATAGAGGCCAGTAACACTAAGGAAGACTTGTCTATCAGAGCCTTATTTTATTTTTTTAATTGAAATAACATTGCAGATTTCTATAGTGAAGATCTGAAACACTTGACTTTTCCTTCTCTGCTAGACAAATGAACAGTAAAAAATAAAATTAAAAGTGGAAGAATTACAAGCTACCAGAAGACAGTCTTGCCTTCAACTAAGCAAACTTTGGAAGAAATAAAAAAAAAATCACTGAGGTTCTGCTATTTTTTTAAAAACACAATGAAACAAACTAAGCTATCTAACACAAAGTTACTCTAAAACCCAAAATAATCCATTATTCTTTTTAACCTTAAATTAAGTATTTATAAGAGTTATCTTACAGCTACATTCCCACTAGCCAACCAACATGAAAGAAACAAATGCTGGTTTGACCTACAGTATGTGAAAAAAGATGGGAAGAAAAATGCCATGTGGATTCCAACTACAACTGCAAGGGATAAGGACACAAAATTACTTTCTTACTGACCAATAAAATATAATAGGCTTCTGGGTTTTGAAATCCTGTAATAGATGCGCATCTTTTTTGTAGGTATGTAGCTAAAACAAATCAATACTTGATAGCATTGAAAGTTTTATTACCTCCTCTATGGCTTTTTGCCTTCTGTCTTCTGTCTCCTTATCAATTCTAAGTAAGAAATGAAAAACAACTCAATTATCAAAACCATCACATAATTGAAAAAAAAAAAAAAGTCCAACCATGTAATCTTTTACAGATGCTTAAGAGAAACATTATAAATGAAATTGCACTAGGCCCTAAATCTTACAATGTTTTTACTGTTATGTGCAATAATCTCATACTATAGATAAAGAAATATAAAATGCACTTCTCAGTTATTTCAGTTAATCTGAAAAAGATCTGTACTGTTTATAAGTACATATTTGCAAATCTTCTACTTACTCCTTGTATCAGCAAGTATTTTTATCTGGATGAAAACTCAATCATAACTGATCTTCCAAAATAATCCATTTACTTATGTTGAACTTGTCATATGAATAGATTTTACTATTAAAGTTGCCACGAGATTAGGTTTACAAAGAATCTCACTACAAAATCAAGCAAAATAAAAAACTGAGCTGTAAGGAACAAAAGGGCAACAGAAGATACTCATAAAAATGTTTGTATACTCAAATGCCTGACACAGCCCACTTTCCCAGGACAGAGTTCCCCCTATCAAATAGCTGGTCTGCCATATTTTCTTCAGTACAGGATGCAATATCATATTTCAGTTTGAATCAATTAACGCATTCCTTTATGCAGCTTTTAACCTAGTTTAATAAAAAATAATTGTAGTTACTTCAGCCATCTTCAAATGATGTGTGAGACTCTACATTTATACTTCAAGTCTCACTTTCAGTTACTATGTCATTTATAAGCTTCCAAATTTTTTACAATGAATATTCATTCTTAGCTGAATCACATAATACTTTCATACACACTTAGTGTACCTGAATTACCCTTGAATAATTTTAAAAATCAGTCAGATAACAGAAATAATTAGCTACGCAAACACATGTAGATGTACCTAATGCACACATAAACTTTCCCTCTCAGCCTTCTTTCGTTAATGCTAATCAGACTTTGAATAGATCTGCAATACTTGGACATGCCATCTTCCACTACATTTGTCTAGATGACGCTAAAGTGACAGTTCTATGAAGACACTTGCACAAATTTCAGTTATTGTACCAAAAAAATAAGCATACAATCATTTTATATTTATGCATAGTGGATCATATACCTCTTGGTATATGAGGCTCATATACCAAGTAGGTTCAGTCAGTCACTAAGAACAATAGGTCTAATTCACAGTACCTTTTACAATG
>JAOXNO010000001.1:167639078-167655582 GCA_028565335.1 Limnodromus scolopaceus
ATATGAGGCTCATATACCAAGTAGGTTCAGTCAGTCACTAAGAACAATAGGTCTAATTCACAGTACCTTTTACAATGAGGGTAGTGAAATACTGGCACAGGTTGCCTAGAGAGTCTGTAGATGTGGCATCCCTGGAAACATTCAGGACCAGGTTGGACGGGGCTCTGAGTGACCTGATCTACTTGAAGATGTCCCTGCTCATTGCAAGGTGGTTTTGGACTAGATGACCTTTCAAGGTCCCTTCCAACCCAAACCATTCTATGAATAGTTAGATGACTCTTGCCCTAAACAGCCCTCTATCTGTTCATTTCAGTAACAGGACTTGAAAGTCCTATAGGCATAACCAGGATGGAGGATTGTTTTATTATTCTGTTACTGTGGTGCTTCATGCCATGAGGTGCAAGTTCATGTCTGAGAAACATATAGGAGTGTCTACAGGATTCACCATTGTGGCCTTTCCTTGACTACCTTCACTTAGCATGTTGTTCTGTACTATCAGCGTGTAAGACTATCCCTCAAGATGACATGTGAATATCAAGCCTGTTTTACTTACTCATTTGTTTTGCCCATAAAAGTTATTTTCAGCGAAAGGAAAAAGTTGAGATCGCAATCCCCACATTATTTCAAGTAACTAGCCATCCGTCTCTCCTCAAAGATGGCAAGCTTATTGTCTTCCCTCCTTCACATTCAGACAAATCTATACCTTTCAAAAAGGGTACTGGCTTACCTAGTTGGCTTTCCTAGCTCTACCCTTCTGCAGTTGTCCCAAAGACCAAAGAAGCCTGCACTTCATAGGTCTCAGTATGGAACACTCTGAGAAGATAAATTGTGTTGTGACAAGGAGCAGGAGGCAGCTTGGCAACAATCACCAGCAAGACATTTTCTTGCTTTCGTTGGCTGCTTTTACCTGGCTGTCTTCCAAACTGCAGTCAGAGTGGATCAGCAGTTCTTAACATTAAAAAAGAGCAACATAGAGGCAACCTCACCTAAATATTATATCTACATCGGGGACACGTAAAACTATACAGTAAAAGATTTGAATAAAAAGTCTTTAATGCTGTGTTGAAATGCCAACAAAGCAGAAGAACAGTGTTCCAGTATTCAAGCTAAGTTAAGTGCATAAAACCAGGTAAGTTACCTAGCATGACTCAAATACATTGCTTGGCGTCGAACGTCTTCCGAGTCAATTTCCACAGGATTTATTAGAGCCAGCTGATCAATAGACCATCTAAATTTTCCTGGTGTCTAAAAAAAAAAATGGATATCTTAATGCTTGCCAGTCTAAAAAGATACAAATAAAACCACAGAACAAATTTCAGTGGAACAATGCAATCATAACTTCCAAATATTTTCTGCCAAAGACAATCAAAAGAGTTTCTATTTACGTGATCTGCTTAAAAAAAATGAGTAAGTCAATCAGACTTCTTTATGCTGGTAGTGGTATTACATCCATTCACAAGATAAAGTGGAAGGTTATAGCTAATATTTACAAATTGAGGTGTCGATTTCTTCTCAATTTCTGAGGACAGATCTACCAAAGATACAGAACTTGGGATAAAATTTAATTGCTTCTAGATTGTGATAATCAAAATTGCAGTTCCATGAAAGCCCAGTGTCCATATCTAGCCCAACTTGTCCAAGTGATAGGGCAGCCTTCCTTTCACCTCACAGTTCCAAGAAGACTTAGGAGTTGCAACCCCACACACATCCCTCAAAGTCTCCCTCATAATGCCACGCACAGTTCACAACAAAACCCAATTCAGATCTAAAGCAACTTCACCCCTTTATTTAACAATTAATTACAAAATATTGTTCTAATATCTGTTAAAAAAATTATCTACCAAATGAATCTTTTTACTTTCATTAGCATCATCCCTGCTTATCAGATAATAATTCCAATTGCAAACCAGAGGCAAATTGCAACTAAAAAAACGTTACCTATAAACAAAATCATTACCTTGATTCTGTGAATATGCAAACAGTTCACAATAGAAGTGTAATTAAGTTTTACTTGCATCCAGCCTGCTTAGCATGTAAGTAGGAACTGAGTTTTTTCCACTTTAAGTGGGACAAGAGCACCACATCCAATAACTGTCCTTTATCTACTTTCAACTGGTTTGATCACAGAAGAGGTATATGCTAATCTACTGATACACCTAATAGTTAATGAAAAAAAGATATCAGGAAAGTAGGAAGTGACAATGTTAGTATTAAAGGCAGCATATTCCTGTAATCGGAAGAACCACCAAATGCCACCCAAACCCTATGCCTTAGTATATATACTAGGTACATTAAATAGAATACAAATGTTAATGCATTTCAAAATTTTACCACTACATCTGTATAGTTACACAACTGAAGACTAGATCTTACAGAGGAGGAGTTTGTTGATTTAAAGACTGAAGGACTAGAGACAATCTGTTCCTGAAGAGTATAATAATCACTGGGACTTTCAAAAGGATTCAGAATTGTGACTCGTCCTGGAGTTTCTGGTGTTATCTGCATTTTAGTTTCTTTTGTGTCAGCCATAGTACTAAGCTATACCTGGAAAAGAGAGAGGGAGAGAAAAAACGAAGGGAAAAAAAAAGGCAGTTATAATTTTGACATTTTAGGGTCATCCTGAAGGTTTTGGGAAAAAATGATCAATCTGTTTCAAGGAATGAGAAACGGAAGAGTAACAAAGCCAAAGTGAGCTTTGGCTTGGGCCTACTGACATACAAAGAGCTGATAAATAAGGCTGATATGAACAAAAACTAAAAAGAAATAGAATCTACAAATATGAAACAAGAAAGAACACTGAAAAGGAGACCTAAAACCAACAAAACACCAAACAAACAAAAAAGCAATGAAAAAACTCAACAAAAAAAAAAACCTAACAAAAACCTTACCAGAAAAAACACAAAACGGTGATGAAGCCAAAAATATTTCTGAAGGGCAGCTCACATATCAAACACTTGACACTCAAGGGCTTCAGAAATAGGCATTACTAGAGCATGGCACTGGGACCATCTCCCTGGGTGCCGCGGACAGAGGAAGAAACGGAAGGCCACAACGGCGAGAGGGGGCTACCAGTAAGCCTGCAGTTGCCCACACCAGCTAACCCCAGAAGCTTCTAGTTGCAGGCAGCTCCCTGCCTTCCCCGGGCGGCGGGAAGCAGCCGTGCCGGCCGCTGAGGAGACCCGCAGTGCTGCTCCTCCTCTACCCACGGGCCGAGGCCGGCACCAGCTCCCGAGGGGCTCCAAGAGACGCCACCGCTCCCTCCCGCAACAGAAGCCGGGGACAAAAGGCCGGCGGGCCTACTGCACCCCCCTCAGGCCGCATCCCAGCGGCTCCCTCACCTGAGACGGGAGCCCCAGAGAGATGCCCCAGCTCGGCCTGAGGCTCAGCCCCCCACTCTCCCACAGGAGCAGCCCCCTTCTCCCTCTTCCCCCCAAGACGGTATCACCGAGCCCCTCTCCCGACGCGAGGAGACCGAAACCAGCGCAGCAGCTACCTGCCACCGTTACCGGACCGCCACTGTCGGGGCGCCCGCTCATGCTCCCCTCAGATCACAACTCCCGCCTCCGCCGCGCCGGGTGGCTCTTTAACTAGCCCCGCCTTCGCCCGGGCTCTGCCCAATCACGATGCGCAACCTCCGCTGCCGGGCCAATGGCAGGCCTCCTCCTTCCCCCCCTCCCCACGCTCTCGAACGGGCCAATCGCTTAGGGGAGCGGCAGCACAAATTCGAAAGAAGGCCCGCCCCTTTTCTTTCCGGCCGTTGGGGCGAGTGACTTCCGTTTGGGGCGTCACGCGGGGCGGGAGTATTTGAACGACGTTAGTGTGAGGGGAGGGCATGGGGGGAGCTTGTTCCGCTTCCGGGTGGGAGGGGAGGGCGGCGCGGGGTCGCCATGGCGAGCAATGCTGCCAGCCTCAACGCGGTGCGGGAGACCATGGACGGTGGGTGGCGGTGATGCGGAGGGTGGGTGTGGTGTTGCTGCGTGCGGGGGGTGGCAAACGGGCCCTGCTGCCGCCGCGCCAGCGGCCCCTGGGCCGGCCTCTGGCCTCTCCGAGCGGGTCTTGCCCTCGCCCCTCTCCGCGGCTTGGGAGGCCGTGAGCTGGCTCTTAATTAACGCATCCTGTGAAGATTTGGGACTCTTTGTGAGGAAGTGTAGTGGCAGGACGAGGGGTAACGGTTCTGAATTGGAAGAGGGGAGATCTAGATTGGATATCGGGAAGAAATCCTTTCCTGTGAGGGTGGTGAGACACTGGAACAAGTTGCCCAGAGAAGTTGTGGATGCCCCATCCCTGGAAGTGTTTAAGGCCAGGCTGGATGGGGCTTTGAGCAACCTGCTCTAGTGGGAGGTGTCCCTGCCCATGGCAGGGGGGGTGGAACTCCATGTTCTTGAAGGTCCCCTCCAACTCTAACCATTCCATGATGATTACAAATTGCAGTTGCTTAAAGATTTAGCGCTATAGCACTTTCTTTTTACTTCATATTACATGTAAGGTCTGAAACACTTCAAATATCCATGTAGTGCTAGTATCTTTGGACCTCGTGTGATTCTTCCTGGCTTCCTAGTTAGCTCTTAAATATGTTGGCTGAATATGAGCCAGCAGTGTGCCCAGGTGGCTAAGAAGACCAACAGCATCCTGGCCTGTATCAGGAATAGTGTGGTGAGCAGGAGTAGGGAAGTGATTGTCCCCTTGTCCTCAGCCCTGGTCCCACCTCCAGTACTGTGTTCAGTTTTGGGTCCCTCACTACAAGAGAGACATTGAGGTGCTGGAGCATGTCCAGAGAACGACAACGAAGCTGGTGAGAGCTCTGGAGAACAAGTCTTATGAGCAGTGGTTGAGGGAACTGGAGGAAAGGGGGCTGAGGGGAGACCTTACCACTCTCTACAACTACCTGAAAGAAGGTATTATCGAGGTTGGGGGTCAGTCTCTTCTCCTAAGTAACAAGCAGTAGGACAAAAGGAAATGGTTTCAAATTGCGCCAGGGAAGGTTTAGATTGGATATTAGGAAAAATTTCTACACTGAAAGAGTTATCAAGCATTGGAACAGGCTGCTCAGGGAAGTGGTAGAATCACCACCCCTGGCATTATTTAAAAGATGAGGAGACATAGTGCTTAAGGACATGGTTTAGTTGTGTTTTTGTCAGTGTTAGGCTGATGGTTGGACTTGATCATCTGAAAGGTCTCCTGAAGCCTAGATGTTTCTGTGATTTAATTTCGAATGACATAATTTTTTTAATGTCTATAAATATATACGGTTGCTATTCTTTCTTGTTATTCAAAGTGGTTAATACAAGTTACCGTTACCTGGCCCTGTGCATCTTGGAAGTGCATAGAAGGGACAGGGAGGACAAACTCAGTGGTACTGTAACTGGCAGCACCTCAACTCATCTTAACCCCAATGTGTTATTCCTGTGGACAGCTCATGTCAGAAAACCAAAGTAAGTTACTGTAAAAAAAGAAACCACAGCGAAAAAGTTTTGAGAAGGGCTGGCAGTGTTACAGAATTAGAATAGTTTCCGATTAAAAAAAAAAATAATAATTATGCTCTTTTTTGGGGTAGGCAATGTGAGAAAAGTGGCACTGGGAGTAGTGGAAAATATTTCAGAGATTTATAAGCCATGAGAAATGTAAGCAGGGTGAGTAAAGACCAGCCTGACTCTGAGGATATGAATATATGAGAAATCAAAGCTGGCAGGTTCAGGAGGTGTTTCTGAGCAATGTGTAGTGTGATACTCTGGAATTCTATGGAATGGCTGTGCCAAAAACTGATATGGATTTCAGGTAGAGTGGAAAGCTGCCAGGAAATCCCCTGAGGGTTGTTAAATATGAAGACTTTCTCTGGAAATGCCTAAATGAGGGAATGGAGACTAGGGAGAGTGTTCAGGGGGCTATTGCTTTGGGTTTATTCTTTTCTCGCAATTTTCCCTTGTATTATAGTTACGGCTACTGTTACATAGGGATTCCTTGGCGAAGACCTTCATGAGTTGAACTAGTGTAAGAATTAGTGTTTCAGCCACTGATCTACCCACTCTGACCTGTTGCTGGAGGCAAGGCAGGACTAGTAGGATTATAATGGCTGCTCTGGTGGTTCAAGAGGATAGGAGCATTCTGTGTAGCTGCAGAGAGATTTGTTTGGGAAAGACAGTTATACTAAGTTCTTGTGACTGCACTTGATGCCTACCCTCTCTCCGTTTCTGCAGGAGTGTTCTGGATGGGAGGGATGATGTACAGAATTAAAGACAAAGTAAGGCTTTTGAGAACTAGGCTATGGAAAGCGTACTAGCCTTCAGATTTAGGAGCTGAGGCTTCTTGTGTAACAATGTGCATATTTTCTTTATGGTGGACATTCATAATTTAATCTCTTCCTGGAGTCAGGTGTTTTTACAAGAAAGCAATTTTCCATTAACTTAAAAATACAGTTGATCTTTAAAAATGTACTTAAAGAGTCTTAAAAATACCCTTGTGTTTGAACTTTTACTGCGCTCAATAAATAAATTCTTTTGGGCTCTTTCACTGTTCAAAATAGCATTAATCTTTTGAAATTTCCATTATAAGAAATTTATTTAAAATGCTTTGGTGAAGTAACTGAAAAAGTCAAGCACTACGATAGTTATGTCCATGTAATTAGGGTTTTTTTGATGAGGGCCCGTCATAATGAGTAGAAAAAATATTTGTAGGATAATTTTTTTAGACCTTTTGAAATAGAACTTGAAATCTGTGTTACATCTTAACTTACAGCATAAAAAATAAGCATCTAAGGGAAATAAATGGCTTGGTATTAAAAAAGTTATTCTTTAATATCTTTAGTAGCTTAGACGAGTAAAATTTTATTCTAGAATGTTAGATATAAGCATTTAGCAGCTTTTCTCTTCAGAATTGTTGTTAAGAGCTCAGAATTTTTTGTGGAGAAACTGCTACATTTCCCTGCCAAAGATGTTGCTTCAACACCTAAAACCCCACATTTTTCTATTAGAAACTAGTGACCACAACTCTTTCTGACACAGGAAATTGGAAGTTCTCTTTAATTAGATTTACTGTTCTGCCTTCAAGTACGTAACATGATTAGTAAATTTTATGATAAACTTTAAATGTTTAAAGAAAGTAAGAATTAATTATTTCTGGGACTTTGTCGGTCTTAGTTCTGTAGCTCTTCATGTTCAATGGCATTTTACTGCAAATGTGTCAATTTGTTGTTGCTTTAACTGGCTGTTGGAGATGCTTTCATGTGGGCAGGGTGCGCACATGTAATGCGTTCGGAACGGTTTGCTTTCCAGCCAGTGGGAACAGAAAGCCTTCTTGTGGAGAAGGAAAACCCCCTTGTGGCTTGTAGCTACGGCTTTGCTCTGACAAACTACTTTCAGGTCTTAAACTCGTGCTTATTCTTAATGCCAACGATGTGTGCGGGCTTCAAGAGTATTGTCGCACCTCGAGGTTCTTTTCCTAGCATCTGAGCTTTCTCTGTGACTTCAGTGGAATTGACTGGATACATTAGGCCTTTAATGTCTTGGCCTGGGTAAGCGTTGTCTCTAGGGTGTGCTGCAGTATGTCTCTGGTATACCAAAGCAGAATATTTTCATAGCTGTCAAGTGGACAGTAGTCACTTGCCATGCTGCTTTTACACGGTGAGAAAGACATTCACTTCCTTGTAGCTTGATGGAGGTTTGATTACAGAAACAGTGTGAATAACATCTGTACAAAATCAACCTGTGTTGCTAGGGGATTAGCCTCAGGATGGAGTTTACTGCAGCAATAAGAAATAAAATCTTAGTAAGTTGTTCTGTTACATATATAAGCTCTTTATGAGAAGAAGAAAAAAAAGAGGCGTTCCAGGGAAGTTTCAGAAGGGGAGAGAGAGAGAGAGAGAGAGAGAGTGATCTTTGTTTCTGCACAAAGCTGACTGGAATCTCCTTTTCCAAAAGGTTTCATACTGACATGTTGTGCTGCTCTTGATTCAGGTCATATAAAACTCATAGTATTGCTTATCCTTAAACCAGTGTTAATGTTGGATCTAAAGCCAGGTTTAGCTATGAAAGGAGGTGACTATAAAGCTCCTGACATTCTCTGTAAAAGCTTTAGGAATGTGCTTCTGGTCCATTTTAGTAAGACTTTGTCAGTATCTGGAGTTCAGAAGCACATTATTCTTATAGCTTACCTTTTACATAATTGGGAAGCATGTTAATTATTGAATTCTTCACTTTTTTTTTTTTTTTTCAAAACCCATTATCCAGTACTAAGTTCACTGAACCAGAAAAGCATGGTATTTATGTTAGAAGCTGTGGCTTGTAGCTTATGCTGGGAAGCTGAGCATGAATGCTGTTGTTGAGGTTCAGACTGCAGGAGCTTTCCACAACTGCAATGTTCACAGACTCTACAGTAGAAATTAAATGTTGATGAATAAAGTTTTTGATCATTGAAATTTCATAGTCTATAGAGACTAAAGTGCTTTCATTTTTTCTGTTGCAGTTCTGTTTGAGATTTCAAGAATATTAAACACTGGCTTGGATATGGAGACGTTGTCTATTTGTGTGCGGCTTTGTGAACAGGGGATAAATCCAGAAGCGTTATCATCTGTTATTAAAGAACTACGTAAGGCTACAGAAGCTCTGAAGGTAATGTTTTTTCTTTAAAAAGCATATACAATTTTTTTTAAGAGTCAGATCTGTGTTCAACTTGCTATACTTCCATTTGTAAATTGTATTTTAAGATACGACTCACTTTTAAATCGAAGAAATTGACTGTTCCATAAAAAAGACAGTGAATACAACTGAAGGTAACACGGAGCAAGAAATGGTAGGAATAAAGTGTTTTCAGAAATAATTAGATTAACTCTTTTGAAGGAAAAACAAAATCCACAGATTTTTATTCTGGGCATTTGTATCCACCATTTGCTCCCTTATCTGCATCATATCACAAATAGATTGCTACTTTCTCCTTTAACTGGCATCACCTTGTTTCTGCAAGCTCAGACCTGATAGTATGCAGCAGTACTTGTAAACAGGTACATGCAGCTTGTTAATGTAATCCTCACATACTGCTTTTACCACTCTCCCTAAAGACAAACAAGAGGGGATTTCATGGTGGGCATATATATAGAGAGCTTTTCATAATTTACCTGATTAGCTAGTAGAGAAGGCAACTATGGTTTAAAACAAATACTCACTTGCCTTTTGAAGGATTTTTATTCTTTACTGTCTACCTAAATAAAACTCAATGTTTTTTTTATACTCATGCATATTTTATGTTTGTGTACATGCTTAAATGTGTGCATACACATATATTTAACTGTGTATATAAGTAATTGAGGGCTGGTTTACTTTTTCCTTTGCTTTTACTGGTGTATCATTCCCATTGCGATCCCTTGCTAATTTTTCCCATAAGTGGCTTAAAATTTACCAATGTCAGTCTCCAACATCTGTACCTTGTTGTCTGGATTCAGTTATTCAGTAATAAAAATACTTGGTGATGACTGTGATCAAATAATTTTCAGTATGCTTATGCAGTTATGATTAGTGTCATTTTTCAAAGTATTGGTCAATATTTTATCTGTATGAGGGGGGTAATAATACTATAGACTGTATGAAGTAGTAAACCCCAAATGAAAAAAAAAAGATGCATTTGAGCAGTTCTTCAAAGCATTAGCTAAAATATATAGCATGCAAGCCGCTTAGATACAGGATATACAATTTAACACAAGCACAATGGCTATGTTAATAATGGCTTATGGCAGCTGACTACTAATTTTTTTCAAAATGGAAGTATTCCTTAGAGAGCAACACTACACATCATATAATTTTCATAAATAGCTTATTTCTAGACTTTTAAGTTCTTTAGGTAAATTAAAACAGTTACAAGAAAGGATTCAATTTAATCTATATGGTGTCTACTTCTAGCGACTTGCAATAAATGTTTTTTTTCTGTTTCTAGGCCGCTGAAAATATGACAGGCTGACATGGGAGACGACTTATGTGTGAGAAGAATGCCAAGTTAAAAGTTAACAGAGGCTTTAGAGATTGCCACTATTCAGAAAAAAAAGTGTGTGTGTGCAAAGGTTTCAGAGTATTTCTGCAATCTTCTGGAAAAGGATCATGTTTATAATAGCTTTGAAAGGTTTTAAAATAAGTTCACCAATAAGCTCATTACTTGTTATTTTTGTGAACTATGTGTGAATATAGTGCAATTTCTCTTCTTTGGCATCCAGTATTTTTTAAACTATATCAGATACTGCACACTTGCTGAACTTACTAGTGTGTAGCAACAAATATTGTTACAATGAGTATAGTTTGTTAATGCATCCTTTGGAAGTGCTAATATATCCTGGTTTTTATCTTTTGCGTTGATGAAAAACTACATGTACAACTTCAGTTTTGCATTGTGGACCAGATGTGAATGAAGGCCAGCCTGACTTTATTTTGAGTAAGGGTAGTGACTTGAGTCTCATTCTGGAAGTAAGAAATAAAGCACTTTTGGTAATGTAGGTAATGAATTGTCTTTTTGATTCAAATTGCTGGAAAAGGTGGTTTTTTAACTTGAATAACAAAGGAACTTCAGTTATCCATGCAAAAATGTATGTAAATTTAAATTCTAGATCACATGGAATACTTTACTTAATTCAGATGCTTCATTTTTTGCATTTATTCTGACTACTAGACCTAAAAATACTAAGGCTATGTGGTTTCTGCCTAGTCAAAGCATGTATGAGAAGCATCAGATTTGGTGGATGGGAATTAATGAGTATGAAACAGTCATTTGGTATAGGATTGTCTTATTCAGCACTAGGAATCTTCACTGATGCCAAAAAAAGTGTTTACCATATATACAGTAAACTGTTTATCATGTTACTTTCCAGTAAATATCCTTACATCCAGGAATTCTGCTTCATAAGAAAATGGTTTCTTGTGTGTTCTTCATCTGCTGCTGTTTAAGCTTTTTTATTTTTTTGTTAGCATGGTTTCAAGGTGTAATGCTAATGGGACCTAAAATAACCTCCAAAGTTAATAGGATGGAGCACATTTGGAAATGAACCTTAAGCCAAATGTTATATTTGTGCAGAGGAAAAAAAAGCTCTTCCTACTTTAAGAGTTTACATTGCATGTACTGTAGGTCATAGCTCTACAAAAAGTGATCAAGGAGGCTAAACACTTCATGTTGCTGGTAGAGAGAATAGAAAAATATTTATATTATACTGAATCACTTACCAGTATTTCCAGTTAGCTTGGCCAAAAAAACATTCCAGGAGGATGCTGTGAAAACTTCTGGATAACCAGAATAAATAACCAGTAAGCTGGGAGACTTCTTAGTGATATCATTTTGCTCACTCCTGAACCCTTAAAATCCTTTTGTAAATTGGTGTTGTAACTTCAGATTTATAACTTTTGAATACTGGATGTTATGTTTTTTGAAAACATTAAGATACCCCCAGTATGAAAAGATATCAACAATGACATTTATCCTAGGAAATCTGAAAATTCAGTAAAACATTATGAAAAGACCGGGTCAGATCAACTCAAATTAGCAATTAGCTCTTTTACTTAATTTTATCTAGACTCAGTGCTACATGTCAAAAATGAGAAAAGACTGGGGAGCACTCTTGCTGTTTTCAGGAGACACATTTAAATCTGAGTTTTATGTCCTTGAAATGCTTGCAAATGCAATATGAGGACAATTTGTATATAATTCTCGATTTGTCCAATAAGTTGCACCTAACATTTTACCATCAATAAACTTGCTGGGTTTATGCACTTAGACATTTGTCATACAGAGTTATAGAAGCAGGTCATGTTTTTGACATTCAAAAATCTGATTTGACGAATATAAAACTAAAAATGCGTATTTTCATTATTACATGGAACTGAATGGTAACATTCATTATACTTAATAGCTCATACTTACAAAATGAAGTGCAAACCTCATAAGGTTGTACATTTAGCATGTTTGGACTGAAAGCAGGGAAGAGATATTTCTTAAAACTGGCAGATCTGTGGTTACCTAGAAAATCTATATGCTTTTCCTCAGCATACTTGGCAAAATTTCTTTCAAAATAGTGGATTGAACACACGTGCTTAGGAATTGGTGTAACAGAACTCCTGATTTATTTTGATTTGGGGTATGATCCACAACAGATAAAAGAAATAGTTTTTCTTCCTCCTGGTAAGGAAAAAAAAAAGTATCCCTCTAGTAGGAAGTTACACACTGGAAATGTTTCTGTGCTGTAAAATAAAAATCTACCACTTTATTAGCATCCCCACTCCGTGAACACGGGTGCTCAAACCTGGCTTTGATTGCTGAGAAGCCTCAGCAGCATTTTTAACATACCATCTTCTGCTACCTTTACCTGTAAGAAGCCAAACAAACAGCACGTGCTTTTCCTCTCGGCTCCTTACTTACATGCTCTTGAAAAGATAAACATAGGAATAGCTTTACAGGTCCTGACCACAGGTTTTTCTAACACAATGGCCTCTTCTGTAGTCAAAAGCAGATGCCTGAGGAAGGATAAGAACAATGCAAGCACATTTGGTTCTTTTCCTTCTGTGTTCTCCCAGCTTTTAAGTGTCTTCTATTCCAGGCTTTCCTGAACATCATATGGTTTGTCTATTTAGTAATCCCCAATGCTGCTTTTTCCAGTACTTGTCCAGTTTCCCTTGGACTGTATACGCTTCCTGAATAACAACAGGTTTTATCAATCGATGCTTGTTGCATAAAGAATTGCCACTTCTTTTTTGTGTTAAACCTGATTTTTACTGGCTTAATTTAATGTTCCCTGTGTGGTAAACCTTCACCCATCCTGCTTGTGTCAGTCATGACTCTGCAGATGTATAACATACTCACCTTTAAATTTCCTCTTTTCTAAACTGAAATGTGTTAGCTAACATATTCCTTGGCTGCCTGAAGGCATAGAATAGCTTCTGTATTGTCCTTTGAAACTCTTCTGGGTCTCATTATTTTCTGGAACCAAAACTGCACGCAGCGTTAGCTGTGTAGTTAAGTGCTGGCCTGTTTGTTTGCTTTCTTGTTCTTTATTCCTTTCCTAGTAATTCCTAATACTTGATTTGGTTTTTTTTTTTAATTTGAACCGAGCACTTAGCTCTTTTTGTGGCATTATCTATCCTAACTACCGGCTCTCACTCTTGAGTGGTCATGATAAGCTCAGAGGCTGTTGTTTCTTATGCAAAACTATGGTTGTTTATCTCCACGTGTAGGATTTTTTATGTATCTATGCTGAATTGTGTCTGCCACTTTATTTCCCAATCAGTCTTACTTGTCTTTTCTGCAGTTCTACGGTTTACCGGTAGTTTTACTACCCTAACTTACTGCACTGACTTTATCATTGGCAAACTTTGTTGCTCTGTCCCTTTTTTTGAGGTTAATTATGAATATATCAAGCAGCACGTGGCCTGCCAAACACTGCAGTGCCAGTGGTGAGCTATGGCAGGAGCTGACTGTTTATTCCCATTCCTTTTGAGTGATTGTGAATAAAATGCAGTCCTGTCAACCACTTAGAGTTTCTCATTCTTACACTGAATACCTTTAGTGTCACACGTGGCATAGCTGTGAGAGCTTAAGTACAATCATGAATCCCGTCCTGCAGAGAGCATGGTGTTCTAAGTAACTTTCAGGTTCGCTGACAGTTCCAATTATGTAATTACATTTTAGAAATACAAACTTAAGCAAGAAAATAACTCTACAGGAGATTGTAGGGTACTAGAACAAAAAGACACATCATATCATCCTGAAGCCTCTATCTTAATATTGGAGTTTTTGTTTCTGAGGCAATTATGTTAAACAAGCAAATCCGTTAACAAAAAAATTTTAAAAATACCTGGATTATGATCAGGCCAAAACGCTTGACCGAATAGCTCTATATCCATGAGAAGTGCGTGTCTATTTCATAGAATGGTTCAGTTTGAAAGGGACCTTAAAGACTATCGAGTTCCAACCCCCCTGCCATGGGCAGGGACACCTCCCAGTAGAGCAGGTTGCTCACAGCCCCATCCAGCCTGGCCTTGAACGCTTCCAGGGATGGGGCATCTACAGCTTCTCTGGGTGACCTGTTCAAGTATTCGTCAGCTACTGTTCTCTCCCACCTGCTGGTCTCCAACTGTGAAAATACTGGTTCAATCCTAGGCTTGCTTTTTGAGTCAATCAACTAGTTCCTTCTGAGACAGACTTGAACGCAGTTGTGGGCATGCTTTACTCCAGCCGGCTGCACCAAGTTGGGTCCTTCCGTTCTTCACCAACACTTCTCACCTTGAAATACTCCCGTCTGCTTTTTCATGCTATAGGAAGCCCTCGTTATTCGAATATACTTTGAATTAAAAGAAGTACAGAAATTGACAATAACCTAAGAATCAGTGGTGACCCATGACAAAGTGCTCTGTAGCGTGGCTGTAGACAACCTCCTTTAAAGAGAGCTAACGCTGAACAGTGGCCTTTACATTACTGGGTGTGACCTGAGCTAGGGAGTTAGGCATGCTTTTAGTACTGGAGATTCAAATCTTTGAACCACAAGTAGTACTTTTAATTAAAGTTTAGAAAACAGAATTCCAAAGGATGAAGGGTGTGCCAAAGTAATTTCAAACTTTAAAAGAGCAAAGGTGATAACAGAGTTGAAGACTGGTCACCTAGCATCAGCCCTGGCAAAGAGTGAACCAGGTGAACTTAAGATTTTATCAGCAAAGAATGAAAGACAAAAAAAATGTACTGAATTCCATTTGAACATTGTTTGATGGAAGTGTTAGTGGGCTAATTTTTTTTTAATATTTATGGGTTTACATGTGAGATGTTGATGTAGTATACTTCAATTTATGCAGGACAATTTTCACTTAAAACACACCATTGGTATCGTTCAGTAAAAACACAAATGAACCCTGTTGTTACCTGTTCTGCTGTCTTGTTACCTTGGGAGTGAGATTTGGAAAACAGAAAAAAAAAAAACTTTAAAAATGTTAAAAAACAAAATCTCAGTTCTTGAAAAATGGTAAATTGAGAGGAATTTTTGAAGCATCATAAACAGCTACTTCACAGTGAGGGTTTTATGAAGTTGTAGGAAGAGTTCCTGTTAGATACAGAAAATAGGTTTATGACTTAGTAAAGTAAAACCATAGTGCTGTCTGATCACTGCTTCCAGGACCGATGTTTATACTTCGAGAAAGTTGTAGAGACACAATGATAATTCAAATGAAAGCCATAAAACTGTTTCGGGACCGGAGAACAAACCTGATGAGGTTGGAAAGAACTCAGGAACACGCAGGTTCTCAAAGAGAAGTTGGGAAGAGACACGATGGCCACGGGTACGCTCTTAAACAGAGCAGGAAGTCTCGTGGCTACATCTTTTTAAGCTGGGAGAAAGCATATGAGATCTAGTATCTGGTATTAGACAAATCATACCTTAAAAAAAAGGTGCAACTTCCCAGGAGTGAAGGTAAGTAAACTTCGACACAGCATACTAGGGAAGTGGCAAACTGGCTACTGCTTGATGTTGTTAAAATGGAATTAAGGCTACTTCTAAAAGACGTGGTTTGATCCAGTCTCTGGGGATGAGTCTACGGTACCTCTCTGCAGGGTGTCAGGGATGCTGGCTGTAGCAGTTCCTTCTGACTGCAGAGCCCATGAAGGGCAGCGTAAAACAGCTCTTAAGTAAAAGTAACGTGAAGAAAATTAGGAATATTTAAGATGAATATCAGCGATGTTTCTGTCAGTAAGATAAATGGAAGCCTGGTTTCTGAGACATTTAAATGTTACCTGATAAAAAACCCTAAACAACACAACTGTTAATTATCTGGACTGGCAATCTGGAATATATTGAGTCTGAGCACTTTTATTATCACTTTATAAATATTCCTATTTTCTCACCTCGGATTCTTACATGTAAGGAGAGACCAGCTCATGAAAATGGATCTCTAGAAGATCTCAAAGGTGTCATTATGTGAGCAAAGGGGGAGTTGAATGCTCGAATGTAACTTTCAGTGAAGGAGATGGAAAATGTGGGAGCAGAGGAGGTGGCGCTTGGTCCTGCTGTGGTTCCCCGAGGAAGCAGCCAGGAGAACCTGGAGAAGTGGGGCAGGAGACCGCAGGAGGGTCACGAGGCTGGGGGACATCCCAGCTTGGTCTTGATTATTTTATCTGTACACCAGATCCAAAATAGGTATGTTTTGAAGATAGTGACAACTCTTCCTATTTAATGGACAGGAGATGCAGGGAAGAGAGACGGGTCAATAGGTGGCCATGTTGCCTCACTCTCATGTTGCCATAGGTTCAGTCCCTTTAACAACACACTTTTTTTTAATCAAGTGGGACCATTTATTAACGACTCTCAGCAATGCTGAAGCTGTGCTAGGGTACTGCACAGGCCAGGTGCTCCCTGAAGGCAGCAAGGGCCCCCCAAGGTCCATCAGGGCAGGACCTGGCAGCCCACCCTGTCCCACCACCCCAGCCAGGGAGCCATAGCCAGGCCCAGTGAAGGTAGCTGGGGTCAGATTCAGGCCTGGCCTGGCCATGCTAAAACATTTTGGAC
>JAOXNO010000001.1:167655682-167674554 GCA_028565335.1 Limnodromus scolopaceus
GGAGCCATAGCCAGGCCCAGTGAAGGTAGCTGGGGTCAGATTCAGGCCTGGCCTGGCCATGCTAAAACATTTTGGACCATTCCGGTGGGTTTTTTTGCCTTGAAGCTGGCAGTGGTAAGACAATGAGGCTACTGACCCCTTCTGCCATCGCTGCCCAATGGCGCAGCTTGTGACGACGCTTCTTGAAGGACCCAAGTCGTCACCTCTATCACTCCATCCCATCTCGTCAGCTCTATTGCTCCATCCCGTTTCCCCAAGCTCCCAGGAAAGCTCCTCGTGACATTTCTTCTTGCCCTCACCCTCTGATTTTGTTCCCAAGCCGGTTTATAGGGGCAGATGATTGTCAAAAGGATGAATTACAATTTTGGGAAGGGGCAGCTAATCAAGGACAGGGAAATAGCCTCATTCCTGTGACCATGGAACTTGTGTTGAACTCAAAGAGTATGGTGAGCAGCAGGTGATTATCTGCTATTTGTGATTTACAGCTGTGAAAAATCCCAGGATGTACCTTACACGTAAAGGTCAAGACTTTATGAGATATAAATGTTGCAAAAACAATTTAAGGAAGAATATTAATCACTTGCAAATACAGTATTCTGGCATACATAGGATTTAATGAGGGATTTAAAGGAGAATCATACACTGGTACCACACATTTTGAAGTAAAAATGCAAACGAAAATATCTGGACAAACATTTCCATGGACATGTGAAAAGAAGCCTCGCTATTCTCTTAGGGAAAATGCAGGATGCAGTCTGAATTGTGCAGGATATTGTATATACAGGGATACAGGCTGAAGTAAAAGTCGGGTTCTTTTCAGACCAAGAGCTTCTCTAAAAGAAGCTTTTCAGACCAAGAGCTAAAAGAGCATTCAAAAATGAATGTTTTTTTTTAGCTTCCCTGTTCAGGTGAAACTAGTCTTGGGCATCGGGACAACTGGGAAACGTACATGCACAGCTATTTCTTCCTCCATGCTGTGGCAGAAAAACGTCTGTGGCACGTACGCAGGCTGATAATCTGACCTGTATTTTTAGCATGGTATCTCGGGCTATGCATGTCCCTGCTAAGAACGACATCAGTAATAAAGCTGCCAGTCTTGGTCAGTCAGTGGCTGGCTGCTCTGGTTACACGACTTTGCAGCAGCCCTTCCATTTTTAGACGTGTTGAGCCAGATTCAGCATTGGCTTGCACCCTGTGAAGTTTTACGGAAGTTAGTGAAGTAACAGTACAGGACATGAACCAACGGTGGATGTGGACTTTGTTCATCTTAACTGTGACCGAATGGACAACATAAAGACATGATTTTGTTAGGGCAGATGTCCTTTAACTTTCCCATGGGAGGGCACTCTAGTGAAAAGAAGTTTTTTTCCTTCATCAAAATATTAAAACCCAGCAAAAATCAAAATTAAAAAAAAAGAAAATAATTTTGCAAAAGCTTCAAATGTTTTCATTCAGTATAGTGTTTGTTGTTTGTCATTCTACCTCTTGTGCTCCCATTTTTCTTCTGTGAGCTGGGTTTTGTGCCAACATCTGCCACAATTCACCATTTTCCTCTCTCCTCTCCCCTCAGTTTTAATTCTCTCATTAGAGGGGATCAGGCTTCAATGTTTCCCAATTTTCAGCAGTCATTTCTACAGCAATTCTCCACGATAAGCAGGGACTATTCAATAAAGAGTTTTCTCGGCGACCCATTTTTCTCCTGGAAACAGGTTTGATAGAATTATTTCAGTTGGTCCTAATATGTGCACAACCATCGGAGAGACTGGAGTCACACAATACTCTGCATGGCCACACATGCTCCGTGTCCTGGTGCACAAACTTCTGTATTTATGTATCCCTAAAATATCTTTAGAGTGCTATATTGTACAGCGTAAGTATCCAATGCATTGGCATATGTATGCCAATCTGTCTGTAGAGATATCACGTAAATATCAGGCCTATCCTCCATTCTTCTAAAATACACCTTTTATTTGGTTTTTTACTATTGCTGTCCTGTGCTGTGTCAAATACTAGCTATCCGAGTCACATTTGGCTCCTGTTTATAGGTTTAGGTTTGGCAAAAAAAATCCCTAGGAAATAATATCAGGCAGAAGGAAAAACACAGTGTTGCTCTGTTTTCAACATATTCATCTTTTTGTATCCCAGCTTCTGTGATAATCAGCTGACACAACCTGAGTTGTGTTACAGACCTTTGAATCCACAAAGGGGACTGTTTTGTCTTTGCAGCAATTAAAGTTTGTCGGTTAAGAATTTTGTGAGGAGAGTACCCGTATCCTTCACGCTTTTCATGCTTACTTCTGTAATTATTTCTTTTTAAGAACTTCCAATATTTGTAAAGCATAAAGCAAGAGGATAAATATAAATATAACTGAAAACTGTTGCATATTCCACTAGATGGCAGACAAACACTTGCAACCACTGCTGCAGCGTTGTAAAATAACCCTCTGTTAGTTTTGCATGGATTCTAATAAATAGTATTTTAGGATCAATTTCCAGTTTAATGAAGGATTGGTGCAATTTAACCTTTTGATTTATTTTTTAAAACATTTTAAAACTAGATGGAAGAATAAAAAAGCGTGCTATTGATTGCATGACTTTGGCTCACAAAAGAGAGAGCTAAAGTTTAAGCACTTAACATTTGGTATTTTATGCATTTAACTTTTACTCAAATGGGATGTACCAGTAGTAAAATAGCCACAACAGGGAGAGTTTTCAGCGTAGCAAATCTGTAGTGGTATCTTTTTCCTTTTATTCAGAGTAATAAAAGGTACACAGACTGTCTTAGAAACTGCACCGAAAGAAGTTCTGCAAACCTCTGTAGTTCATAGCCGGTTTAGCTTTTCCTTTTTGGTGTTTATGTACTTTTTGGCAGTTAGTCAGCCATCTACAATGTCTAAGACAAGAAGGCACAATCGAGATAAGGGCAACACATGGACTAACTCTAAAGTAGGAAGATTTGCCTCCCTGGTGAGGATATACCACTGGATGTACCAATGACATAGTAACATCACAGAAATAAATTAAATACTAAATAAGTAGCCACATTCATTAGGTGTGGTAGATTAGGTAAGAATTAAGACAACCCCTGCCATTTCCAGTAGTAAAAAGAGAAAGTAGAGGCAGGATGAATTCTTTCACCTGCCCGCTGGCCAGGAGCTCATTTCTGCCCACCAAATCTGTTTCTGGATCTGTTGCTTGCCTGTGGTCTCCAAAATGAGAGGGGAATGGAGGAAGGATGGAGATTTCCTGAAGTAGGATAATTAAGGGGGTGGGAAAGAAGTGCCATGTTAATCTTCAGCCTCTCACGGCAGATGATAATCTCTCAGGGACAAACTGTAGCTCCCATCATAATCAGATTAGGTTATCAAGGGTTAATTAGTGAAGAGAGAGCTGTCCCCATCCCCATCCCTGTCCTCTCCACAGTTCACCCACTAAGCTCTTCCCCAAATATTTAATAATATTGTGATTTTGTACTTCAGGCTGGTGGTATTTTAGTGAAAACCCCAGATGATTTCAAGTATCCTTAAACCTCTGTTTTTCTCTGCAGTAGGTGGAGAGAAGCAAGCTCTCGGTGGAGAGGGGCAAAGCAGAGCACTAAAGTTATTCTTCGTCTCTGAATTGCTCTCTAAAGGAAACCCTCTATTGACTCAAGAGGTAACCCAAGGAGACTAGTATCCTGAGGCTAAGATTAGTCTTTGCAAATATTCCCATTAGATCATCTACTCTGACTTCCTGTATTTCACAAGCCTTTGAATTTCACCCAACAGCCTCTCTATTGAGTTCAATAACTTGTGTTTAGATAAAGCATACCCAAAAAGACATTTATTCTTGAGTTGAAGACATTGATAGAGATAGTGTATCCACCGCTTCCTTTGTTGGTTTGTTCCATAGTTAATCATCTCCACTATTAAACTTTGTGTGTCTTATTTCTTGTTTTAATTTATCTGGCTTGAGCTCAATACACAGCTGCTTGTTACGCTTTTTCCTTCTTAACTAAAGAACCCTTTAGTCTGTGGGATTTTCTCCTGAGGGAGCTATTATAATCAAGTCACTACTCTGTCTTCTTTTTGATAAGCTGAAAGGATTTTCCTTTCTGTAAAGCATTTTTCTTCTTCTCTCCTGTGCTCGTTTCGGTCTTCTCTGCAGTCTGTGGGTTTGTTGCCTTCCCTTCTGTCTGATAGCAATCTCACCTCCACTGCGTGTGGAGATAGCATCGTTCTGCCCTGTCCGCTCTTTTGCTCCAGTATCACCCTCGCAGTTCCCTTTGAATTATGCTTTCTCAGCCGACCCTAAAGTCCATTCCGGAGTCACTGGTTTGCTGGTCCTCCGCTTTCTAAGTGTGCCCAGTCGTTTAGCTGTTCACGGGGCTGCATTCAGATGGATTACATTTGAATCGGCCCACCTTACTGAACAGCTCAAAATCCCTCTGTCTGTCTGTCTCGTCCTCACGTTGGCCACTCTGCCAGCCGTTCTGTAATACACCAATCATACCAGCAACAGTTTTTTCATTGGGTTCCAGGTTATCAAGGGCAAAGTGTCAGCTCAGCTACTGAACCTTGCAGCACCCTGCTAAAACCAGGATGGGTGCCCTCGCTTCTGTGTTGCATTGTAAATATCATGTATATATATAATATATATATATGTATTGCATTATATATCTATGTCCTGCCCTTATTTAAATCAAGTCGTCTCAACAACGTCTTTGCTTTTGGAAACTGAATTTTGGAAAATGTAGCCATTTCTGTATCCTGTGAAAGGAGTTGTTACTGAAATTATTTAGGCCATTAAAAAAAAAAAACAAACAAACCAACAACAAACCCCAAATGCTTTCAGGCTTTCTAAAGTCAAAACTCCCTACAAAAGTCCAAAAGTATGCAGTTGCAGATAGAGTGGTGACTTGATTATAAACCAAATTAATAATCCCATCAAAGAATGAAGTTTTATTTAACAAGACCTATTTTCTACAAAACCATGTTGACCATCGTTAATTACATTCATTCCTTTAATTTTGTATTAATTGAATCCCACATCAGCATATTAGCTTTTCCATTAATTTTCCCTGGGTTTTTTGTGATGCTTAGTGGCTTAAGTTACCTGGGTCACCACAGTTGCCCTTTCAAAAGAATGGTACAATATTAGTGCTAATTCAAGATTTATTTTATTTCTCCAGTTTTTTAAATATATAGCAATAGGCTAAAGATCTTTTGCTTAGGTTTTCCTTCATCCCACTATTTTCCTTAACTGTATGTAATTAGCTCTTTTGTATTTCCAAGTATGTGTATATTAACATATGATGTAACATTTTAATATTTTTATTTTCTATAATTTTGTGTACCTTACTCTTTTGTCCTCTGTATATAAATATAGGAAGTAATCAGAGCACTTCCCTGACTCCAGACCAACAATCAGTAGCCAAGATGAAAACTCATTTGTTTTTTACTGGTAAAAAATGAAAATTAAGACATTCCTAATTATTGTGGTTATCTTCTGTGCTACAAACTTTTAACTATTGAGAATGAATCCTGTTGTTAGTGCTGACTCTATGGAGGTCACCAGATGGCACTGTTGCAAGTGTCTTGTTGATTCTTTTGTCTGGGGGAGACTATATAAAAATAGGCCTTGAAAGATGTACTTAGTTGTTATTTGTTTATTTTTCCCTCACAGTAACATAGCCCAAACCTATCACAAGCTAAATGTTTTCTCACAGGCATTGTAGTCCAAAGGTTTTGGCTACGAGCAAGCTAAAGACTACAAACCTCACAAGAACCAGGCGGCCTAAGTGGTGGCCAGGACTATGACGTTCTTCAATTGTCCAAAATGTTTTTGGAAAGTAAGAGTCATTCTTTGGAGGGTTAGAAGTTTAAGCAGCTCCCACAGAGCCTAGCAACATTTAAAGCATCCTGAACTACAAAAATATGAGGGAAAACATTCTGTTATTTACTGTTTTGAGTCAGACAGAAAGGTAGGGACATTTATAATGTTTTGTTATCTAGACTGAAAAGAAAAAGGGGAAATGATGAAGTTATTTTAATGTAATGCAGCTTCTCATGAAGTTCTGAAAAAGTTCACAAGCCAATTTCTAATCTGGCACAGAGGAGCGTAGCAGGACAACAGAGACAGTGACAGTAAAAGCATGTGGCTGTGTAATGAAGCTCACACTGATTTATTTATCAAAGTGCTCATTGTTGTAAATTAATATAAGGCATAAAATTTGCAGGAATATATGGAATACAATTGCAACTATACATGCTACTTTGATGACGTTTGCATTGTCATGTGTTAGTAAAGCTGTGAATCTAGCTCCAGTTGTTTAGATCCTGTACACTTAAGCCTTATTTATTTATCTATTTGCTACTCGGTGCAAGAATTGTGCCTAGTTACGTACATGTGAAATATACCTGCTTAATCTTTATTTTGCAACATACATATTAGGAGTGTGGAGCTTAGTATTTGACACTTATTTAGCACCTGGTTAAACACCATTAAACTACTTGACACGGAATGTGCGATAATATTTTCTCAATTAAAATGCCTGTTGGCATTCAATAGAATAAGGATAATCAGTTTCATGGGAATGTCCCTATAAAACACTTTCCCAGGTGTAACCTATCCCAGCGAGGCAAAAAGAAATTAGATACATGTTTATCAAAATGCATAAGCTTTGCATTTTATATGTTCTATTCCTGTGATGGTTTAAATTAGACTCACACCATGTCCAGCATAATTCCCTGAGGAAATATTAGGTATGTTGGCACTCAGCAAATCCTTGGTCGTACAAAGTGAAGCACAGGACTGCTAGTCTATACATTTAACATACGCCTCGGGTTTTAAAGTCGTGTCCAGAATGATTGCCCCATAAGCAGCATAGGGTACCATTTCTCCCGCTGGACGATGGAGGCCTAACCAATGCTGCCAGACTCGTACAAGTGCTTCCTAGAGGGCAAATGTTTAAGATGGAGTGTTAAACAAATATTTTAATTGTTTCTGTAAGCTTATTCATAGCCACTTCAAATCCAAGTTCACTGGCCTGCTACGCTCTCGGTGTGACTTCCCATGTTTGAGCAGCCAGCCACGTTGTACGCCTGTGACTTTTGCTACGTCTCCTTTTGTAGAGGGTAATTTTATGCACAGGCAAAACTGTGTCAAACTATATATGAAAAAGAAAAACCCCTGATTATTCAAGTCAGGAGCAAAGGTAGGGGGAATGACTCCTTTTGGGGGCCACAGCAGCTACCCAGGCATTCAGGAGCATTTCAGGAGCCAGCATCTCTAGTAGGAGTTACTCACTCTCTTACTAGGCACCGGCTAGCTCTCCTGGATGTATCTCAAATTGCCATTTTAAATGTAGTGATGAATAAGGGCCTTCAGATAAAGGTACAAAGGCATTCCAGGTACTATGGAGATAAAAGCCACATGCAAGTACTTCCATAGATTCCTTGTGTTCTTTGCCTGTAGCTGCATTTTCCCCCGTATCCCTTGCCAGAGTTAACCATGGTTATCTTACTCTTTTGTTCTTTAGTGTTCCTTTACATGCCATCCTCTCTACTTTACTTTTTACTTTTTATGTGCTTGCTGTTGCTGGGTTGAGGATAATATTTTCTCAGGCCACAGCTGAAATGCTAATCCATATAGTACTTCTGTCACCTCCAAGGTGGATTATTGTAATTCCTTTCTGGTGTCTACCTGATTGTAAAACTTCACAAGTTCTGTTTTACATAAAATGCTGCGGCTGACATGCTTATTCATCTTAAACCAAATTAGCATATCACTCTGGTCTTTTGATCCATGCTATGGCTGCCAGTTAGAGTAGTGCTTCCTTTCTATACGACCTGGCATGCATTGATGCATGACGATGGGTTCCGACCACGAGTATTAACACAAGCATATAGTTTAGATGGTAACAGTGCCCTGCTCCTTTTGCACGCTTTAAATGGCCTTTTTCTTTGCTTCATATTGATGTGCTAACACTTCCAATAGCCGTGTTTAAGAATAATTAATACATTCCTAGCTATAAGGAATGGGAATGGACTCCTCAGGCATTCTAGTTGAAGTGATGTGGCCTCCAGCTGCAGAAAGTCACGCTGTGAAGTGCTCTTCTAAATGAGGCTTTTACTAGACAAACAGGACTCTGCTGTTTTGACAGTAGTTTGAAGTACTTTCATGAATTAGCACATAGAAAATATGGGGCTATTTAAGCCCGTGTCTGCGTGACTTTGTATGGAATAGCACAGTAAGGAACAGGATTCATAAGTGGCTTTCCCCAGACTCTATCCAGGGTTTGGAAGTCCGTAGCAGTAGAGGCAATGAAGCCCAAATGTAATTTTCTCTAAAACAGAAATATTTCCATGGTGAGCAGTACCACTGCAACACAACACAGTTTCTATTTGATATCTACAGAAAAAAAAAATATTAAATATGCTATTGAGAATATAATTAACAAACTACTATTATTTGAAGTGAACCGGTTTAAGAAAGATTGATGATAAGGGATAAATGGTTCAAAGAGTGTTAGTGGATTCTTTCATACCTTTATAGCTCATGAAAGTGTTCATCTTGTTCCTGCTTTGGATTACAATCCTCTCTTGAATATATTTATTTTTCCCTTATGAGCCACAGAAGAATTCCCGTGCATTTGAATAGTTTGTGATGGAGCCCCGTTTCCCTTATGCTAGAACCTGACTTTGCAGATATTTAGCTTGGAGATTCACCCTGTCCAACTTCACATTTGCCATAATGAGGTCTACTGCTGAGCTAGCTGCCTTAGGCATGTTTATTTGTTGGTGGAGAGACGCATTTTTGGGGCACAGTCTGACTACTGTTATGGATAAATCAAATTATATTAATCTGCTGATTATCTAGATTAAATTAGACACAGTCTTTTATTACTGACGGGATGAATTCCATCCTCAGAGGCACAACTACCATTATTCAGGTAGCATTTTTGCTGAGTGCAGTGGGGCCGGCCATAAGTATAAATGTTCACAGGCTGAGGACCTTATACTACAAATGTCTGAAAGTTGTCTGATTTGGAAAGTGTCAGCAAATCACACAGCAACTAAAAGACAGCAGAGGGAATTCTCAACTATTATAACAATCTGATGGCTAGTCAATGCTTTCACCCTACTTACTAGTGAATTAAACCTGTATTAGGCGAGCAAAAGAATAAAGCTCCAAAGCACAGTGCATGTGTACATATGCTTATACACAATAAAAATACTTGTTACCTGTGTACATAGTACTATGCATTTCTTTATTCTAGTCTATAGATTGAAAAAAACTGCGACACAGAGGGATGTAGTAACTTGGTATACAACATGGGTCACATTCTCCTTGTCTTACATGAATATGCGCATGAATAATGAGACCCATTTTTTGGCCTTCTCTAGTAGCAAAACTAAAAGTAAAAAGAAGAGCTTCTTGAATTCCTTCCGTTATAATGCTGTTCATCTCAGCAGACTTTAGAAATGTGCATGACATTAAAGCCAGTATTTTTATACTTATTTTATGTATAATTATTTGAAAAATTAAACTGAAGTATAGCTTGGAAAATAGTAAAACTGACCTCTTACTTAGTAAAATGGTTACATTATTTTGATTAGATTGCCCATGCGTCATACGTAGTGAATGTTTAATATGTACTTTTTGCAAAGAAAATTAAACAATTACATTTTCTAAGCAAGTACAACATTTCATGTTACTGAGCTATTAAGTTTTCTCATATACAGTGCCATTTAATTATGAAAACAGAGGAAGATCAAAAAAATAAGAATTAGTCGTTTATTAAACCATAGATTGAAATTCCTGAAATGTTTAACATAAACAGGTCTCTCTGGTAAATTATTGTGTGTTTTTTTCTTGCATAAACACATACACATATATATGCTTAAATATGCACCAGATAATTAGATGTCTCTGTACTATTGCGTAAGGACTGTAGTGCACTGAAACATCTAATATTTAATCTGTTTGCCATAAATATTAAATATTGATTTATTCATAGATCTGCAATGAAATACAAACATGTATGCACACATATGTACCACCAATTATAAAAACTGATATACACAGTGGAATATTCTGATGGGTTGGTCCTCTGTTTATTCTCAGAATTCTTTCCTTCAGGCTCCATTTCTGCTACTGTACCATCTCAAGTAGATTTGAATTTGAAAGCATTCTCTGGTTTTGAATGTTAATGGATGTCATTGCACTATGGCTCTACAATAAGGAAGACTATTACTATCAAATGAAAACACTACAAGTTTTGAAGAAGACGGTTTTTAAGTCACAGCCCTGATAAAAACAAAGATTCCTTCATTTTTGCACATGAAAACAAGTTAATCTTGCTGTATAAATAAAGGAAATTTATTTATTTATGCAGAAAGCATACTAAAGTTTGTTTAAATGTGCACAGTAAAGCAATGGGAAGAAATTATTATTGATAAGAAATGATAATTGATATTATGTTAACACCCTTAACAAGGTCAAGACCTATTCTGGGTTCTGCATAGAGTGAAAGAAAATCATTCTGGTGTTTCTTAAAATTTGACTTATGCTAGTAATGAATAAAAAAAAAATGAATACCTAGCCAATAATCCATCCTCAGTGAAGATTCAGCTAACCCTTGTAACAGAAATTGCTTTTTGGTTCAGCCTATTTATTTTAAATCTAGAACTCTCTTATTTAGGATTTTAGAAGAAAACCATTTTTTATGGAGATTGCAGTGTAATGGATGAAATGGTAGCAGTATTTGTTTACACAAGATTTGGTAGAAAGGAAGATATCTATGTTCATACCAAAAATATCAGCAAGTTGTATGCTATACTGTAAATCATGCTGTAGACTTTTAAAGCTCTCATGTAGCCAAATGAAATTTGCCTTAAGTAGTTATTTTCAGAAACCAGTCACTATGGGAGGATAGCACTTAGGTAATTAATTTTTTTTTTTATTTTATTTTCTTTCAACCAGTCTTTCCATGTTAGCACTTTTTTTTTTTTTTAAATTATATTAAAAGGTAATATAAATTATTAACCACCTTGCATTTCAGGGGACTGGGATCTTGATATTTTAGCCATTGCTTTTATGAACACTTTTAATTCCCACAAAAAGACCTACTGGTATCTACGAAATTATGAATGTTGCTATCACTTATTTTAGAAAAGATGTAAGAATTGGGCCTTTGGACCTGGCAAATATGAAAACTAAGCTGTGAGGGAAGTTGGTATAAATCGGATTTTCTGGAAGTTTTTAAAAAATACAGCACGGAGAAACTAGTAAGATTCAGTGTGGTGCTCACTAAGATGAAAGAAGGAACAATGATAGGAGAACTTTGTATGCACCTTGGCATTCACATGTAGAGAGCTAATGGTAGAATGCATAAAATTTTTTGTTCTGATTATTTGCTAGCAAAAGCCCGGGCAGCCAATGGCTCAGTTTTTCAATGTATTAAATAAGAAGTTACGTAAGTACGGTTTTCCAGCTCTCTCTCTCCTTGATCTTTGAAGTGTGTCACTCTTTCATTTTGCCATTCAACAGCCTGACATGCAAAAGCTTTGTTCAGACAGTTTAATTTAATCACTGCCACTGGTTCAACAAGATGATAAAATCCCCTGTGCTGTACAACATCCAACATCCAGCTCACTGTTATCTGATACTGTTTGAAGCTCCTCTCATGAATGTATGCTGATAACACAAGAACTCCAAACATGTCATAAACAATATATTAATACCCTTGATTGAATTCCATTAGAATAAGAACGAGATGAAGTTTAGGCCGGCCAAGCAGGCCAATGTAATAAAATGTAATTTGGACTAATCTTTCCGAAGAATGCCTCGTGTTTGAAGCTGACAGTCTCCCATCACAGGCAGAAGTAATTGCTTGTTGAATACGCTGGGAACTCCTTTGAATTCTGGCCTTTGTACTCTGTGCACCTTCCAGGTGTCTCCTGCAGCAGACAATCTACCCTTTTGTTTCAGCGGAGAGATGGCAGGACGGCAAATAATAAAATAGTCAGTGTTTGTTTTAATGAACGGCGGAGGGCCGGATGGAATTTCTAGAAGCTTAAGACTAGAAGCGGGGGCTGTTCAAGGCAAAAACAAAGCGCAGGACTTAATAGGTAATGTTAATTCAAGTAATCTGTTTCCTTAAATTGAATCAGGAAGAGGGTAGGAAGGTATTTTCAGCTAACGCATACCTACAGATATCAGAAAGCCTGTAGGTTAATCTGTCTCTGGGACAGATCTTTTCACAATGGAGGAGCAACACCAAGAACTTGTTTAGACAGAGAATTTAACTGGTTTAAACTGGAATTTCGAGGGTGTGTAATTTGTTAAATTGATACGGTTTACATATAAAACATTTTCCTTTGCTTTTATTAATTAAAAATAATTTCCTAGATTATTTCAGAAGCAGTAAACTAAAAAATGGCAGAACTATGAATTTGTTACAAATTTGTTACGAATTTGTTATTAATTTATTACAGCAATTAGTACATTTTATTAAAAATTGCCAAGCATTGACAATATTTTTCCTGCTTTAGAAAACCTATGAAGGAAGGGATTTTTTCCTGTTTAGAAGAGGAAGGAGCTTTGCTTTGTTTTGCCTGTTTTCTGTTTAGTGTTGCCTGGTCACTTTTAAATCTCGGGAACTGTGGGATAAGGACAACCCAAATACAGGAACATAGGAAACTGGGTGCCTGGACAGTAGTCAGTGCAAAAGGGTAGCAAGTTTATCCATAGTCTGGGCCTGTAAACATTTCTACTGAACTCGTGGTGCTTTACAGTCAGGTCCAGTAATTGCTTTTTTAGTCCTTTTTCCTCTAAAAAAACCCAGAATTATGTCATCATGGTTATTTGTGGAGACTGTTTGTCTCCTGCCCAAGAAACATTTAAATCCAGATGAGGAAGAGTATGATTCCACTGTGGGAAGCTGAACTTTTCAGTTTCAGTGCGGACTTCTCTCTATTAGAAATGAGATTGATGCCACAGGAGCCCAAATACAGAATATTGATTCTGCTTCTTGCAGAACTATTCTTTCACGTGCATGCAGTACATGCTGTTCCAAATCAACCTGTGATCCAAAAAGACAGGTCGGTACCATTTCCCCATTCAGACTTTATTTTTTTCTGCCATTTACTGAGCTCTTAGCTCCCACCAAAATATCAGCTGAGGCTACCGAGGTTGATCTCATGAAAATACTTGACCTAACCAACAAAATTCAAAAGCACCTCAACACCTCAAAACCCTACTTCCTCTTAGCAGTTTGTACAGGTTGAGTAAATTAACTTATTTTTTCTCTCTCCCTCTCCCAATAACTGAGGAGATGCAATATTGTCTTTGGCAGAAGAATAGTTTCAAGGTTGTTCTGTTTGCCTCAGTAAATACATGGAGTTCTTAGCACTATCATGACAGCACTTTCACCATTTCCTATTCCCTTTCCAAGAGGTTGCAAAATACAGCTATTTGAGAAAGGGGATTAATTAAACCGCAATCTTAATTTGGAGCCATCTAAGATAAATACAGCTGGCATCGCACACAGATAAACTCTGATTATGACAGAATTGTTTTCTGCAATATCTCAGCTTCTTGCAGGCTAGAATCTGCAAACACATATGCTTAACTTAAAATCTGTGAAATCAGCTGTGCCTCGCTGAGTTCAGTGGAGCTACTTGTACGTTTGGAGGAAGCAAACGCTTGGGGGAAGCAAGTGTTAAGTGTTTGCTGGATTAAGACCTTCAACGCTGCGTTTTGGGTGTTTGTGATATGCACAACATACATCAACAGCCATTAAAATATGTTTCGGGACAGAATTCTAGAGATTGATTGTTTCTTCAAAAATGACTCCAAAAATCAATCAGAACTGTTTTAGAAATATGCCTACTATGCACCAAGATCTAGTTTTCTTTTTCTTTAACAAAATTTATCAATTCATTAAAGAGGAGACAAGTAAACAAAAAATGAATTGTCATTTGTGTTATTTTATTAGTGTCACATGAGATTACAGCATATTATTGACTTTAAGAATATTTTACCCAAGGAGACTTGTTTTAACATGCACAAATCAGGATCAATACTGGATATGTGTTAATTTTCATAAAAAGCTACAAGGCAATTTTTGTTTTTTACAAATCCCATGATTATACTTATAGTTCTATAAAAAAATTATCACTATGACCGAATGAGGACCTAGCTAAGATTTAATTATTAAAAAATGGATTATTATTTGCATTGTTGCTTACTTTCCCAGGTGCATTATTTACTGATCAAACGTAATTTATGTGCTCACCCGGTTATAGAGTGAAGTTAGATAGCCTACGTGAATTTTGCTGACTTTGCTGCCTTAGCTAGCTTTATCAATTCCTTTTTTCCCCCCTTTTTTCATTAGAGATCACATATAGTTTAAGAGCTGTAATCTGAAACCTTACAGCTCTAGTGGATACTTAAAAGACTCATTGATACACTTTGAAACCTAGTCAATTGAACAGCATTAGCAGCAGCAGCATCTAGCCATTAGGCTATTAGGATCATTTGCCGAGGCACTAAAATTAAATATAGGGACTCTTGCAATTCCCCAATTATATTGTGTTAGTATAATGGCAGTGAAAAGGATATTATTTTAGTCAGCTCAGTGCCACTATTGCAAGAATCAAGATGCTTTCCATTTTCTGGATGTAGATATGTATTGGCCAGGAGACTTTGACATTAATTTAATTCCCTCTGCAGGCAGAATAGATCAACACCATGGACAAGATTCAAATCCTACTAGTCAGTGGCAGCTTTTCACAGGCCTCATATTTAATAATATTTTTATAGTCTTTTTTTCAGCATTTAAAACAATATCTGTAGGTTGAAATACCATCTAGAAAAAGGTTCATATTGAGGAGGCACAGTAAGCGGTGCAGTGTCAAGGCAAGGAAATTCTTTGCCTCTGTTAGCTGGAGCCTATGGCTGTGACCCTTTTGGTTCAGCCTCCCAGATGATGCTTGTGTCTTCACAGATCCCCAGAGAGAGGGATTCCAGGGAAAAGAGAGAATCTGATCCACAATAACAAAAAAGAAAGATAAGGGAAGTTCTGGTGTAGGGCAAAGAGTTTCATCCGGTTTGAATTTTGTGCAATCCTCTACTGCAGTAAGAGAGAAAGGAAACTATTAGAAGTTCAGTCATTATGGGTTACTTTTATTTCTCAATCTGCACCAAAGCCAAGTTGTACTAAAATTGAGTGGTGCTAATAGCAGTATAAGAATGACTGTATCGCACTGAAGCAGAAATCCCATTAGCCCGGTTCCAACACAGCCACCAGCAAGTGCCTAGAGAAGTACATGTGGTGATACATGCCCAGCACACCTTTCACTGATTTACAGCTCAGGGACTTTTGGATATAATGGTCATGTTTTCATACCTGCTACACTTTGATTTTTTTCTTCATTAGTTTGTCCCTTTGCCTTTCAGACCCATGTAACCGCTAAGCATCCACAAAATTCTTGTGGTTGCGTTCTGCAGTTTAACTACAAATTATGAGAAAAAAAATTGTCCTTTGACAGTGTGATCTGATAATTTTATGTAAGACTCTTTCTGTCTTTAATTAAGAAGTACAATGTGGGGCTGCTTTATTTCTCCATGCCACTCAGGATTTATAGATCCTGTTGCATATCTTTTCACTGCTGGAGGATCCTAGTTTATTTAGCTGTTCTTTGCATGGGAACTGTTCTATGCCTTCTTATCTTTGTTATTCTTCTCTTTCTTTAGAACTGCTATATCCTTTTTGACACTGGGGTGCAGAACTATGCGTACTGTTTGGGATATACATCTATCAGTGTCTTAGCAATGTTTCAGTTTTGCTCTTGCCATGCTACTGCTCATGAGTCCAGAAGCTTATCCATTTCTTTATCCATCTCATCCATCCTTTTTCCAGCTGTACTGTCCAGTTAGACTATTACAAAACCAGACCATGAACACAACAGTGCTATTAGTAATGTCTAACATATTTATCTGAGCATGAGATCACACTTTCATATCTGTAATATTGGATTTAGATACTTACTGCTATACCAACAGACTTTTTTTTCACCAGCTGTTCCTGAACTGAGACAGTGCTAAGTTTAGACTTTGTTTCAGTGAAAAATTAAATCATCATAGAAGAGCTGGTCTTGAATCAAGCAATCATAATTTGATTCAAATTGAATTCAATGGAAGGAAAAGCTGAATTATATCTATAGCTGGGTATCTTAGTTTTTTTAAAAAAATGAAAGCTTGAATAATCTCAGGTAAGATAACGACGTCAACTATGTGCAGATTCAGGCAGTCAATTCTAAAGGAGACTTGGAATTTCCTTTAGTTAAAAATACAGAAATTGTCTGGAGTTTGTGCACAAAAGAACATGGGGATACGTGTAGGAAAATATGCCAATCTGACAGGAAAGATTAGATATCTTGGAAGGAATTTTAGGGACAAGCAAAACCTGCAAGCGATAGGTAAAAGAAATTTTCAAAGGAAGAAGCACAGAACAGAAGGGAATTCTGAAAGCGTGGGAGCCATATTCCCAGTAGCAAGTACATTCACGTGGGATAGCAGAAGGATGGACCTAAGACCTCCTGTCACCCCTTCTAGTTCTGTTTTCCTTCCTACTGCTGTCATTCCTGCTTCTCTCCGGTGCTGCGTCTCTCCCGTACTGCTTTACGTCTCTGGGGCACTCTCTCTGTGGCGTTTATTTTCAACACTCATCCAGGTTAGGCACATTTACTGAGTTTTGGCAAAAAGTTAACTTTCTTCTTTCAAGCCAAAATAATTCCTTTGCTGTCTTGTAGTTCTGCATCTTTTCGTTCTTCCTCCTATCTTTTGTCACTACTGGAATTCAAAGGAGAAAAGGTCCTCTTCTTTTGTCCCACTTTGGTCTCTCTCATGTAGCCCTGTTGGTTACAATCACCTTCTACATTATTACTGTTGGCAACAACTATTTTGACTCTGGTATTTTGGATTTTTGGATAAAAAAATCCCTTGCCTCTTGTAAAACACATTTGCCCAGAACATGATGTTTTCTAAATGCCACTTTGATTTCTAACCTCCGCTTTCTCAAAACACTTGAGAAAATATAATTTTCTCACCTGAGCAGTCATTTAGCAAAAAAGCATTAGAAAAAAGAAAAAAGAAAAGAGAAAAAAGAGAAAAAAAAAAAAGACAGCTTTTCAGTAGGTTGTTTTTTTTTTTTCTGGCTGAATGAATGGTTTATAGAAAGAAGCTCCAAAAGATTGTGTTAAAGTGGGGAAGTCCTGGAGAAAAAACAAGGAGAAAGGGGAGGCCTGCAATAACGGGGTGACATGCTGTAAGAAGGTACCTCCCTTCCCCAGAATAGCTGCACTTGAAGCTGGGCACAGGCCGAGTAGCTGAAAGTGATGATGTGCAAGAGTTACACCAAGCTCAGTCTAAAGCTTGTTAAAGGGAACTAATATTCAAGCATCAATAACAAAAATACAGATTTTGATCTTGGTTCTTCTAGCCCAGGTTTGTCACTTTTCGTGGCACTTTTTGAAAAAGGACTCTTCTAATTACTAAAATAACTTTTATTTTTGTATTTACATTACATTACAGCTTGACACTACTTGATATTTTGATCTGTCCCGAGGCTGTGAATGGAAATGGTGGGTGGAAAAGCTATGAGGCAAGTTGAAATGCCATTCTGTTGCGGTGTGGATAAGCAGTATGCTTGCTCCTGTTTGAAAATTTACAACGTCTCTGAGTTTTCCTGAAGTATGTAATCAACCTGTGGAGCAAGGAAGCAATAGAAATGTCTGGATCAATGTTTCTGAGTTTAGTGAGGGGTTTTGGAAAAAGAACATGGAGCTTTTCTGTCAGGAGAGAAATATTGCTCCTGTAGCAGACAGCTTTTCATGACATTTTACAGCTTTACTTTTCTTCTCCTCCACATTGTAAAAATAATATTTCTTCCTACAAACACAACTCAAGTACATTCTCTAGACAAAAGCTAAATTAAAAACCTTAAAAACTAAAATGAAAATAAAGTTTAGTTGCTAATGTTGATATACAATGTACAAATTGTTTCTGTCCGCCCTTAATGAGCTTTCCAAATCTTCAAGAACAACCAATGCAATCTGTGGAATTACGAAATTAGTTTGGAATAGATCAATGTACTGTGGTAACAGCAGTGGATTTTTCTTCATCAGCAGCTGAATCACATTGCCCATAGCGTTTGCTGGACACAGTGCTCATGAACTAGATTGCTGTTTCACAATCATGCACTATTAACTTTTGCTGTAAATGTGTTTTTGCCACTTGATAATTGGATTAAAAAAAAAAAAAGCCAGCAAATCTTTATTGAAGTTTTTGAACCCTGTAGAGAAGAGTGAGATTCCCTTCCACTAACTTATAGTATGGCATATACGGAAATTGTTTAAGTGTGCATAGCTACAGCTATAATAATTTTGTAATGAGGTATAAAGCAAGCATAAGAATCTACAATGGATATTTTGATTCCATCGTGCCCCAAAGTAAACTGGTACTGAGTCCCAGCCAATCATGCCATCTACTGATAATATCACAACTGCATCAACTAGCGAGCTACAGGCAAGCTACATGGCAAAAGAACAGCAGGATGTTGGGAATTTCTGCAATTGGATGTGTATACATTTTGTTCTATTGTGAGATAGTTAGCATGATATATATATTTTTAATAGGAACCAATAAAGTTATTGTAAAAATCTGTTTGCTAGTTGATTTTTGCAGAAGACATAGAAAGAGATTTTAGATTTTGCTGTACAATCATGGATAGCAGAAATAGGTGCACACACAGAAAGGCATCTTAGATAAAAAAAGGAAACATTTCTGTGAAATGCTTGTGACATTTTCCTACTCTTGCTTTTTGA